>VDFB02000017.1:60303032-60320711 GCA_007258455.2 Sequoia sempervirens
AAGGATGGAAAGTTTTGGTAAATTCTATTTTAAGCATCTAAGTCAAAAACATCAATTTAGGGTAGTCATTTTTTAAATCATTTCAATAGCAAACATCATAAGATCTTAAAATGTTCGAATTTTAAAACTTTGCATGATATGGAAAAAAGTACTTTTCACTTTTTCATACACAATGTTCACATTTGTAAAGCTTTGCATAATTTTGATAAAAGTTCTTTTCATTCTTGGATACACATTGTTTGCATTCTTAAAGTTTTGCATAAATTGGATAATATTATTCTTCATCTTTGGATATACATTGTTTATATTATTGAAGCATTGCATGATATGGTTAGAAGTGATTTTCATTTTTGTTTAAATAATGATAGTACCTTACCTTTCTAGGAAATGTATGAAAAAGTTCATATTCCCTCCCCATGAGAGTATTATAGTGAAAGAGAATACAACCTTGGTCATTTCTAACGATCATATTCATTCTTCTCCTAATATCTCTCCTATTGGTGAAGAATATATTTTGGTCTTAGAAGAACCAATCAATGATATTTTTAAAAATCCTAGTTGTTTCTATCCTTCTACCTCTCTTATTAGGAAAGACATTGATGAACACAAAGAAAAAACCATAGGTAATCATGATGATAACATAACACAACAAGAAACCATTGAAACTTCAACTAGTCTATATTCATCTCCCAACATATTTCCATCTTGTGATATTGTTTTAGAGGATGAAAGTGTAAGTGAGGAAGATATGTTGGTGTTGGATGATCAAATATTTAAGATCTATGACAACCCTCTTTATGTTTCTTCCCCTACATATCCTATTTTGGAAAACATTAAGGAATAAAGGAATGAAATCATAAATGATCATGATAATCACATTTGTTCTTCTCCTAGTATCTCTCATAGTTGTAAAGAAGATACTTTGATGTTAGAAAATGCAATCGATGAAAGTCATGGAAATCTTGATTTCCTCTCTTCCCCTAGAGAAAAAATTGTTAAACAAGGAAACACCATCATTGACAGCAAGAAAATCAAACCATTCATCATTCCCCTACTTGCGTTGAAGTCATTTTGAAAGAACCAATCCTTGAATGTCAAGAAAATTTGGTTTGCAATTCTCCTAAAAAATCTCCTCCTAGGTAGGATATCTTGCCACAAGAAAATGACAACAATAGTAATGTAACCTCCTTGAATTATAGTGAAAAGGTGATTCTAGACTGCACTTTATTAGAAATATATCAAACCAAAATTACTAAGGTTATGAATACGTGCAAGTGTCATTTATATCATATCAATTAATAGAACTCCTAAATATGCCATGGGACATCCTAAGAATCATCTAATTCTTTATCCACCATCGCACAAACCTCAAACTCAAAACAAACCCAAACTTATCCTTTACCCACCTAAGAATAATACCATTCCTCATACATGTTACACTAGGAATAACCCACAACAAATGAAAACACCTTGAACGACATCCCCCTCATTTCCTAATCCTATATTACACAATCCTCCTCATTTTCCTTCGCATAGTCAACAGGAGTATTGTGGTCAACAAAAATAGTACAGCCCACCTTGGAAGAATAGGGCACAAGGATAGGGCTCCTATTTCACAATTGCTACACTTAAGGACACCTTAGAGATCTCAATCCAATAAGTAATGGAGGGAGATATCTGATAATAAATTATCCTAGGATATGATCTTAGATTACAAGAGGGGTTCACCACTAAGCTTAAACTTGGAAAAGACAATGGCATGCCAGCTGAAATGCAAATCCCTAGTTTGATGCAATGACCTCAAGAAAGAGCTAGAGAAGTATGTATACCAAAATAGAAAGTTACAAAATAGAATGTGTGTACTTGGAAGCTTATAGAGACTTTAATGAAGATTTTAAATTGTACAAATCTTTAAAAAAATTTCCTACTGGGACTCATTCTCCATTTTTTGTGAATCAATCCTAGTTTTGGATTTCTACATAGGAGAAGGTTTTAGGCAAAAGGGTATCTAAATCTGCAAAAATATCTGAAAAGCACCTACAGTGGGAATCATTCACCACTTGTGGCAAATCAGTCTTGTTCCACCTTTTGGGAATTCAAAGTCTGAAATTGCTCTTCTTAGTCTGCTCAATCTGCTTCTCCAATTTTTCAAATCCAAAACTCTAATTTTGGTGTTGTAGATGACCTTTTACTAAATATTATGACCTTACAAATGAGGAGACAACTCCAACAAGCTTGTAACCTAATCTTTAATGCTATTCAAGTCTTCAAAGCACCTAGATCTCCAATCACACAACTTGGAGTGAGAGAAAAAGTGTTGATTGTTAGGGAATAGGGGTTTTCCTTAGTCAAACCCCTTTTAGGTATTTAAACCAAATGATGAAAAAATGAAACAAGGACATGAAACATGAACAATGATACCTTGATTGATGCCTTATAAGTGATGCTTTGTAAATATGCAACTCAACATGAAAAGGCCATGAAGGATGTAGATATTGATCTTGACAATAGGTGTAGAACAATTCTTGGTCTTGGATCTTCAACACTACATCACAAAACTAGCTGAATAACATGCTTGATGCTTGATATGATTGACATGATGATGGAACTTGAATTGCTGCAAAAATTGATGAAGAATTTTTCCCTTGAATGCCTTAGAAATGATCTTGAATGTTATCTTGATGATCTTGTAAAATGTTAGAATGCTTAACCCTTAAGTGCTTGACTTGATAACATGAATGCTTGATGAACTAATGATTTGAAAGCTTTCTTATATAGGAAATCCACTCAAATGAACTTCTTTTTGATCCCAAAATCTGACATAGAAGAAATTTGAACTTAAAACCCAATTTTTCTTGCTCAAACCTTAAAAATAGGCCAAATGGGACTCATTTTCCAAGTTAGGTTCAACTGAGTCCCACCTGGATGGGACTCATTCACCCAAAGTGGTGAATGGGTCCCATAGGGGCTATTTTATTTTTATAATGTCAGGGAGCATGTAAATTGAGTTTATATGTTGATCATGATTGTCAGGTTTCTAATTGAAATATGCCTTAGGATGCTCAATATAAGGTCATAGGGGTGTATTAATGATGATATAAAGGCTATAAATGTAAGATAGCCCAAGATTAAATGTGAAAGTGTAAAGAAATATATTTTACAACATTAAATTAGGGTAGAGTTAAGTTAATTTAGCTTAAAAAGGGCCCAAGACCTAATGTGGATGTGTAAAACACCTCACAACAATACACCACGGCGACATTAATTCTAGTTTATCATTAATTATTCCCAAATCAAGTGTGAAAATGTACATGATGGCATTTTTTGACACTACAATTATGATCTTGTTGAAAAACTTAAGAACACTCCTACAAAGATATCCCTATGGGACCTAATTCAGAATTAACCTAATTGTCGCACCATGCTTCAAACAGCCTTGCAAAAATTTGTGGTTTCCACTAGTGCAAACTCGAATGACATAGTAGCCATGATTCAAGGAATAAGCATTGACATTTTTTTCAACCAAAATGAGCTCCCTCCTTTTGAAGTACTAACAAAAATGATGCTTTCATGATAATGTCCACACATAATCGACTTGGAATAAAAACAACCCTTGTTGATAGTGGCTCTACCCTTAATGTGTGTAGTGTATCCCTTTTGAATAATCTTGGTGTGGACAAATAAAAAATTCAACCTGGATCTTTACCTATCAAGGGATATTACAATGTAGGAAAACAACTACTTGGTGTGACCACTTTGGCTATTACAACTGGAAAGTCCACATTAGAGACACCAATCCATGTTATGTCTCACGATCTTTCATATAATCTCCTTTTAGGAAGGCCATGGATTCATAAAATGAATGGGGTGCCTTCTACTCTTCATCGTAAAATGAAGTATATTTACAACAAAAAAGTATACACACTTGAAGCTTACCCTTACCCAAACAATTGTTTGAACATTGAGAAAAGCAAGGAAAATCCATTGAAAACATTAACATCAACTACACAAGTGGAACCCATGCAATAAAATGACAAAGAAAAACATATTAATAAAATCATGAATCTGTTAGAAGATGATAGGGGTTCCTTAGACTTCAAACCAACATTCATGGGATAATACAAGATCATAAACAAATCCTCTAAAAAGGAAAAGGAAAAATTGGTAATGTCAACACAAAATTCAGAAACATACTTCAAAAGCATCCATCTCAACCACTTTAGGAGAAGAAGAAAATTATATGACAACCTTTGATGAGATAGACTATCAACAACCACCGAATCCTAAATAATTGAAAAATATTTATGGAAGAGGTTATGAACCTATGAAAAAACTTGAATATATTGGAAAAGGATGTGGTGCTAGAGAACAAGGTATTTGTGTCCCTATAGGACCTAACACACAAGAAACAACTAATGCTCTTGGCTATTATCCTTTGATAGATATAAAAAATCCTTCACTTAATAACAACACTATTACAAAAGATTATTCCAAGCCAACTTTAATTGTAGTGCATCCTAAATTGATAGACACTAGTGGCCTTAATTGTTATCTTTTGCAAGAACTGAAACAAATAAAGAAAAAATTTCCTTAATGTCAATGTCATCACGCAAAACATGAATGATTTGAATTCGCTGGATTTTGCACCCTCCTATAAAGGAGAGAACAAAATCTCACAATATAAAGAGCCTTGTGTAAGTATGACACCTTGTACTAAGCAAGAGACCTCTTTGTCACAAAATAAAGGAGCATCTTCTACCATTGATCAAGAGGTTATCTTATTGAGACTCCTCCAAGATCATTTGATATTCCTCCCTCCAAGAACACAAAATAAATTTTACTACAAGAATTCATTTTTTGCATATCATAGAACTCATGGTCATGCTACTAATTATTGTAAGGCTTTAAGTAATCAATTCAACATCTTAAGGATTGTGGTGCTCTTCCTTGTGTTGAAGCAACTAGTTCCTCTAATCGATATTTATTTTCATATTATTCAGCTCATCCTTGTTTTACACTAAATGGGGGAAAGAGATTAGTTATCCTTGTCATTGTATGTCACTCATCATTGTTTCTTTTGGCTTGTTGACTACATTTCATGTACATATAAGAGCAAGCTTGGGATGTTGATGACATGTATTAAATTGGCTCACATGTGACATACTTATTCATGATATAGTCTAATTCAAAAACATATGACATGGAATAGGGCTTTCCAAATAAGCTTTCACATCTTCTTCTACATTAAAACAATTTCTCACAGGAATGGTGTTAACAATTGCTTCAAAGTTGGGGCATACATCGACACTCATGTTTCATTGTGCAATTTTCTTTATTCTTGTGATGCATCTTTTTCTTGGTGGTTTCATTGGGCTTGATTTCCTCCGAGAGTGTGATATTTCTTTGACATGTCCTCTCTTGGAGATATTAGACATAATGTTCCATAAGAAGAGACCTAGAATGAATTAGGCTAAATCCCTTTGAACATTCCTTACACTATTTACAACATCAATTATATGGCCACCTTGCATAACACACTTTGTATTCCTATGGAGCCATCTTGTTTGTTCATGAGCTCCAAGCATATGAGCTTTTGTTTGTCTCATGAAGTTGGAAGCTCATTGTTTTTTCATGAGTTCCAAGCATACAATTTTTTCTTGTCTCATGAAGCTCGAAGATCAGTTTTACATGGCTCCTTATCAAAGTTATCAGGAGGTATAACTTTGGTATGTTTAGTTGAAACTGATCTAAGGCATGATTTCCCTTAGCTACTTGTGTAAACGACACATATTGGCCATATGTGTGTCACCTCTTGTATTACTCTCCACCCAACAGATAACCTAAAAGCTCATTTGCATCGGAGTGAGCACGTATTTTTGGACAAACAACCTAGATCTAATCCACATCATGTTCAATGAATGCTCGAGGGTTGATCCACCTCTTTTAATTTTTTTCTTTGATCTTTTTCTTTCTTTTCTATATTGATATAAGTGTTTATGTACCTTGTTTTGCTACATATCATAGATCTTGTGCATGTCCTTTTGTGCTTATGTTGGTTTTACTTAGGATCTTGGATATGGAGTTTTAACCACCTCCCATCTTTGTTATCCTAAACCATCAACATCAGTACACATGGACCCCTCTTAAGTGAGTTTGTCTACTTTAGTGTGATTTTGAAGCAATTTCATCCTCTCACTAAAGTGGGGGCTAAATTTAGTGTCAAAAAATATCGTTGGTGACATTTTCACACTTATCTAGAGCTTCCTTCTAAAATTGAGCTTAATAGTGTTTAAACTTATTGTTGTAAAGTGTTGTAACACACTTTCACACTTTTCTAGGGTTTTCATTAATAATTGGACCCCGTATGCTTTAATTGGATTTGTTTTGCATCCACAAGCCCCATTTAATGCATATTTTTGAGGATGATCCTGAAATAAATCAATATCTAATCATAATTCAGGTATTTTAGGTTGAATAGCATAGATTTAGTGATCTAGGACTCATTCGCTACCTTGGACGAATGAGTCCCACCTAGGTTTTTGGGTCCTGAACCTAGTTTCACACATTTCTACGCATTTTTGAAAATGGTCCATAAATTATGCCTAACATGAATCATCCACCACCTTGGGAAAATGAGTCCCATGTGGCCCAAAATAAAAATTAATTCAAAATTTTTGTGATATTTTATACTCCTAGATCTAATTTCAGCTTGTAGTGTTGTAATTTTAGGAATTATTGCATAATTAAGTATAAATACAAGGTTCCTTCACTCATTTTCACCTAAGACTTTTGTGAGAGCATTATTATAGCAAGTTTGAGTTCACAAGAGCATTCAAGTGTTTATAAGAGCATTCAAGAGAATTTAAGGGAAGAATTCTTCATCAATTGTTGCATCAATCATCATGTCAAGGATATCAAGCATCAAGAATGTTATTGAGCTAGTGTTGTGATGTACCATTGAAGATCCAAGATTAATCATTGTTCTACACCTATTTCCAAGGTCAAGATCTACATCCTTCATGGCCATTTCATGTTGAGTTGCAAATTTACAAGATGCCATTTACAAGGTTTTTTCAAGGTATCATTGTTCATGTTTCATGTTTCATGCCCTTGTTTTATTGTTTCATCATTTGGTTTAATTAACCTAAACGAGGTTTGACCAAGGAAAACCCTACTCCATAACAATCAACATTTTTCTATATCTCTCTATCTTTGTGCGATTGTAGATCTATGTGTCTTGGAGCATGAAGGAATTTTGAAGATTAGGTTACAAGATTAAGAAAATTTGTTGGAATTTTCCCCTCATTTACAAGATTGCTATCTTCACTAAAAAGTCACCTACAACCTCGATATTAGAGTTTCAGATATGAAAACAAAGAAGAACAAAAAGAGAAGATATTGAAGACTAGATTTAGACTTTAAAGCTCTAGAAAACCCTAATTCGAATCATTCTCTAGTTTTAGTGAATGAGTCCCATTTTAGGTCAATTTTTTGAGATTTTTTAATTTTTGGATACCCTTTTTCCAGAAACCTATTCCTACACAAAACCCTAGATCTAGGATTGATTCACCCAGACTAGCTAATAAGTCCCAGTAGGCCTAAATTTTAGGTTATACATTTTAGGCCTCCATTCAAGCTCTCTCAGGTTTCTAGGTGTTGCTTTATATTTTCCAGCTTCTTGTTTTGATTTATTTGCATTTATAGTTCATTTAGTGAGGTTTTATGCATCATTGAGTTCAATCATTAGACCTTGCATTTCATAAATTTTTCCAATCCCTAGCTTTGTGGTGAACTCTTCATTAATCTCTAAACATAGCCTAGGGAAATTCCTTAGCATATATCTTTCACCCATTATCATCATTTTATTGAGATCTCTAGGGAATCCTTGAATGTGGAGTATAGAAAGTTTGTTGTCCTAGCTCCTAAAACCTACTGATGACAAAAAATTTGAATCCTACACTAGGTCCAAAAATTTTGAGCTTTAAAAAATAAAAAATGATTTGATAAACTCCTATTGCACACAAAAGACACATTTGGGGTCAAGGAATCCCAAATGTGATATCTTGGAGCCCTTGGCAAGGCCTTAGAAAAGATTAAATGAAGAAAAGTGAAATTTATATTTCTAAAGTAAAATAGTTGACTACAAATGCTACAACTGATTCAAGATGGAAACCATAGGAAAAAGAGGAGAAATCCAATTATATCCTTGTTGTAACTTGTAACTTCAAAATGTGGTATTTAGAGACTAGTTCTAGTCTTTCCACCATGTTTTGAAGGAATTGATACTACTTGTGTGAATCATATTAATCAAATCGACCCCTATTATTGTTTCAATAGTTTCATTATCTTTACTAGAAAGGAGAAACTTAACATTAAATTCATTCCATTTGTAGGAGATTCATGGAGGCCTTGGGAATGGGTCATGAATAGTTTTGGTTTATTTTTTATAGAATCTCAAGGAACAAAGCCAAGGAATCCTAATTAGTGGAAAGTTATTATCTTGAACAATGGGGTACACCAATGAATGTTCTATCGAGTAATGGAAAGATAATTAAAATGGCCATAAATATACAAGAGGAGCCAAGGTTGCATGGATTCCTAGACACTCAAAAAAAAATTATCGCAAAGTATATGAGGTATATAATATATGCTTAATTTAGATTCAAAATATATTTATGCATTCATATGCACCATCAAATTAATTCTCTTATATTCATATCATATGTTCTTGATATAGTATATATTTTATATGAATATTATATATATGTCACATTTTCTTCACTAATACTTCTACTTATGTCATGTTTATTATAATTATTTCTCTTATTCATTATTTACTCTTCTTTTATCTTATTTTCTTACAATATTTTTGTTTATTAATATAGCCAATGCAAAGTAGAGGCATGTCATTATTTATATCTTTATTTCTTATCATCCTTCTAGAAGATATCAAATATTATTAGATATTGTTGTAATGAGGTTGTAGGGGTTGTAGCTTGAACTATCCTACTTACTCCTTATCTTCTAATGGGCATGTTATACACCCTTTACTCATTACTTCTATTTGGATATTTATATATAATCATTTATATAGTGTCAATTAGGTAGTTTGGACAACATAATTTATATCCAAGGCATGCGTATGGTATATATATGATATACTAAGTATTATTTTATTGCTTATTCAAAATCTTATTTTAATTAGATACTAGTAAATATTTTATTCTTTAAGTGGCTCATTATTATCAAATATTTAAAAAAATTCATATTATATTTCAAATTTTTAGTGCATGTTAGTTCATTACATAAAACCACTAGCATATGCTATTTTAGAGTTTGAAAATTATGCTACAATATCACTTGAAAATAAAGTGCCACATAGAGTTCCAATTATGCCAATATAAAGGGACACGTCGAATTACACCAATGTAAAGAGACAGATCCAATTATCTTAGGAATTGAAATGGTCAAATAGTAATAATTTTTTTATTCTAAAGAAATTATTAAATAAAAGAAAAAGGAAAGATAGGTGCTCTTTTTATATATCTTTGATATATTTATTGCATGGATAATGCTTAAAATTTTGTCAAATTTTTCATATTACCACTATGGACAGATAAAATGTTCTAGAAAGAAAGATAAGAAAATAAATCATTTCTTGGAGCTTCAATAATATTAAATACTTTTTTTGTATATTGATATATAATTATTTTTTCAATACCTTATTCTCTTTTACTATAATATATTGCATTATGAATTAAATATAAAATATAATTTTAATTGAAATAATTTAAAGATAGATCCATATTCCTTGTTAATCAACACTAATTTACAATTGAGTAATATCATAATAAAAAAAAATAGAACAAATAGTGAATGGAATTCCTCAAGATGAAGGAAATGCTGGAGGGAGGAGGATGATGATGTAGATGATGATATGCTCAATACAATTGTATGATCTAAGTATAGGTGGAAATTGTATTGTATGTTTTTCTAATAGTTAATTAGTTGGATTCTTGTAGGAATGTATGTTTTTCTTGTAAGGTTGAGCATGCTATTTTAGATGAGGATTTTCTACTACCTTCTCCTATAAAAATAATGTTCCTTTTCCCAAATAACTATTGTTGTAAGAAAGTAACTAGCTATTGCATTTTAGCTTAGTTCTTGTATAGAGGATCCTTAATATATAAGATTGCAATTGATCATGCAATAACTTTAATGGTCCTACTTTAAGTGAGGAGGATTATATCAAGTGATTGAGTCCTTAGTCATCATTCTGATTTATCTATATAAATAATTTTTTACTCATTCAACACTCATATATGATATTGGTGCAAAAACCAAGTGTGATGTTGGTGTTGAGTAGGTAATTATTTATGGTTAGGAAATTAATATGGATATTTTGTTAACTCCATAATTTCTTATAATGATGTAGTGCTATCAAGATTGGAAAAGTAGGTTTATTCTTCCCTATCACCTAGTTCTCTTCCTTTTTTCTTACCACATCACCTTTGTTAGTATTTGATTTAGGGAAGCTAGTATATCTTATGGTTTTTTTTTTTTCAAGAGGAAGCCTCTAGTAGAGATTGTAATATTCCAATAAATTGGTTTAGATATAATTTGTTCTAAGATAAATCAAATTCTACTATTGATTACTATTTCCCTTTTCTCCCAATTGAAAAGAGAAATAAGTGCATTATTAAATTAGTTTTTGTTATTATTGCTAGATCATCCTCTAAGATGATGAATACCCTTGTTGAATTTTTTAGAGGTTACTAATTATTATTTTTTAAAAAAAATTGGATAAGAGAACACATAGACTCCATGTTATCATTAATATCTTGGAATTGTCAAAGGGTTTCTTTTAAATTTCATTTTATCTCCATGTAGATAGCATTCAAACCTTCTTGGTAGCTCATTATTTCCTCACAACTTTACTATGTTCCTTAATAGATGTAAGTTACCCTTGGAATTGGTCAAATAATGCATTAATATATTATTAGTTTGTGTTATAATACCTATATTATCATAATAATATTTGTAAGTGGATGTGTATTCTTATACTTCAAACTCTTTAACCAAAAGATTATTGTTCATCTAGTGAATAGCTACTAAATGTGACCATTATTTTATAGGTTAGATATGAATTTTTATGTCCGTAATGTTCTTCAATATTTCACCATATTATACTCTAAACTAGGTGATTCAGTAAAATAAATCATTAGTGGGAAATCCTTTATGTTTTGTCACGATTATTGAATTATTGACCTTGCTCGCTATGGATGTAGAATCTCTAGAAAAATTAAAATTTTCATGAACAAAGAGGAAAAGAAGGACCTTTTGTACTTCAAGGAATGTATGGGGATCTATTTTATCCTAATGAAGAGGTGGTTTATCTTTTTGTGGACCAGAATAATTCAAATGGTTTTAATATTAGTTCTACAACAATTCTTATTTTTATTGTGAAAATATTATAGGATATTTGGAAACAAAGCTTTTTTTGGGGTGGTTCTAGATATTGAATATCATGAAATAAATTTTCATAACTTTACTATAAATTCTCAACATTAACTCACCCTAATTTAATCGTAACATGTGAAAAAGTGAACCCTACGTTTAATACATAAAACCTAGGATTAATCTCTTCCCTTTCCAAAGGTACATTAGGATACAAGTCAACAAGGTGTTAAGATTAAATGGACAATATAATCCTTAGGGGTCTTATAAATGGACTAAATTTAACTTTCTATGGTAAAGCCTCATTTTATTATGTACCTTAATATAAAAAAATGTGATAATTCAAAAGTACACAAACAAGGACAAAAACTTACAAGAAGACCTAGGAAGTGTAGAATGATCTATACTTGTCATCAAAACTTGGATCTAAGCGATGTAGTAGAATTGGGTCACCCAAGGGTATATGGGTCATTATAGTCCTTGTTTGGACTTCAAAAATTGATCCTATAACTCATTGTTTGATCTCTTTTTTTGCATTGCAAACCTTCATCTTTTGGTCTAGACCTACAATAAATCTACAAAAGAGATGAGGGCGGGCTATATAGGATTTTTCCTCATTCAAACTCTTATTTTGGTATTTATACCTCCATAACAACCAATAAAATTGATTGATAAAAGTATATATTCCATTATATTAATTGTATCTAAGGTTGTTATGAATTTAAAATGCATAAAAACCTACTTAAAGCTTGTTAGAGAAGGATTCCTACATGAAAATGTCAAGATCTACCTAGGGAGAAGTAAAAACCCCTTAGGAAATCTGAAATATAATGATATCTTGCTTTAGGTTATAGATAGGGTGAAGCTTCAAAATGAGAACACTAGGAAATAAGTCATTAGGTTGAAGGAAATGGCACAATGTATCTCCCAAACTAAGAATCCATCATGCTCTTCTATTGGCATCAATCTTCAATTATGACATAAGGCTTGATTAAAATTTGTAAATGAGCTTGAAACTTGCAAATTCACATATGGTTGCATGATCTCTTTCTTCTATTTTATTCTCTTATTGCTTCCTTATTTTATTCTAGTTTCAAATGGTGAAAAGACTAGAAATTTTTAGGAGTTTTTCTAATTTCCCAAAAATTAGATCCCAAAAGATGAAATTTGAAATATAAATTTTTAATGTTAAAATGCCTACACTAGAATATTAAAAATAGGTCCCCAACACAATAGAGGGACTAGTATTACCATGGGTATATGGGTCATAGCCCTATTTTCCATAACACAGTGTATTAGTGGAAAAGCATTAATTGATTGTATTTGTATAATTCTTTCAATTTATCGAAAAATGATTTAATAGTCCTTGGAATATATAATTTATGAGATTATGGCCTAGTTAGGATGTGTTGAATATACCTATGAATTCAAAGGTGACTAAAAGAGGTTAAAACTAAGCATGAAATTATGCTACCACCTACAAGGGAGTACAACTTACTATGATACATTCAACCCCAACTTTAGCGGCCATATAACACTATGTGTAGGAGTTGATGGTGACTCCTCAACACCCCCAAGATCAGTTGTGACCAAAACCACTTCCACAAGAGAGAGAATGGCAAGAATGCTTGCTTCACAATGCAAGATTGATTAATGGCTGAATTGCTTGATATAAGCTTGAATACAAATGTACAAGAGATACCTTGCTTATATGGGCAAGGTTGAGAGATAGGAATGAATATGATGTTGACAAATGTCATGATCCATGACATGAGACAACCAACAACCTAATCACCTAGGAAATGATGCATCCTAGCTAGATAAGATAAGTTCTAGAAATGCCAACTAAGACTTCTAGAAAGAATCTTTTACCTAAGTAAACTTAACCATGTGAATATGTCCCCTAATTACCTAGTGAATGAATAAGCTAGGTACAAGACAATTATTCACACCAACACTATGTGCATATACAAGCTAAATTAGTGAAAGTAAATCATGGTACATAAAAATGATCGTCATATGGATATTAATGATAATTCATGAATAGAACAATGAAATCACCAATGTAGTCATCTACAAAAGCACAATGTTGGGAGTTGCATCTTGCATAACTGATTTATTATCTATTTAAAATCATCTTCTACTTTTCAAAAAATATATTAACTTTTATGGAGAATCAAATTACAGTATGCCCCCTAATTTTTCTTACTTTATGGAGGTGGAATCAAGGTAACAATCTAATCACATTGAATTTTTATGCTTGTTGACAAAAGTGTGTATTAGAGGATCCTAAAATCATAACACTAACTATCAACAAATATTATATGTGATAGGGGATATAACTATGAATCCATTGCAACAAGAAAAATATAAATTAGAGTTCACTAGCCTCCATAATGGTGAATTGAATGAGATACACAAGTATAAAATTTTACCATATACTAGTGAAAGAACATAGTTTTTACCATTATTTTAACTTTTACTATTTCAAAATTATAACATAAATACCTCTGTGTAGAGAAGTGAATAGTATAGGCTAATGACCATATTAGTCCTAGAGGTTTAAGGTCCAATGAGAAGAGATTGAGTGAGGCACAGTCACACCATCAATGAGTTTTCTATACATTTTTCTTATGATTTTCTTTAATATTTTATACTATATTGAAGTGTCTTTAAAATCTATGGTGTCTCTATGCAAATTTGGCGACACTATCAATTGTGTGTGATCTTGTCCCAAAAGGGCACCCCTAGCCCAAAATTACACCCATTCCCTATAATGGTACCTATGTTCTAAGTTAGACTTGACTTGATTTTAACTTTTTTATTGATTTTTCTATGTGACCAATGATTTTCCTTTTTCTTCTTGTAGGCCCCATCACATGGTTGATAGCATTTAGGAGGAAAACTATTCTCACTAATTTGATAGAAGCTCAGACTACTTTCTTAGGAGGAGGAGCATATTATTCACACCACTAGATTTTACTAGGTATACCTCATGCCACCTATGAGGTAGCATGATGATACGATTATGGTGCTAGTTGAGTGTTAGAATGTAGATACTTCCATTTCATTTCCCAATAAGCGGGAGATGACAATAATAATATAAGAGGGTGATCCCATAATAGTGGTTTACAATTTTGGCCAAAGCGGACAAATTATTATTTTTAACTAAATCTTCACATTGAGGCACCTATAGTGGCTAAACTACGAGAAATTTGAAGATGGTGCAAACTAGAGTCTCATCAAATTTTATCTGTAGATTCTAAAATATTTTTTCTATCTCCACGAAAATTTTTTTTTCAGAAAACAACATTTTTAAAAAGTGACGCACACATAATGCATAACTTTTTTTCCATGAAGGATAAAATTCTAATTCTTTCAAATTTAGATTTGTGACTCTGATATCTAGTGCTTCCACTTGGTTAGATAATTTTTTATTGAATATTTTTTCCTTAATCAAGTTTCAAAGTCAAACAAATTACAATTCAGACATAACGCGACTGTATAATGCATAACTTTTTTTGTATATGTCAAAAATTTAATTTAATTTTTTGTTGGATCAAGGACTTCAATATCTGGTGCACCATATTTTTCAAAAAAATTTTTGATAATCTTCTATTTTTCCACATGTGAAGAACAAAGAAATTCATTTTCGATGAAAAACCTATGTTTAATAAAACTTAAAAACAAATACATAACAAAACCAAAACATATTAAAATTATATTTAGTGGATAGCTTGTTATAGGAATACCATAATCATTTGAAATAAATTTTAAATGAATTCATTTGATCCCCCAAAAGCTAAATCAAAAGTGATTTTTTATCAGCATTTTGATAGGTGTAAAGGAGACGCATTTATAGGTATGGTTTAAAACTAGGGGGTTCTATCCAAGGGGGTTTGATCTAAGGTGATTTGATCAAACCCTCTTCAATTGGAATCCTTAAAATGGAACTTTTTAAGGCTTAAATCATTATATTTTCTAAAAATATGTGATTTCAACTAAAATTTGTTCCTCTCGGGGAATTGTAAACCACTATTATGACACCTCCAAGATCTAGACACAACATATTTAGATTACCTATCCAAGGTGAGATCACTCATTTTGATTATTTTCATGCATGTTCACCTATGAGGAATGATATACATTACTACATTTACTACCATATATATTTCCTACTAATCCTATAGCTCACATTTATCTCACGTGGATTCTTTATGTTGATGTTCACTTGGTTTGTTGGAACATGTTTGTTACCATCACTTTAGCCTTGACACTCAATGGATGAGGCACACACCTTGATGGGGAACTTGTTCATACTATATGGGAGATGGAGGAGAACCAGACAGTTTATGTTGTGGGATGCAGTATGCTTGCACATTTATATCATGATCTTTGTAACTTTTTCTATTGGGAGGTCTAGAGTATCATTCTTTATATACTACCTTTGGTAGATGGGACTTTGAGTATACTACATGTACTAGTCCAATTAGTCTTCCCACAGTGACAACATTTAGTTATCCATGAGATTTCCACTATACACTTAGATGATCTTAGCAGTGTAGAGATTTGTTGCATTGGAAAGTTATATTTGATCATCTAGAAGATGATGACATAGTGTGGAGACTATATAGGACTCTACAACAGTGGCTAAGTCTTACACAATAGGTAGCTAGGATGTAGTAGGATAAACAATTGGTTGAATGACATGACTATATTATTATTCCCTTTTATTATGATCATGCAATGAGGTAGTCTAGTCAGATAGAGATAACACCTAGCACATAGCCTACTTTCCTAATATCTACATGTAGTGAGGTGAGACCAAGGGATTTCCACAATCCCGCATTTACAGATGTCATGTTTAGTGATAGAGGATAAGGAGTGAGAAGCACCCCCAACATATAACATAAATTATGTAGGCACTTAAATTGTGTACAATAAGTAGTGGATGACATCACAACCTCGACATGTCTTCCCTAATGATAGGGGTATGGATGGTGATATAATAGATGATGATGATATAGTAGAGGATCAAAAGGAGGAAACATAGTCGATAGGAGAGGATCTCAAGGATCCTCGAAATTCCATAGATGCCCCCAATAATAGACCTAGATCTCATCCTTGTGTTACCCAAGAACATATTTTAGCTATAGAGATAATTTAGTCCCATGGGCATGGAGAGAGTAGCTATGCAGTTCCAAAAACACCACTAGCCCCTCAAAGAAGTATAGTTATAGTGCCCATAGAGTCCTATTGAGATCTCGATTGGAAGGTTCAAAATCCAGGTGATGATATGTAAAAATTTTATCTTTTTGTCAAATGATTAGATTTAGATATGTTTATGTATTGGTAAAAGTACAAACCTATGTCATACATTATAAAGTAATTGGACAATAGGAAAAAAATTATAAAATTCAACAACCTTAAAGTGGTCTTTATGTTTTTAATTCCAAAATGATGTAAACTAATGAAATGTACAAATATTGATGAAGTTTCTTCCTATAATTTTTCAAATTTTCTTAAAATTGCTTTGGTTATGTGCCATAGAAAAATGGCCTCTTGTCATTTTCATGGCCTTTTAGGTCTTGTTTCATGGTGTTTGATCTATTTTGCTCTGATTTTATATTGTAACATGGCTTGAACATGCATATTTAGGTATTAAATTCAAATAATGATGTTTTTTCAAGGTGCTATGAAGTGTTATAAAACATTTCTACATTCTTCGCGACTCTCTTCATTAAAATTTTCCTAAAAATCACCTTTTCATCATTAATCAAGGCCTATTTTGAAGTGTTGTAAAGTCTTGTAACAAGATTTCATGCTTTTCTAGGCATAACTTCACTATTTATCTCTTTATCATGCTTTATTTGGTGCCTTTATGCCCCCATAAGTTACAATTAAGTGTATTTTTTAATAATATCTTGACAAACAACATTAAATACAACATAATTCTCATCACCTATTTTTAGGTCCTAGGTGGACTCCTTCACCATGGGTGGCGAATGAGTCCCCCTTGGCCCCAAATTCAAACTTTTTAAAATTCCTTTTGGTTTTTTATTCAAAAACACTTGATGTCATCCTGTGATGAGGTATGAATGGGTAACTAAGGTACAATATTGTATAAATGAGTGATTTTCATCTCATTTTAACCCCCATTCATCAAGTTCACTCATCCACCTATTCAATCAAGCATTCAAGCATCTTACAACATCAAATCAA
>VDFB02000017.1:60320811-60447317 GCA_007258455.2 Sequoia sempervirens
GTATCTTCTCTTGATGGCTCTCAGTATTATGTTACTTTGATTGATGAAGCAACTAGGAAGGTTTGGATTTATTTCTTTAGGTAGAAATCTGATATATTTGAAACATTTAAAAATTGGAGAAGCTTGATTGAGAATGAGACGGGTGAAAAGTTAAAATGTCTCAGATTTGATAATGGTGAGGTAGTATTAGAGTAAAGAGTTTGAAGATTATTGTTTTCTTTAATGGAGCATTAGTAGGCAGAAAATGGTTCAAGGACTCCGCGAGGAAAATGGAGTGGATGAAGCGCATGAATAGAACAATAATGGAGCATTCACAGACTATGAGATTGCATGTTGGGCTGCCTTTAAACATGTAGGAAGAGGCTATAAACACTGTTGTTTATTTAATTAATAGAAGTCCCTCTAATCCTTTGGGTTGTGGTATTCCAGAGGAAGCATGGACAGGTAAGAAGGTGAGTTATTCTTTTCTCAAAACCTTTGGTTGTGAAGCATTTACACATGTAGATTCTGAAAATAGAACTAAGCTTGATGCAAAATCAAAGAAATGTGTATTTGTTAGATATGGCATTGATGAATTTGGTTATAGGCTTGGAATTTTAGAAAATGAGAAAATTGTGAAAAGCGAGGATGTCATATTCAATGAGAAAGTGTTGTACAAAGATCTATTGCTTTCTGACCTTGAGAAGAAAAATGATTATCACGATGTTGGATAGTATTTCAAACAATGATGTTCGATGGTTCCTCATGCTTGGCAACAACAACAACAAATACCACAAACTCCTGTTAGACAATCTTCAAGGATAAGTAGACCTCCAAAAAGATTCTCTCCCTCTGTGTATACTATTTTGTTAATTGATACTGGTGAACTAGAATATTATGATGAAGCTATGCAGGTGGATACCAAGGTTCAGTGGGAGCATGGAATGGAAGAAGAAATTGGCTCCTTGCTAAAAAACCAGACTTGGGAATTATGCAAGTTGCCTGCAGATAAAAAGGCTTTACCAAACAAATAGATTTATAGGATGAAAGAGGAGGATGGAGGTAAGAAGATATTTAAAGCTAGATTAGTTGTAAAGGGATTTGCACAGAAAAGGGGTATTGATTTTGATGATATTTTTTCTCCTGTTATTAAAATGACTTCTATTCGTATTGTTTTAAGTATTGTGGTTGCTGAAGATTTACATTTAGAATAGCTTGATGTTAAAAGAATATTTCTCCATCGTGATTTGGAAGAGGAAATATATATGGACCAGCCACAAGGATTTGAGGTCAAAGGTAAGGAGAAACTAGTGTGCAGATTGAAAAAAAGTTTATATGGCTTGAAGCAAGCACCTCGGCAATGGTACTTAAAATTTGATAGTTTTATGGCTGAGCAAGGCTATAGTCAGTGTAATTCTAACCATTGTGTTTATTTTAAGAGGTTGGATAATGACAACTACATTATTTTATGTTTATATGTTGATGACATGCTTGTAGCTGGGTCTAACATGGATCACATAAGTGAGTTAAAACAACAGTTAGCAAATTCTTTTGCTATGAAGGATCTTTTGCTATGAAGGATTTGGGGAAAACAAAATAAATCTTTGGTATGAAAATTTGTAGAGATAAGAAAAATAGAAAATTGTTTTTATCTCAGGCTAATTATGTTGAAAATGTGTTGCAGAGATTTCATATGGAGAATGCAAAAGCTATCAGCACACTTTGCCTAGTCATGTTAAATTTACTAAGGATATGTGTCCAAAGACACAAGAGGAGGAAGAAAAAATGTCCAAGGTACCATATGCTTCAGCTGTAGGCAGTTTAATGTATGTCATGGTATGCACGAAACCAGATATTGCACATGTTGTAGGAGTTGTTAGTAGGTATTTGAATCATCCTGGAGTTGAGCATTGGAATGCGGTAAAATGGATTCTCAGGGACTTGAGAGGTACATCCAATAATTGTTTATGTTTTGGGGGCTCTAATACTGATTTAAAATGCTATGTTGACTTAGATTTGGCAGGGGATATAGATACCAGGTGGAGTACCACAGGTTATGTATTTACAATTGGTGGGACAGCTGTGAGTTGGATTTCTCGATTGCAGAAGGTGGTTGTTTTATCCACCACAGAGGCAGAGTATGTTGCTACAACAGAGGTGACAAAGGAGATGATATGGCTGCAACTTTTCATGGATGATTTGGAAAAACAACAGGCTAGAAATTACTTGTTTATAGATAGCCAGAGTGCTATACATCTTGCAAAGAGTTCTACTCTGCACTCTAAAACAAAACACATCTAGTTGAGATATCATTTCATTCGGTCAGTGTTGGAGGATGGACAGGTTAAGCCAGACAAGATACATACAGATGTCAATCTAGTGGATATGTTTATGAAGGCAGTGATAAGGGAGAAGCTAAGCTCCTCTTCAGCTTCGGTTGGTCTTCAAGGTTGAATTCAAGTATAATAGAGCAGCAGGGTCCAAGGTACTCATTTCTAGTGGGAGTTGTAATTGTTGAAATGTTTTCCAAGATTAGTCTCCAAGTGGGAGATTGTTGGTATGTGGTGACTGATCATGCTATATTGTATTGCCTATGGTATACTATACACCTTGACCCCTATCCTTGCCGGGGTCTGAGGCCAAGCCAGGCCTTGGGTGGTGGTTCGGGGGCGGCAGCCCCCGAGAAAAATTTTCCTCCTACTTTTTCGCTTCATCACCGAAAAAGGGAAAAAAATCAACGAAAAATGGAAAAATCCAATTTTGTAGAACCCGAATCTAGAAGCTTCTAAGCTTGTTAAAAAGGGGTTCGGATGGGTATTATAGTATGATGAAAATATGATTATTTGCAAGATTGTAATAGGTTTTGTACTGGATAATAAAAGTATTGGATGGCTGCGGTTTGGTGGATGTAGCCCAGATTGGGTGAACCACGTTAAATTCTCTATGTTATGATTTATTCTTTGTGTGTTTTAGTTTATCTGTTTATTACTTAAATCTACATTTAATTGTTAGATATCTGCCATCTCTAACCCTAATAGGGTAAACCTTGGATTCTTGAAACACCTAGTGATGTTGTTGAATAATCTCGTAAATCTTTGATTGATCTTGAGAATTTAAGTCTTATGCTTTTATAAAATATAGTTTTGATTATATAAAACATTGTTGTGCATCTATGTTATAATTAATTTATACACCCTATGGGAGCTAATAATTTTTACTTGATGGTGTTTATATCCCTATTATTTAATAGATATTTTCATGTGTACTAAAATCCATGTATAACCCTTGAAAATAAAAAGACACTATTTATACTTCCTTAAATTGTTACACTCTAACAAATATATCTTCTCCTCTAATTTGGAAAGAATTCATTTCATTCTAGTCAATGCTTTTTTATTGAAAGGTTTATATGATGATATTTATCATCATAAGGGATTTGCTTCCCATTACTATGAGGATCTATAAATTAAAAACTGAAGATACAAAAAAATCAAGATCATTAGTTAATCTTCATATAATAACCAACAATTTCACCTTCCACTTTTGTATATAACCAATTACTTTTCTATTTGTATTACACTTTCTCCATTTAGTTATGTAGAAAGATAATATTGATTTCATATATTCCATTAAATTTTCTTGTTTATGTTTCACATGTATTTATTTTTTAGTTACTTACTATTTTTTAATATCATTCTTAGTAGTCATTAATATCTTCTCCCTATTAGTATACTTATGGCCCCTAAGATTGTTTTCTATTAGAATTCCAACATAAACCATTTCAACTCTAGATTTCTCTTGTTGACAAGAACACATTCTAATATTTCATAGGTTAAATGAGTTTTTCCCATTTATACAAATAGGATTATCAAATTTAACTTGTTGGAGTGTTTCAATATTTATCAAAAAAAAGTGTACGAGACGTATGGAACAAATATTGGACATGGAATCAATATCTTAATGCATCATCCATAGATACATTTATTATATATATCTTAAACACATCTATTTAAAATATTTTGACAGATCATTCTCAACCAACATATCTTGTGCAAGATTTTTTGATTTTTTATTTGTATAAATAGATAAATAATTCTTCTCAAATATCAATAAATATTGTGATGAATTGCTCAGAACGTATACAATGTTGGATTATAATTACTGGTTAAAATATGCAAATTCACATTTCTAAAAAGAAACTCAGCATATTGCATAGTAAGTTAAACACACAATAAGTTATCATCTTATATCATTAAAAATGATATTAATGTCCGGAAGATACATTCTTCTGTATCCCATTCGTATCTTATACCCGGCACAGTTATTCCACCAACATCTTATTCAGAGAAAGAGTGAAAAATGAGATTAGACTAGCACGACCCACAGTAGCCAACACGATCGCCACAAAAGCCAATGTGGCAACAAACAGCGTTCTCCATAGTATCACAGTCAAAATCGCCGGTGCATCTAAACAGTCGCTGGCAGTTATTGTCCGCTGAAACCAGAATGCCCACTCCGAATATAACAACCACCATTAACAATATGCTAATATATTTCAGTTTTCCTAATTTCGACGCCATTTTTCTGGCTTTAGAAGATGAAGAATATGCGTTTAGTGTGGTTTTAAATAGGCAAACCTCTTCACTGTCATTGCATCCGTTAATCACGAGGAGGAATACGTTCGTTAATTACGAGAAGCAATAAGTTCGTTAATATTAAGAATCCGATGTCACGATAACACGGAATCGCCGTCTAATGCCATTGAGGAGGTAAGAAATCGAATCTGCCGACTTAGCTTTTGCTGGGCCGGCCAAAACATATCGATGGAAATGGAAAGAACATTTGAATTAAGCCAATAAATTGTTTAGTATTAGTTCTCTCGCGCTAAGACCAAATTATTTCCTCTAATTTGAATCTTAAAATAAGGTTGAGAAATTAAAAAAATTGTGTGCTTTTGGTTTAAATTGTGTATCTTTTTAGTTCGACCTTTAGGATCACACTCACTGATTCATCATTGGGAAGAGAAGTAAATAACGGAGTGCAGAGTTAGCCTTAAAATGTATTGTGATTATCGGAATGATGAATTAAACTAAGTTGTCATCAAATAAGATAAGGTGAATGATTATAGTGCATTGTCCTAAATTCTCTCTTTTGATGATCTGGAACAATTTTTTACACAGAATTTATAATTTAAAAATCATGAAATAAACTAAAATTTAGTATTTAAAATAATTTAAAATATTTAAAATTTATTGAAAATATTATGTAAATAGAAGTATCTTTGGTATTCAAATAGTTGGTAATAAATAACATTGGTTATTTTTATTAAATGATAATTTCAAATTTTAAAATTTTAAAAAAATATATAATTATTATAGATATCTTAAATACATCTCTTATTAATTTGAAATAATTTTATTTTAGTTTTAAATTGTTATGTTTACTACTTTATGGAGACATAAATTTTATGTGTTGCTCTTTTCTTGTTTTGAAGAGTAAGTGTCTGTGTTAACATTTATAAAATAGCATTGCACTTTCACCAATAAAAATGTGAGTAAAAATATTTATAATACTTGTAGCATAAAACCATAACCAAGGTCACTAAGCCATGACAATAATAACAATTGGTGGAGGAGGAGGCTGCCCATCATTAGGTTTACCCATACAGTAAGAAGGTCCAAATTATCCATGAGAGGCTCCCACTCATTAATGTCCTCTTTGTCTTCTTCTTCTATAATAGGAACAAATGAAATGGAAAGAGGTAGTTAAGGAATTTCTTGGAATCAAACCAGCTAGAAGAGCCTATAATAGAATAACTAGAAGTTTTTCTAAGAAATGGTTTGGAGGCAGAGCACCCAAGAATAGCCCACAACTAGCCTTCTTGACCACAATCCCTTTTTCTAGATAGGGGAGAAGCTTGAGAGCAGTTGTCCTAGTTACCTTGATTAGCAAGACTATGACCATGATGGCACCCACAAGAAGGTGAGTGACCCTAGCATGAGGAGGATATGGAATAAATCTAGTAGCAACACAAAGGGTGTTAACCTAATTTTCAAGAAGTACTTATAACTAGACCACATAAAGTGAAACTTTGTTAACTTCAAGTTGTATTTGTAATAGAAGAGTAGAACAAATCATAGCTTTAGTAGAAATTTTAAAAAAATTATCCATAGAATAGATGATAAAAATAGAAAAAAGTTATCTTTCCATATGTTAAATAAAATCTCTCCTCTAAAAGCATACCGAGTTTAGGTGAATTTTTTAGGGATATGAGGCCAATCCTTTGAAAGAACCATATGCCTTGAAAAGGTATTTTGTTTGAAAGGCTTGAAAAATTCATGAATCTAGGTGTAGTGTTGGAAAATGTTTTCAGTGACATTTTCACACTTGTTTGGGCCCTCCTTGTAAAATTGAGTTTAATGGTGCTTTGACTTAGTGTTGTAATGTGTTTAACACACTCACATTAGTTCTTGGGCCCTTGTGAACTAAATAACCTTAATTATGCCTAATTTAAAGTGTTATAAAGTGTTGTAATAGACTTTCACACATTTTTAGAGGTTTCAATAATAATTGGACCACTTTATTCTTTAATTGGCCTTATTTTGCACCCACAAGCCTCATTTATTGCATCTTTTTCATGATGATCCTGACGTAAATCAATATCCAATCATAATTCAAGTGTTTTAAGTTGAATGGCTCAGATTTAGTGATCTGAGACTCCTTCGTCACCTTGGGCAAATGAGTCCCACTTAGGTTTTTGGGTCTCGAACCTAGTTTCACATCTTTCTAAGCATTTTTGAAAATGGTCCCATAAATTATGCCTAATGGGACTCATTTTCCACCTTGGGTGAATGAGTCTCATGTGGCCCAAAATAAAAATTAATTCAAATTTTTGGTTGGATTTTATCCTTCTAGATCTAATTTCGGTATGTAGTGTTGTAGTTTTGGGAATTCTTCAATAATTAACTATAAATAGAAGGTTCTTTCACTTATTTTCACCTAAGAATTTTCTGAGAGCATTATTATAGAAATTTTGAGTTCACAAGAGCATTCAAGTGTTTATAAGAGAATTCATGGGAATTCAATGGAAGAATTCTTTATCAATTATTGCAGCAATTCAAGATCCATCATCATGTCAAGGATATCAAGCATCAAGCATGTTATTGAGCTAGTGTTGTGATGTACCATTGAATATCGAAGATCAAGCATTTTTCTCCACCTATTGTCAAGGTCAAGATCTACATCCTTCATGGCCATTTCATGTTGAGTTATAGATTTACAAGAAACCATTTACAAGGAATATTTCAACATATCATTGTTCATGTTTCATGTCCTTTTTTCATTGTTTCATCATTTGGTTTAATTGCTTAAATGAAGTTTGACTAAGGAAAATCCCTATTCCCTAACAATCATCTCTCTCTCTCTTTGTGTGATTGCAGATCTAGGTGTCTTGGGGCATAAAGGACATTTGAATACTAGGTTACAATATTGACAAAATTCATTGGAATTGTCCCCTCATTTACAAGGTTGCTATCTTCACTAAAAGGTCACCTATAGCCCTGAAGTCAAAGTTTCAGATCTAGAAACAAAGAGGAAAAAAAAGAGAAGAAATTGAAAACTAGATTTAGAATTTGAAGCTACAGAAAAACCTAATTGGACTCATTCACCAGTTCTAGTGAATGAGTTCCAGTTTAGGTCAATTTTGAGATTTTTGTAGTTTTGGATACCTTTTATCGAGAAACATGTTCCTTCACAAAAACATACATCTGAGATTGGTTCACCTCGACTGGTGAATGAGTCCTATTAGGCCTAAACTATAGGTTCTTCAACATTTCAGGCCTCCATTCAAGCTCTCTCAAGTTTCTAGGTGCTCCTCTGTACTTTCCAATTTGTTGTTTTGATTTATTTTCATTTATAGTTTTGTTAGTGAGGTTTTTATGCATCATTGAGTTTAATCATTAGATCTTCCATTTCATACATTTTTCCAAGCTCTAGCTTGGTGGTGGACCCATCATTAATATCTAAACATACCCTAGGATAGTCCATTATAAGATCTCTTTCTGCCATTATCATCCTTGAAAGTGGAGTTTGGAAAGTTTGTTGTTCTAGGTCCTAAACCCTATTGATGAAAAAATGTTCTCTTACATTTTGATGAACCTGCATTTAGAACATCATAATTCTAACTTTGAGTTCATCATCATCCTAGATCTTGATTGCATTAGAGTTTTCTTTAGTTAATTGGCATTCTAGGGTTTTTAATTCTGACATTAGTTAAAGTGCATATAGGTTGGATTTTTGCATCTTAAATCATTGGAAATCATATAAAATATGCATTTTAACTTAGGTTACAAATCATACAAAATAAAAATCATAAAAATCACTTAAAATTTTCTAGAAATTGTGAAAAAAAACCCAACTTAGACTCATACGCCCCTCTAAGTGAATCGGTTATATTCCTAATTTTAAACTACCTTTTACAACATTAGAAACCTCATTTCTATGATTCCTAAGCTTGTTGGTAACATATACTATAAGGATGGAAAGTTTTGGTAAATTCTATTTTAAGCATCTAAGTCAAAAACATCAATTTAGGGTAGTCATTTTTTAAATCATTTCAATAGCAAACATCATAAGATCTTAAAATGTTCGAATTTTAAAACTTTGCATGATATGGAAAAAAGTACTTTTCACTTTTTCATACACAATGTTCACATTTGTAAAGCTTTGCATAATTTTGATAAAAGTTCTTTTCATTCTTGGATACACATTGTTTGCATTCTTAAAGTTTTGCATAAATTGGATAATATTATTCTTCATCTTTGGATATACATTGTTTATATTATTGAAGCATTGCATGATATGGTTAGAAGTGATTTTCATTTTTGTTTAAATAATGATAGTACCTTACCTTTCTAGGAAATGTATGAAAAAGTTCATATTCCCTCCCCATGAGAGTATTATAGTGAAAGAGAATACAACCTTGGTCATTTCTAACGATCATATTCATTCTTCTCCTAATATCTCTCCTATTGGTGAAGAATATATTTTGGTCTTAGAAGAACCAATCAATGATATTTTTAAAAATCCTAGTTGTTTCTATCCTTCTACCTCTCTTATTAGGAAAGACATTGATGAACACAAAGAAAAAACCATAGGTAATCATGATGATAACATAACACAACAAGAAACCATTGAAACTTCAACTAGTCTATATTCATCTCCCAACATATTTCCATCTTGTGATATTGTTTTAGAGGATGAAAGTGTAAGTGAGGAAGATATGTTGGTGTTGGATGATCAAATATTTAAGATCTATGACAACCCTCTTTATGTTTCTTCCCCTACATATCCTATTTTGGAAAACATTAAGGAATAAAGGAATGAAATCATAAATGATCATGATAATCACATTTGTTCTTCTCCTAGTATCTCTCATAGTTGTAAAGAAGATACTTTGATGTTAGAAAATGCAATCGATGAAAGTCATGGAAATCTTGATTTCCTCTCTTCCCCTAGAGAAAAAATTGTTAAACAAGGAAACACCATCATTGACAGCAAGAAAATCAAACCATTCATCATTCCCCTACTTGCGTTGAAGTCATTTTGAAAGAACCAATCCTTGAATGTCAAGAAAATTTGGTTTGCAATTCTCCTAAAAAATCTCCTCCTAGGTAGGATATCTTGCCACAAGAAAATGACAACAATAGTAATGTAACCTCCTTGAATTATAGTGAAAAGGTGATTCTAGACTGCACTTTATTAGAAATATATCAAACCAAAATTACTAAGGTTATGAATACGTGCAAGTGTCATTTATATCATATCAATTAATAGAACTCCTAAATATGCCATGGGACATCCTAAGAATCATCTAATTCTTTATCCACCATCGCACAAACCTCAAACTCAAAACAAACCCAAACTTATCCTTTACCCACCTAAGAATAATACCATTCCTCATACATGTTACACTAGGAATAACCCACAACAAATGAAAACACCTTGAACGACATCCCCCTCATTTCCTAATCCTATATTACACAATCCTCCTCATTTTCCTTCGCATAGTCAACAGGAGTATTGTGGTCAACAAAAATAGTACAGCCCACCTTGGAAGAATAGGGCACAAGGATAGGGCTCCTATTTCACAATTGCTACACTTAAGGACACCTTAGAGATCTCAATCCAATAAGTAATGGAGGGAGATATCTGATAATAAATTATCCTAGGATATGATCTTAGATTACAAGAGGGGTTCACCACTAAGCTTAAACTTGGAAAAGACAATGGCATGCCAGCTGAAATGCAAATCCCTAGTTTGATGCAATGACCTCAAGAAAGAGCTAGAGAAGTATGTATACCAAAATAGAAAGTTACAAAATAGAATGTGTGTACTTGGAAGCTTATAGAGACTTTAATGAAGATTTTAAATTGTACAAATCTTTAAAAAAATTTCCTACTGGGACTCATTCTCCATTTTTTGTGAATCAATCCTAGTTTTGGATTTCTACATAGGAGAAGGTTTTAGGCAAAAGGGTATCTAAATCTGCAAAAATATCTGAAAAGCACCTACAGTGGGAATCATTCACCACTTGTGGCAAATCAGTCTTGTTCCACCTTTTGGGAATTCAAAGTCTGAAATTGCTCTTCTTAGTCTGCTCAATCTGCTTCTCCAATTTTTCAAATCCAAAACTCTAATTTTGGTGTTGTAGATGACCTTTTACTAAATATTATGACCTTACAAATGAGGAGACAACTCCAACAAGCTTGTAACCTAATCTTTAATGCTATTCAAGTCTTCAAAGCACCTAGATCTCCAATCACACAACTTGGAGTGAGAGAAAAAGTGTTGATTGTTAGGGAATAGGGGTTTTCCTTAGTCAAACCCCTTTTAGGTATTTAAACCAAATGATGAAAAAATGAAACAAGGACATGAAACATGAACAATGATACCTTGATTGATGCCTTATAAGTGATGCTTTGTAAATATGCAACTCAACATGAAAAGGCCATGAAGGATGTAGATATTGATCTTGACAATAGGTGTAGAACAATTCTTGGTCTTGGATCTTCAACACTACATCACAAAACTAGCTGAATAACATGCTTGATGCTTGATATGATTGACATGATGATGGAACTTGAATTGCTGCAAAAATTGATGAAGAATTTTTCCCTTGAATGCCTTAGAAATGATCTTGAATGTTATCTTGATGATCTTGTAAAATGTTAGAATGCTTAACCCTTAAGTGCTTGACTTGATAACATGAATGCTTGATGAACTAATGATTTGAAAGCTTTCTTATATAGGAAATCCACTCAAATGAACTTCTTTTTGATCCCAAAATCTGACATAGAAGAAATTTGAACTTAAAACCCAATTTTTCTTGCTCAAACCTTAAAAATAGGCCAAATGGGACTCATTTTCCAAGTTAGGTTCAACTGAGTCCCACCTGGATGGGACTCATTCACCCAAAGTGGTGAATGGGTCCCATAGGGGCTATTTTATTTTTATAATGTCAGGGAGCATGTAAATTGAGTTTATATGTTGATCATGATTGTCAGGTTTCTAATTGAAATATGCCTTAGGATGCTCAATATAAGGTCATAGGGGTGTATTAATGATGATATAAAGGCTATAAATGTAAGATAGCCCAAGATTAAATGTGAAAGTGTAAAGAAATATATTTTACAACATTAAATTAGGGTAGAGTTAAGTTAATTTAGCTTAAAAAGGGCCCAAGACCTAATGTGGATGTGTAAAACACCTCACAACAATACACCACGGCGACATTAATTCTAGTTTATCATTAATTATTCCCAAATCAAGTGTGAAAATGTACATGATGGCATTTTTTGACACTACAATTATGATCTTGTTGAAAAACTTAAGAACACTCCTACAAAGATATCCCTATGGGACCTAATTCAGAATTAACCTAATTGTCGCACCATGCTTCAAACAGCCTTGCAAAAATTTGTGGTTTCCACTAGTGCAAACTCGAATGACATAGTAGCCATGATTCAAGGAATAAGCATTGACATTTTTTTCAACCAAAATGAGCTCCCTCCTTTTGAAGTACTAACAAAAATGATGCTTTCATGATAATGTCCACACATAATCGACTTGGAATAAAAACAACCCTTGTTGATAGTGGCTCTACCCTTAATGTGTGTAGTGTATCCCTTTTGAATAATCTTGGTGTGGACAAATAAAAAATTCAACCTGGATCTTTACCTATCAAGGGATATTACAATGTAGGAAAACAACTACTTGGTGTGACCACTTTGGCTATTACAACTGGAAAGTCCACATTAGAGACACCAATCCATGTTATGTCTCACGATCTTTCATATAATCTCCTTTTAGGAAGGCCATGGATTCATAAAATGAATGGGGTGCCTTCTACTCTTCATCGTAAAATGAAGTATATTTACAACAAAAAAGTATACACACTTGAAGCTTACCCTTACCCAAACAATTGTTTGAACATTGAGAAAAGCAAGGAAAATCCATTGAAAACATTAACATCAACTACACAAGTGGAACCCATGCAATAAAATGACAAAGAAAAACATATTAATAAAATCATGAATCTGTTAGAAGATGATAGGGGTTCCTTAGACTTCAAACCAACATTCATGGGATAATACAAGATCATAAACAAATCCTCTAAAAAGGAAAAGGAAAAATTGGTAATGTCAACACAAAATTCAGAAACATACTTCAAAAGCATCCATCTCAACCACTTTAGGAGAAGAAGAAAATTATATGACAACCTTTGATGAGATAGACTATCAACAACCACCGAATCCTAAATAATTGAAAAATATTTATGGAAGAGGTTATGAACCTATGAAAAAACTTGAATATATTGGAAAAGGATGTGGTGCTAGAGAACAAGGTATTTGTGTCCCTATAGGACCTAACACACAAGAAACAACTAATGCTCTTGGCTATTATCCTTTGATAGATATAAAAAATCCTTCACTTAATAACAACACTATTACAAAAGATTATTCCAAGCCAACTTTAATTGTAGTGCATCCTAAATTGATAGACACTAGTGGCCTTAATTGTTATCTTTTGCAAGAACTGAAACAAATAAAGAAAAAATTTCCTTAATGTCAATGTCATCACGCAAAACATGAATGATTTGAATTCGCTGGATTTTGCACCCTCCTATAAAGGAGAGAACAAAATCTCACAATATAAAGAGCCTTGTGTAAGTATGACACCTTGTACTAAGCAAGAGACCTCTTTGTCACAAAATAAAGGAGCATCTTCTACCATTGATCAAGAGGTTATCTTATTGAGACTCCTCCAAGATCATTTGATATTCCTCCCTCCAAGAACACAAAATAAATTTTACTACAAGAATTCATTTTTTGCATATCATAGAACTCATGGTCATGCTACTAATTATTGTAAGGCTTTAAGTAATCAATTCAACATCTTAAGGATTGTGGTGCTCTTCCTTGTGTTGAAGCAACTAGTTCCTCTAATCGATATTTATTTTCATATTATTCAGCTCATCCTTGTTTTACACTAAATGGGGGAAAGAGATTAGTTATCCTTGTCATTGTATGTCACTCATCATTGTTTCTTTTGGCTTGTTGACTACATTTCATGTACATATAAGAGCAAGCTTGGGATGTTGATGACATGTATTAAATTGGCTCACATGTGACATACTTATTCATGATATAGTCTAATTCAAAAACATATGACATGGAATAGGGCTTTCCAAATAAGCTTTCACATCTTCTTCTACATTAAAACAATTTCTCACAGGAATGGTGTTAACAATTGCTTCAAAGTTGGGGCATACATCGACACTCATGTTTCATTGTGCAATTTTCTTTATTCTTGTGATGCATCTTTTTCTTGGTGGTTTCATTGGGCTTGATTTCCTCCGAGAGTGTGATATTTCTTTGACATGTCCTCTCTTGGAGATATTAGACATAATGTTCCATAAGAAGAGACCTAGAATGAATTAGGCTAAATCCCTTTGAACATTCCTTACACTATTTACAACATCAATTATATGGCCACCTTGCATAACACACTTTGTATTCCTATGGAGCCATCTTGTTTGTTCATGAGCTCCAAGCATATGAGCTTTTGTTTGTCTCATGAAGTTGGAAGCTCATTGTTTTTTCATGAGTTCCAAGCATACAATTTTTTCTTGTCTCATGAAGCTCGAAGATCAGTTTTACATGGCTCCTTATCAAAGTTATCAGGAGGTATAACTTTGGTATGGTTAGACGAGAACTTTATCTAAGGCATGACTTTCCCTTAGCCACTTGTGTGTGTGTGAGTGCATATTGGCCATATGTGTCTCACCTTCTTCGATTACTCACCAAACAAACAACCTAAAGCTCTATTGCATCAAAGTGAGCATGTATTTTTGGACAAACAACCTAGATCTGATCCACATCATGTTCAACGAATGCTCGAGGCTTGATCCACCTCTTTTTATTTTTTGTTGATCTTTTTTTCCTTTCTTCTTTTAGTCATTAACATTGCATGTTTGCATATCTTGTTTTATTGCATATCATAGATCTTGTGCATGTCCTTTTGATCTTATGTTGGTTTGAATTAGGATCTTGGATCATGGGGTTTTGACCACCTCCTCGATCTTGTTATCCTAAACCAACGGTATCGATACACATGGACTCCTCTTGAAGTGAGTTTGTCTACTTTAGTGTTATTTTGAATCAAGTTCATCCTCTCACTAAAGTGGGGGCTAAATGTAGTGTCAAAAAATATCGTTGGTGACATTTACACACTTATCTAGAGCTTCCTTGTAAAATTGAGCTTAATAGTGTCTTAACTTATTGTTGTAATGTGTTTAACACACTCACATTAGGTCTTTGGTCCTTGTGAACTAAATAACCTTAATTGTGCCTTTTTTGAAGTGTTGTAAAGTGTTGTAACACACTTTCACACTTTTCTAGGGTTATCATTAATAATTGGACCCCTTTATGCTTTAATTGGCTTTGTTTTGCATCCACAAGCCCCATTTAATGCATATTTTTGAGGATGATCCTGAAATAAATCAATATCTAATCATAATTCAGGTATTTTAGGTTGAATATCATAGATTTAGTGATCTAGGACTCATTCGCTACCTTGGACGAATGAGTCCCACCTAGGTTTTTGGGTCCTGAACCTAGTTTCACACATTTCTACGCATTTTTGAAAATGGTACCATAAATTATGCCGAACATGAATCATCCACCACCTTGGGAAAATGAGTCCCATGTGGCCCAAAATAAAAATTAATTCAAAATTTTTATGATATTTTATACTCCTAGATCTGATTTCGGCTTGTAGTGTTGTAATTTCAGGAATTATTGCATAATGAAGTATAAATACAAGGTTCCTTCACTCATTTTAACCTAATACTTTTGTGAGAGCATTATTATAGAAAGTTTGAGTTCACAAGAGCATTCAAGTGTTTATAAGAGCATTCAAGAGAATTTAAGGGAAGAATTATTGAATCAATTGTTGCATCAATCATCATGTCAAGGATATCAAGCATCAAGAATGTTATTGAGCTAGTGTTGTGATAACCATTGAAGATCCAAGATTAATAATTTTTCTACACCTATTTCCAAGGTCAAGATCTACATCCTTCATGGCCATTTCATGTTGAGTTTCAAATTTACAAGATGCCATTTACAAGGTTTTTTCAAGGTATCATTGTTCATGTTTCATGTTTCATGCCCTTGTTTTATTGTTTCATCATTTGGTTTAATTACCTAAACGAGGTTTGACCAAGGCAAACCCCTAATCCATAACAATCAACACTTTTTCTATATCTCTCTATCTTTGTGCGATTGTAGATCTAAGTGTCTTGGAGCATGAAGGAATTTTGAAGATTAGGTTACAAGATTAAGAAAATTTGTTGGAATTTTCCCCTCATTTACAAGATTGCTATCTTCACTAAAAAGTCACCTACAACCTCGATATTAGAGTTTCAGATATGAAAACAAAGAAGAACAAAAAGAGAAGATATTGAAGACTAGATTTAGACTTTAAAGCTCTAGAAAACCCTAATTCGAATCATTCTCTAGTTTTAGTGAATGAGTCCCATTTTAGGTCAATTTTTTGAGATTTTTTAATTTTTGGATACCCTTTTTCCAGAAACCTATTCCTACACAAAACCCTAGATCTAGGATTGATTCACCCAGACTAGCTAATAAGTCCCAGTAGGCCTAAATTTTAGGTTATACATTTTAGGCCTCCATTCAAGCTCTCTCAGGTTTCTAGGTGTTGCTTTATATTTTCCAGCTTCTTGTTTTGATTTATTTGCATTTATAGTTCATTTAGTGAGGTTTTATGCATCATTGAGTTCAATCATTAGACCTTGCATTTCATAAATTTTTCCAATCCCTAGCTTTGTGGTGAACTCTTCATTAATCTCTAAACATAGCCTAGGGAAATTCCTTAGCATATATCTTTCACCCATTATCATCATTTTATTGAGATCTCTAGGGAATCCTTGAATGTGGAGTATAGAAAGTTTGTTGTCCTAGCTCCTAAAACCTACTGATGACAAAAAATTTGAATCCTACACTAGGTCCAAAAATTTTGAGCTTTAAAAAATAAAAAATGATTTGATAAACTCCTATTGCACACAAAAGACACATTTGGGGTCAAGGAATCCCAAATGTGATATCTTGGAGCCCTTGGCAAGGCCTTAGAAAAGATTAAATGAAGAAAAGTGAAATTTATATTTCTAAAGTAAAATAGTTGACTACAAATGCTACAACTGATTCAAGATGGAAACCATAGGAAAAAGAGGAGAAATCCAATTATATCCTTGTTGTAACTTGTAACTTCAAAATGTGGTATTTAGAGACTAGTTCTAGTCTTTCCACCATGTTTTGAAGGAATTGATACTACTTGTGTGAATCATATTAATCAAATCGACCCCTATTATTGTTTCAATAGTTTCATTATCTTTACTAGAAAGGAGAAACTTAACATTAAATTCATTCCATTTGTAGGAGATTCATGGAGGCCTTGGGAATGGGTCATGAATAGTTTTGGTTTATTTTTTATAGAATCTCAAGGAACAAAGCCAAGGAATCCTAATTAGTGGAAAGTTATTATCTTGAACAATGGGGTACACCAATGAATGTTCTATCGAGTAATGGAAAGATAATTAAAATGGCCATAAATATACAAGAGGAGCCAAGGTTGCATGGATTCCTAGACACTCAAAAAAAAATTATCGCAAAGTATATGAGGTATATAATATATGCTTAATTTAGATTCAAAATATATTTATGCATTCATATGCACCATCAAATTAATTCTCTTATATTCATATCATATGTTCTTGATATAGTATATATTTTATATGAATATTATATATATGTCACATTTTCTTCACTAATACTTCTACTTATGTCATGTTTATTATAATTATTTCTCTTATTCATTATTTACTCTTCTTTTATCTTATTTTCTTACAATATTTTTGTTTATTAATATAGCCAATGCAAAGTAGAGGCATGTCATTATTTATATCTTTATTTCTTATCATCCTTCTAGAAGATATCAAATATTATTAGATATTGTTGTAATGAGGTTGTAGGGGTTGTAGCTTGAACTATCCTACTTACTCCTTATCTTCTAATGGGCATGTTATACACCCTTTACTCATTACTTCTATTTGGATATTTATATATAATCATTTATATAGTGTCAATTAGGTAGTTTGGACAACATAATTTATATCCAAGGCATGCGTATGGTATATATATGATATACTAAGTATTATTTTATTGCTTATTCAAAATCTTATTTTAATTAGATACTAGTAAATATTTTATTCTTTAAGTGGCTCATTATTATCAAATATTTAAAAAAATTCATATTATATTTCAAATTTTTAGTGCATGTTAGTTCATTACATAAAACCACTAGCATATGCTATTTTAGAGTTTGAAAATTATGCTACAATATCACTTGAAAATAAAGTGCCACATAGAGTTCCAATTATGCCAATATAAAGGGACACGTCGAATTACACCAATGTAAAGAGACAGATCCAATTATCTTAGGAATTGAAATGGTCAAATAGTAATAATTTTTTTATTCTAAAGAAATTATTAAATAAAAGAAAAAGGAAAGATAGGTGCTCTTTTTATATATCTTTGATATATTTATTGCATGGATAATGCTTAAAATTTTGTCAAATTTTTCATATTACCACTATGGACAGATAAAATGTTCTAGAAAGAAAGATAAGAAAATAAATCATTTCTTGGAGCTTCAATAATATTAAATACTTTTTTTGTATATTGATATATAATTATTTTTTCAATACCTTATTCTCTTTTACTATAATATATTGCATTATGAATTAAATATAAAATATAATTTTAATTGAAATAATTTAAAGATAGATCCATATTCCTTGTTAATCAACACTAATTTACAATTGAGTAATATCATAATAAAAAAAAATAGAACAAATAGTGAATGGAATTCCTCAAGATGAAGGAAATGCTGGAGGGAGGAGGATGATGATGTAGATGATGATATGCTCAATACAATTGTATGATCTAAGTATAGGTGGAAATTGTATTGTATGTTTTTCTAATAGTTAATTAGTTGGATTCTTGTAGGAATGTATGTTTTTCTTGTAAGGTTGAGCATGCTATTTTAGATGAGGATTTTCTACTACCTTCTCCTATAAAAATAATGTTCCTTTTCCCAAATAACTATTGTTGTAAGAAAGTAACTAGCTATTGCATTTTAGCTTAGTTCTTGTATAGAGGATCCTTAATATATAAGATTGCAATTGATCATGCAATAACTTTAATGGTCCTACTTTAAGTGAGGAGGATTATATCAAGTGATTGAGTCCTTAGTCATCATTCTGATTTATCTATATAAATAATTTTTTACTCATTCAACACTCATATATGATATTGGTGCAAAAACCAAGTGTGATGTTGGTGTTGAGTAGGTAATTATTTATGGTTAGGAAATTAATATGGATATTTTGTTAACTCCATAATTTCTTATAATGATGTAGTGCTATCAAGATTGGAAAAGTAGGTTTATTCTTCCCTATCACCTAGTTCTCTTCCTTTTTTCTTACCACATCACCTTTGTTAGTATTTGATTTAGGGAAGCTAGTATATCTTATGGTTTTTTTTTTTTCAAGAGGAAGCCTCTAGTAGAGATTGTAATATTCCAATAAATTGGTTTAGATATAATTTGTTCTAAGATAAATCAAATTCTACTATTGATTACTATTTCCCTTTTCTCCCAATTGAAAAGAGAAATAAGTGCATTATTAAATTAGTTTTTGTTATTATTGCTAGATCATCCTCTAAGATGATGAATACCCTTGTTGAATTTTTTAGAGGTTACTAATTATTATTTTTTAAAAAAAATTGGATAAGAGAACACATAGACTCCATGTTATCATTAATATCTTGGAATTGTCAAAGGGTTTCTTTTAAATTTCATTTTATCTCCATGTAGATAGCATTCAAACCTTCTTGGTAGCTCATTATTTCCTCACAACTTTACTATGTTCCTTAATAGATGTAAGTTACCCTTGGAATTGGTCAAATAATGCATTAATATATTATTAGTTTGTGTTATAATACCTATATTATCATAATAATATTTGTAAGTGGATGTGTATTCTTATACTTCAAACTCTTTAACCAAAAGATTATTGTTCATCTAGTGAATAGCTACTAAATGTGACCATTATTTTATAGGTTAGATATGAATTTTTATGTCCGTAATGTTCTTCAATATTTCACCATATTATACTCTAAACTAGGTGATTCAGTAAAATAAATCATTAGTGGGAAATCCTTTATGTTTTGTCACGATTATTGAATTATTGACCTTGCTCGCTATGGATGTAGAATCTCTAGAAAAATTAAAATTTTCATGAACAAAGAGGAAAAGAAGGACCTTTTGTACTTCAAGGAATGTATGGGGATCTATTTTATCCTAATGAAGAGGTGGTTTATCTTTTTGTGGACCAGAATAATTCAAATGGTTTTAATATTAGTTCTACAACAATTCTTATTTTTATTGTGAAAATATTATAGGATATTTGGAAACAAAGCTTTTTTTGGGGTGGTTCTAGATATTGAATATCATGAAATAAATTTTCATAACTTTACTATAAATTCTCAACATTAACTCACCCTAATTTAATCGTAACATGTGAAAAAGTGAACCCTACGTTTAATACATAAAACCTAGGATTAATCTCTTCCCTTTCCAAAGGTACATTAGGATACAAGTCAACAAGGTGTTAAGATTAAATGGACAATATAATCCTTAGGGGTCTTATAAATGGACTAAATTTAACTTTCTATGGTAAAGCCTCATTTTATTATGTACCTTAATATAAAAAAATGTGATAATTCAAAAGTACACAAACAAGGACAAAAACTTACAAGAAGACCTAGGAAGTGTAGAATGATCTATACTTGTCATCAAAACTTGGATCTAAGCGATGTAGTAGAATTGGGTCACCCAAGGGTATATGGGTCATTATAGTCCTTGTTTGGACTTCAAAAATTGATCCTATAACTCATTGTTTGATCTCTTTTTTTGCATTGCAAACCTTCATCTTTTGGTCTAGACCTACAATAAATCTACAAAAGAGATGAGGGCGGGCTATATAGGATTTTTCCTCATTCAAACTCTTATTTTGGTATTTATACCTCCATAACAACCAATAAAATTGATTGATAAAAGTATATATTCCATTATATTAATTGTATCTAAGGTTGTTATGAATTTAAAATGCATAAAAACCTACTTAAAGCTTGTTAGAGAAGGATTCCTACATGAAAATGTCAAGATCTACCTAGGGAGAAGTAAAAACCCCTTAGGAAATCTGAAATATAATGATATCTTGCTTTAGGTTATAGATAGGGTGAAGCTTCAAAATGAGAACACTAGGAAATAAGTCATTAGGTTGAAGGAAATGGCACAATGTATCTCCCAAACTAAGAATCCATCATGCTCTTCTATTGGCATCAATCTTCAATTATGACATAAGGCTTGATTAAAATTTGTAAATGAGCTTGAAACTTGCAAATTCACATATGGTTGCATGATCTCTTTCTTCTATTTTATTCTCTTATTGCTTCCTTATTTTATTCTAGTTTCAAATGGTGAAAAGACTAGAAATTTTTAGGAGTTTTTCTAATTTCCCAAAAATTAGATCCCAAAAGATGAAATTTGAAATATAAATTTTTAATGTTAAAATGCCTACACTAGAATATTAAAAATAGGTCCCCAACACAATAGAGGGACTAGTATTACCATGGGTATATGGGTCATAGCCCTATTTTCCATAACACAGTGTATTAGTGGAAAAGCATTAATTGATTGTATTTGTATAATTCTTTCAATTTATCGAAAAATGATTTAATAGTCCTTGGAATATATAATTTATGAGATTATGGCCTAGTTAGGATGTGTTGAATATACCTATGAATTCAAAGGTGACTAAAAGAGGTTAAAACTAAGCATGAAATTATGCTACCACCTACAAGGGAGTACAACTTACTATGATACATTCAACCCCAACTTTAGCGGCCATATAACACTATGTGCATATACAAGCTAAATTACTGAAAGTAAATCATGCTACATAAAAAGGATAGTCATATGGATATTATTGATCATTCATGAATAGGAGAATGAAGTCACCAATGTAGTCATCTACAAAACCAGAATGTTGGGAGCTACATCTTGCATAACTGATTTATTATCTATTTAAAATCATCTTATACTTTTCAAAAAAACATACCAACTTTTATGGAGAATTTAATTAGAGTATGCCCCCTAATTTTGCTTGCTTTATGGAGGTGGAATCAAGGTAACAATCTAATCACATTGAATTTTAGGCTTGTTAACAAAAGTGTGTATTAGAGGGTCATAAAATCATAACACTAACTATCGAAAAATATTATATGTGATAGGGAATGGAACTATGAATCCATTGCAGCAAAAAAATCTAAATTAGAGTTCACTAGCCTCCATAATGGTGAATTGAATGAGATACACCAGTATAAAATTTTACCATATACTAGTGAAAAAGCATAATTTTTACCATTACTTTAACTTTTACTATTTGAAAATTATAAGAGAAATACCTTTGTGTATAGGAGTGAATAGTCCAAGCCAATGACCATATCAGTCCTAAAGGATTAAGGTCCAATGAGAAGAGATTGAGAGAGGCATGCTCACACCATCAATGAGTTTTCTATACATTTTCCCTATGATTTTATTTAATATTTTATACCATATTAAAGCTTGTTTAAAATCTATGGTGTCTCTATGCAAATTTGGCTACACTATCAATTGTGTGTGATCTTGTCCCAAAATGGAAACCCTAGCCCAAAATGGCACCTATGCCCTAGAATGGCACCTATGTTCTTAGTTAGACTTGACTTACTTTTAACTTTTTTATTGATTTTTCTATGTGACTGATGATTTATCTTTTTCTTCTTGCAGGTCCCATCACATGGTCAATAGCATTTGGGAGGAAAACTATTCTCACTACTTCAATAGAAGCTAATATGACTTTCTTAGGAGGAGGAGCAGATTCTTCACACCACTAGATTTTATTAGGTATACCTCATGCCACCTATGAGGTAGCATGATGCTACGATTATGGTGCTAGTTGAGTGTTAGAATGTAGATACTTCAACATTTCATTTCCCAATAGGGGAGAAGACAATGGTAATATAAGATCTAGACACAACATATTTAGATTACCTATCCAAGGTGAGATCACTCATTTTGATTATTTTCATGCATGTTCACCTATGAGGAATGATATACATTACTACATTTACTACCATATATATTTCCTACTAATCCTATAGCTCACATTTATCTCACGTGGATTCTTTATGTTGATGTTCACTTGGTTTGTTGGAACATGTTTGTTACCATCACTTTAGCCTTGACACTCAATGGATGAGGCACACACCTTGATGGGGAACTTGTTCATACTATATGGGAGATGGAGGAGAACCAGACAGTTTATGTTGTGGGATGCAGTATGCTTGCACATTTATATCATGATCTTTGTAACTTTTTCTATTGGGAGGTCTAGAGTATCATTCTTTATATACTACCTTTGGTAGATGGGACTTTGAGTATACTACATGTACTAGTCCAATTAGTCTTCCCACAGTGACAACATTTAGTTATCCATGAGATTTCCACTATACACTTAGATGATCTTAGCAGTGTAGAGATTTGTTGCATTGGAAAGTTATATTTGATCATCTAGAAGATGATGACATAGTGTGGAGACTATATAGGACTCTACAACAGTGGCTAAGTCTTACACAATAGGTAGCTAGGATGTAGTAGGATAAACAATTGGTTGAATGACATGACTATATTATTATTCCCTTTTATTATGATCATGCAATGAGGTAGTCTAGTCAGATAGAGATAACACCTAGCACATAGCCTACTTTCCTAATATCTACATGTAGTGAGGTGAGACCAAGGGATTTCCACAATCCCGCATTTACAGATGTCATGTTTAGTGATAGAGGATAAGGAGTGAGAAGCACCCCCAACATATAACATAAATTATGTAGGCACTTAAATTGTGTACAATAAGTAGTGGATGACATCACAACCTCGACATGTCTTCCCTAATGATAGGGGTATGGATGGTGATATAATAGATGATGATGATATAGTAGAGGATCAAAAGGAGGAAACATAGTCGATAGGAGAGGATCTCAAGGATCCTCGAAATTCCATAGATGCCCCCAATAATAGACCTAGATCTCATCCTTGTGTTACCCAAGAACATATTTTAGCTATAGAGATAATTTAGTCCCATGGGCATGGAGAGAGTAGCTATGCAGTTCCAAAAACACCACTAGCCCCTCAAAGAAGTATAGTTATAGTGCCCATAGAGTCCTATTGAGATCTCGATTGGAAGGTTCAAAATCCAGGTGATGATATGTAAAAATTTTATCTTTTTGTCAAATGATTAGATTTAGATATGTTTATGTATTGGTAAAAGTACAAACCTATGTCATACATTATAAAGTAATTGGACAATAGGAAAAAAATTATAAAATTCAACAACCTTAAAGTGGTCTTTATGTTTTTAATTCCAAAATGATGTAAACTAATGAAATGTACAAATATTGATGAAGTTTCTTCCTATAATTTTTCAAATTTTCTTAAAATTGCTTTGGTTATGTGCCATAGAAAAATGGCCTCTTGTCATTTTCATGGCCTTTTAGGTCTTGTTTCATGGTGTTTGATCTATTTTGCTCTGATTTTATATTGTAACATGGCTTGAACATGCATATTTAGGTATTAAATTCAAATAATGATGTTTTTTCAAGGTGCTATGAAGTGTTATAAAACATTTCTACATTCTTCGCGACTCTCTTCATTAAAATTTTCCTAAAAATCACCTTTTCATCATTAATCAAGGCCTATTTTGAAGTGTTGTAAAGTCTTGTAACAAGATTTCATGCTTTTCTAGGCATAACTTCACTATTTATCTCTTTATCATGCTTTATTTGGTGCCTTTATGCCCCCATAAGTTACAATTAAGTGTATTTTTTAATAATATCTTGACAAACAACATTAAATACAACATAATTCTCATCACCTATTTTTAGGTCCTAGGTGGACTCCTTCACCATGGGTGGCGAATGAGTCCCCCTTGGCCCCAAATTCAAACTTTTTAAAATTTCCTTTTGGGTTTTTATTCAAAAACACTTGATGTCAGCTTGTGATGAGGTATGAACGGGTAACTAAGGCACAAGATTGTATAAATAAGTGATTTTCACCTCATTTCAACCCCATTCATTCAAGCACTCATCAAGTTCACTCATCCACCTATTCACTCAATAATTCAAGCATCTTACAACATCAATTCAAGCATTATTCAGGCACTTTGAAGCATCCATTGACATTACTTCAAGCTTGCATCATCAAGGGTTTGACTTTTGTATGCAGATTTAATAATCTTTTTGGTGTTAAAGACTGGTTTACAAGTCAACTCAAGTCTTTTTCAAGCTTGGATAAGGTTGTCTTCCTATTTCCTACAGAATTGACTTTGACAACCCAATAATCAGTGATTTCCAGATCTGGTGTTATAGAGTTGTCTCCTGATTTTTTCAAAATTTTGGGAGAGGATTGATTTTCCACTAGTGGTGAATGAGTCCCACCTTAGGACTAAAAATCTAATTTTTTTCAAATTCTAGATCTCGACAAACAGAAACCTGTTTCTGACACTTTTTCACCAAGAGGAGGACTAATTCGCCACCCTGGGCAAATGAGTCCCACTATGAAATTTCAGTGACTTCAAGTAGCATTCAAAAAATTTTAAAATCATCACACATTGCCTAGGTGAACTCTGATTTATTATATTTCATTATGTTCTGCATTCTTTCTTCATTTACTTATTTTTTTCATATCACACTGTGTTTTCAAACATAGCATAAAATTTTCTTTTGCATTAATATTCATTCATTTAGATCACTCAATTGCATTTATTTTACCTCATGTAGACTATACAACATTTCACATAACATAATTTGAATGAACCATTAGAATTTTTGGTCGTAACTCTCTCCTTTTAGGTGAAAAACCCTAGAAGAGTTAGAGAAGTCTTAGGAACCCAAAAATTACTAGTTCATTTTGTTGAACCTGAAATTTTAGCATCTCAAATTTCTAATTTCATTTGCATTTGCATCAACATTCAATTAGTACATTGTTCTGTTTTTGCATTCTAGACATCTTCATATTGCATTTGTGAAACCTTTGTTTAGATTTCATTGCATCTCATTGAAAAAAATTCATACTAGGACTCATTCCCCACCCTAGGTGAAGCAGTCCCTCTGCACTTTTTACACAACATTTATGGCATTCTTTTGGCATTTATCTACATTACAGTTTCCTATTCCTGCATTTTTTTTAATTTCTAGAATCTCTATTCTTCATTAATTATTGCACCTTAGTTTATTTGCATCATGGAATTTTCCTTCAATAAGTTTTGGACTTCATTAAAATCATTGGTAGACATGTCCAATTGTGCCATTGGTTGTGACCCTAATGGCCTTGAACTCACACATGCTCCTTCAACTCCTCATGATTTTCCTCCTCATGAAGTACACATCACTGGAGAAGATGATGATAGCATGAACAAGTTTTATAAGGATTGCCTTGATAACCTAGAAACCAATGCAGCCTTTTATCCATCCATGAAATCACAAGATCTTCCTACTATTGCACCTCTTGATCACTTTGCCTATTTACATCCTAAAATCAATGAAGGACCTAAGGTTCCTTTCTCAAGTGGACCTAGTTCCTCTAAACAACCACCTTCAAAACCATTTTATGATCACAAAGTCACAAACACTACTATCAATCTTGAAGAAACATATGGTAAAGGCTTCACTATCTTAAGTAAACAAGGTTGTGACACAAAACATGAAAATGGCATTCATCAACTTCTTGAACAAAAACCAACTGAAGAGAAGAAAACATGACTAGGATATCAAGATCCTCCTCATCCTGATGGACCTCAATTTAAGTATTGGAAGCTTCATAATAATGCCACAGTGATCCTTGATGCTCCTCCTAACTTAAACATTCTTCTTCCCCATGAACAACCATGATCTCCTCCTAATGACGAGGATGTTAGGATCCCCATGGGTCGTCCTCCTCCTTCTATTCATGAACAAGGAGAATCTAGCAAATGAAAATGACCTTACAAATTGAAGAAGCTCAAGTTTCTTACACATCCTCCACTTGAATGTGAAAGGAGACTTCAACTACTTTTAAACAAAGGTCTTATACTTTTACCACCTATGAATAGGTTGGTTATTCATCCTAAAGACTCTAACATACCATATTGCAAATATCATTGTATTCTTGGACATCAAACAAAAGAATGTCAGACATTGAATGACATACTAGATAAGTATCACTTCACTCATACCGACTATTTTTGCATCATACCTTAAAGCAACCTAAACTCCTTCGTCATGCCATAGTTGAAGACTTTCCTATTCTCACTATCTCATGATAATTTCCCATCACCCACCTTAGCTCATTCTTTCCTTTACACTTTGTGGGGGGTTAAGAAGTTGTTAGCCTTGCCCTTGTAATGCACTTGTCTTTGTCTCTAAACTATGTTATTCCTTTTATGCTTATCTATTTAAGATTGAGAAACCAATAACTTAGTTAATGGTTGACTTAAAATTTCATTGCTTTGTCTTTTTTTTTTTCCTTTCATGTGCATCTCGTGTTCCCCTATATCATGTGTTCAATGTTCCCTCTATTTGTACACTTCTTCTATTCGTACCTCTATTCTTCTATTTGTCATGCCTTATATTTTTTACTTTTATTTTGTGTTCTCTTTTTGGGGATGACACAAATCATTGAGATGCCCTATGTCTCTTGCATGTTGACCCAAACCATCTCTTTCCCTTTTTACATTATCTTTTCTTATGTTTTTCCTTTTGGGGATGACACAAGGCATTGAGACCAGAATGTCTCTTGCATGTTGACCTAGAAGCTTTTTCATTTTATTCTGCCTTTTCATTTTCTGTTCACTTATGTTTTCCTTTTGGAGATGATGCAAGGTGTTGAGACCACAATGTCTCTTCCATGTTGACCCAAAAGAAACATTATTTTCCTTTTGTTTTCACTCTCTTCATGTCATTCTTCTAATTTTATGTGCTTTAGAGAATGATGATAGTTTCGATCTCTTTCATAAACATATTGCAACAACGACCATATTGACCCCAAATCTATAGATCCCTTTCGTGTTTGATGTGTTCCTTTATGAGGGGAAACCCCCCTTCTTTATTTTTCATTTTCCTTGACATGACATATGTAACACCCCATCGTGCAAACCCCGAAGGAACAAGTAGAAACACAACAATTTTTTTTTTAAGAACATAAAGAATGTACTTAAGTATTCCAAAATAACAATGTTCTAAGTTGCACAACTAAATCCCTTGGGGTACACGAGGTGACATTACTAAACTAACCCATAACAAAGATAATAGATTAAGCATTAAATAATCAATAACGTAAATCCATTCATCCACAACATCATTAAGCCATTCATTCATGATATCCATAAAGATATAAATATTCTAATTAAAACCATACACGCAAATCACAAATAAATTAATCATGAAGATATTAAGTATATATATATTTCCACAGATACAACATAACATAACTAGTAATTACAAATGGTAGTTCAAGAATGATTACACAGTATGATTATACATTACATCAGTCTGATAATACATCATAATGAACACATATACAAATTTACATCAAAGTCTTCCCAATACACATGGGAGTGATACAAAAATAAATGAAATACATTTGTAGTACAAATACACATCTAGAACATATGAATCCTAGATCAACAACATCTAAAAAAACCTTGCACTAAAAGGTACAACTGCATCCAAAGGGGACCCAACAGGGTGTGTAGCACGTTCCACCCAACCACCCCCATGCTGGGAGTAAACAAGGAAGGATCCCTAACCAAGCAAATCTAACAGTATCACAAGACTAACTCCAGACAAGATAACATAACATCAAAAGACCACTCACAAAACTAATCAACAACAAATCAACAATAGACATAACAATAGACCACTTCTAGAGGACTTCAATAAAACAACTCAAATGGAATGCTAGAGGAGAGTGTCATCGCATGGCTTCACATGGATTATCCAGAAAACCTATCACAAGGTTCCGCCTCCATCTATGGTTCTCCTGACAATCAATCTCAAGGCGCTGCTCCATAGGGTTACTCATGCGGAATAGTTAACCTCTCGTGAGGACAAGGCAACGATCATGCCAACCACATCCTTCTCGGTCTCCTTTAGTTTGCGATAGCATTAACAGGAAAACGAGGCATCATAATTATCTTGTTTAATGTTTAACTACCCAACCCCTAATTAATTACTTAGGTTATCACTGATTACTCTAACTCTATGTGTGTTACCCTGACAGCCCCTTTGTACGTCGACCCCCACTTAGAGCCACTCTCCCTAAACACCCAAAACATAAAATATCCATCACAAAAGGATTGTACCAACAAGAAATATTGAACCAACAAATGGAACATCCGTGAGGCATAACCATCTCACCAAAAACATATGAAACACATCCATAAAACGGTACAATCCATGTGTAACTCAAATCACAACCATAGTCAAAACCTATATCAAATATCAAATTGCAAGATCAAATATATCATCACTATCCCCACCTCTGGAAGTTCCTAATCAACAACTTAAGGGGTGATCCCACAATAGTGGTTTACAATTTTTGGCCAAACTAGACACTGAAATATTTTTTTTAACTAAATCTTCACTTTCGGGCACCTATAGTAGTTAAACCATGAGAAATTTGAAGATGATGCAAACTAGAGTTTTATGAAATTTTTTCTATAGATTTTAAATATTTTTTTTTCAAAATTTTTGGAAGCATATTGCACTTCTTTTTCCATCTCCCTCGAAAACTAGTTTTTTTCATAAAACAACATTTTTAAAAAGTGACGCTCACCGTATAATGCATAACTTTTTTCCATGAAGGATAAAATTATAATTCTTTCGAATATAGATTTGCAACTCTGATATCTAGTGCTTCCACTTGGTTAGATAGTTTTTTTGAATATTTTTCTTTAATCAAGTTTTGAATTTAAAAACCAATTATAATTCGGACATAGCCTGTATAATGCATAACTTTTTATATGTATCAAAATTTATTTATTTTTTTTGTTGGATCAATGACTTCAATATCTAGTGCACTAATATTTTTATTTTTTATTTTAATAATCTACTATTTTTCCACATGTGAGAACAAAGAGCTTGATTTTTGGTGAAAAACCTACATTCGAGAAATAAAAATAAATATAATAATCAAATTAAAGTTATTTAAAATTATACTTTTTGGGAAGCTTATAATAAGGACTACATACTTGCAAAAAATAAATTTTAAATGAATTCATTTGATCCCCCAAAAGGTAAATCAAAAGTGGTTTTTAATCAGCATTTTGATAGGTGTAAAAGAGACTTTGTTATAGGTATGGTTTAAAACTAGCGGGGTTCTATCCAAGGGGGTTTGATTTAAGGTAGTTTGATCAAACCCTCTTCAATAGGAATTCTTTAAATGGAACTTTTCAAGGCTTAAATCATTATATTTTCTAAAAATATGTGATTTCGGAAAAAAATCAGTTCCTCCCAGAAATTGTAAACCACTATTGTGGCAGCACCCTAACTTCCTATAATAGGATGAACTAACTCTAGGGTTTTCTCGCAAGACATAAAATGGAATAAAAGAAACCCACAATTGGTTAAACGAATAATCTCAAAAGTAACAAAACATAAAACCACGCCATAAAACAAATTACAGTGTACATTAAATTTCACCAACTTTATAAATCAATTACTCAAGAAAATTCAATTTAATTAAAAACATAGTTTATTCTAATTTGCACAATTACACTATAACATTACAAATTTATATAATTTTTCTCCATAAACACAACATATAAATAGCCACTTTTATATATATATACATACATATATACATATATATATAATAAAAAATATATATCAAATCATATATTTAAATCATTATATATAAAAATAATAATTAAAATAACAAGTTGTAATATATACATATATATTAATATTGATATTAATATCAATATTAATATATATATAAACAAAAAAATTGACAAAATTCTAAATTAAAAACAAATCGAATGCAAATGGCGTTTACACACTGATTAAAGTGCACATCACTCCCATTTAAAGCAGTGAGAGGACCGTTGTACGCAGTCCCCACTGGATTGCACCCAACAACCTCGACTGTTGTGCACAGTCAATGGTGGCTGCGTATAGCCAGCCATGGGCCGTGGGAGGTATAGCCTTGGCCGACCACCCACCCCAAACTATAAACAACAAAATAAAACTATAAAAACATAACGCCGAATATATATATTTTTAAAATATATTTAATTCGACTCACCAAAACAAATGAAAAATGTGAAACACGAAATTGTATTGTAATTTATTCATACAAAAGTCACAGACTTTGTGAATATGTATAAATGCATATATATATATATGTTTTAAAAAAACATATAATATATATAGGTATACATAAATATTTAATCATGAGTTTCAAACCAATAATACAAATAAACTATTTTTTTATCAGACCCAATACAAATTTGGGCATGCAAATTTAACATAATAACAAAAATGATTTTCTTTCCAAACAAAAATTTCTCAACCAAATTTTATTGACGAACTACAGAAGATTAACTATAGTTTCCAAAAGAAAAATTTAAAAGTTTAACAACACAATTTCTCAATCATAGATAACCTCTTTGCAAAACCTAGAGAAATTAATTTTCAAACATGGTAGGCAATATTTTGTTCATAGAATATTAAATCTAAAGAAATAATAATTTGAAAGAACCCGGAGTCCTTCGTTCGATGTAGAATCCAAACACAATAACTTTCTTCCTCTTTGCAAATAGAATCCCCTCTACAGCTTCTTCTCAATTTCCTGTCTTCAACTCCCTTTTGAACCAAACCTTTTCTTCTTTTCTTACAGAACAATTTTTACCAAGAAGCACAAAAAAATTATTTTTCTTTTCTTTTTCAGGCAAAAACCAGAAAAACCATTGTGTGTCTAAAAACCCCCTCACAAAAAAATAATAATAATAAATAAAGCTCTTCATCTTTTTCCTCAAAAATCCTCAACATTCATTGGTTCTTTTCTTGCTTTTAAAATCACACACTTATCTCAAAATTTTAATTAAAAATTACTTATTTTCTCATGATATTATCCTCACAATATATTCTCTTCTAATTTTCTAATTTAATATCAGGAAAAAGATAGTATATAATTATCACCATCATTATTTATTTAAATTAATTACTTACACTTTTAATTAATTAAATAACTTTTTAATTTACAATATATTTAAAATTCAAAATTTTACTAACTTGCAATTAATCAAAGACAACATTAATTAATCTTATAAAATAAAGATTAATTAAATAACCACTAACTATAGAAAAAATAAATAATCAATAATCAAACAATACAAAGACAAGGACAAAACTAAAACCATGTCACAACAAGTCTCACAATGGGATGACAAATTTGGGATGGGGACACTTCCTTACCAACTCCCTTTTTCAACATTGTACCCGTTGGGTTAATTTAATGCTCGCCCTGTCCTGCCGAAACAGGTGGAATCGAGACTTTATTCCTACAATTCCTACATACAAACAAATGTCAAGTAACATGTAAATCTCCATTGCAGACACACCATGAAAGGAAATTGTGGGGTAGCAGGGCACTCGCAAGTGAGTGATGCCACTCCGTCCTTTCACCAAGACTCACTAACCACCACATCAGAAAACATAGCATCATAGAATCACAACATTGACATATATAATATTAAAGAAAACCATATCATAATCAAATAATCTAACCATCACATAAAGTATCATAAATCATCATAATAATGTCAAGTGCAGCAAACCAACCAAACTATGAATCCACACACAACCAAGTCAATGAACTAATCACCATCACAAACCAGTATCAAATCAACACATAAGAGTATCAAAGAGTAGCAAAGAGTATCAACAACATGGGGGTATTACAACGTAGCCTAACTTCAAAACATATGACTTGGCATAGGGATTTCCAAAGTTGGCTCTCATGTCATATTTTCCTTTTGCATTTTCTTTCCTTTGCTACTTTAACGTAATTTATCATAGAACGATGTGTAGAAATTCCTTTAAAGTGGGGGGCTTACATTACTATAATTCATGTGCATTCTTGGTTCTTAGTGTAGCATTGTCATTTATGTGATGCATTCTTCACTTTGTGGATGGAATTGGGTATGATGTACTTCATAAGTGTGATTTATCTTAGCATATTACATTCCTCTTGGTGGCTTGATGTGAAGCACTACATCCCTTAAGTTGTGAATATATTATTCTTGATTGGTCCTCTCTTAGAGACATTAGACACAATGTTCCCTAAGTGACTGACCTTACATGAATTGATCAAGACTCCTTTGAACATCATTTTACATTTTACATTTTTACATTTTGCACCTTCTTTTTTTCCACCTTGAATAACACTACTTGCATGCTTGTGGTACCTTTCTTTTTGTTCATGAGCATTTTTCCTTGTGGCACCTTGTTAAAGTTATCAGGAGGCATAAATTTCATATGGTTGAGCAAGAAGCCTACCTAGTGGCATGACTTTTCCCCATAGTCACCTTTGTGTTTGTGAGAGCATACCAACTAGTGTATGTATCTTACCTTTTTTGGCTTTCTCACCTCATAGACAGCCTAAAGTTTCATGGCCCTAGAGTAAGTACATTTTAGCCTTCTCACCCCATTGATAGCCTAAAGTTATGTGGCCTTAGAGTGAGTACACATTCTCTTTTTCAAATAACCATCCTAGATCTAATCCACAACTAGCTAGATAGATGATCGAAGTTTCATTCAATTCTTTCTTCTCAACACTTGTGTGTTCCTTTGTTCTTATGCTTAGTTTTCCATGGGATCTACATCTTGGTGGTTTGATCATCCCTCTTCATCGTTGTTATTCCATCTTTCTAGCATAAGTGCATTTGAACCCTCCTCTCGATGTTCATGGATACTTTAGTGTGAGTTTGAAGCAAGTTCATCCTCTCACTAAAGTGGGGGATAAATGTGTCGTACAAAAATGGCCCCTTATCATTTTCATGGTCTTTTAGGTCTTGTTTCATGGTGTTTGATCTATTTTTCACTGATTTTATGTTGTAACATGGCTTGAACATGCATATTTAGGTATTAAAATTCAAATAATGATGTCTTGTGAAGGTGTTGTGAAGTGTTGTAAAACATTTCTACATTCTTCTAGACTCTATTCATTATAATTTACCTAAAAATCACCTATTCATCACTAATTAAGTCCTATTTTGAAGTTTTGTAAAGTCTTGTAAAAAGATTTAAAGATTTTCTAGGCATAACTTCACTATTTATCTCTTTCTCATGCTTTATTTGGTCCCTTTATGCCCTAATAAGTTGTAATTAAGTGTATTTTTGAATATTATCCCAACAATTAAAATTAAATACAACATAATTCCCAACACCTATTTTTAGGACCTAGGTGGAACCCATTCACCATGGGTAGCGAATGAGTCCCCCTTGACCCCAAATTCAATTTTTTTAAAATTTCCTTTCAGTATTTTATTCAAAAACACTTGATGTCGGCCTATGATGAGGTATCAATGGGTAACTAAGCCACAAGATTGTATAAATAAGTAATTTTGACCTCATTTCAACCCCATTCATTCAAGCATTCATCAAGTTCACTCATCCACCTATTCAATCAAGCATTCAAGCATCTTACAACATCAATTCATTCATCTTTCAAGCACTTTGAAGCATCCATTAACATTACTTCAGACTTGCATCATCAAGGGTTTGACTTTTGTAAGAAAATTTAACAAGATTTTTGGTAATGAAGACTTGGTTTACAAGTCAACTAGGTGCTTCAAGTCAACTCAAGTCTTTTTTAAGCTTGGAGAAGGTTTTCTTCCTATTTCCTACAGAATTGACTTCAACAACCCTAGAATCAGTGGTTTCCAGATATGGTGTTGTAGAGTTGTTTGTTGATTTTTCATAATTTTGGGGGAGAAATAATTCACCACCAGTGGTGAATAAGTGCCACCTTAGGACTGAAAATCTAAATTTTGTCAGATTTCAAATCTCGACAAATAGAAACATTTTTCTAACACTTTTTCACCAAGAGGAGGATTGATTCGCCACCCTAGGCGAATGAGTCCCACTGTGAACTTTCAATGACTTCAAGTAGTATTCACAAAATTCCAAATATTCACACATTTCCTAGGCGCACTCTGATTTATCCTATTTCATTTTTTTATGCATTCTTTCTTCATTTACTTCACTATTTGCATATCACACTGTGTTTTCAAACATAACATAAAATTTATTTTTTTGTTCATATTCATTCATTTAGATCACTTAATTGCATTTGGTTGACCTCATCTATATTGGAAAACATTACACATAACATAATTTGAATGAACCATTGGCATTTTTGGACCTGACTCTCTCTCGTTTTAGGTGAAAACCCCTAGAAGAGTTAGAGAAGTCTTAGGAATCTAAAAATCAATGGTTTGGGTTTTTCTTCTATCAATTTAAGAGGATATTTTGGAATGTTGAAAATTTCAAGAGAAAGTGATGTTCACTTCACATCAAGAAACAAATAGAAAAAAACTTCATTTTCCCCTAATTATTTTTCTCCAAATAGGTAAATTCAATATCTAGTGCATGGAATTTTTTTTTGAAATTTTGATGTATATTTTTCTCCTAATAATATTTTAAAGTCAAAATTTTCAAAATTTGATAGTTTTCATTTGATGTCAACTATTGTTTACTTTTTTAATCATTTAAAAAAAACAAACTATACACTTTTGAAGAGGATTATCTCCTCTAGTGCACCATATATTTTTCAATTTTTTTAATATGTTTTTCTACTTTTTTAATTTCTAATCAACCTATTTTTAACTTTAACAACCTAATAGAATTATTTTAAAAATAAAATATATAAAAAAATTGATCCAAATATTAAAAAAATTACTTTTTTGGATTCACCACTCTAAGCTCTACAAAAGGGTATTTAAAAAAATAGGGTCAAAGTTTTGGCGCTAGTCAATTACATGCATTCCAGTTCCATCCAAATAATACGATCCATTATTTAGAGCTTACCACTTCCCCACAGTTGTGGTGAATTCCACTAGGAAATAGACATTGGGTAGTGACCGTATCACTACCTTGTCCCCCCATTTTTCCTAGAACCATCTTTGGATTTTTCCCTTGAGTGACCATTCTCCCCTAATTTGATAAAAATTCCTAGCTCCCTTAAACTTTCTAAATTTTTTTTATTTTGATGTCATCATTGCAAATTGATTGCTTGGTCATGTGTGGTTTAGGATTTTGAAACCTGCCTATTAGTTTTGTCAAAACTGATGGAATTTCTTTAGCCGATAGCTTCCCTTTCCCCTTCCATGACTTACATGTTCATTCCCACCTCTGATTTTCCCATTCTGAATGATTTAGGGATCACTAATTGTCAAAAGAGTTTTCCCTAGTATTTTTACCTTGCCAAAATTGTCCATACCTTACACTCCTAAATCTATTCCTATTTCAAATGCTAGACCTTTGTCCTTGGTACCCTTGGACCGAGATTCCAAATGGAGTTTTTCTTGCCCTTCCCCAATATTGGTTTTCTCAAGAATCATGTCATAGCATATGATGATGGGTGGTACACATTTACTTTTTCCAGCATGAGCCAATGATGATAACCATCATTTATTTCAACATTTCTATTTTGCATCTAGTTTGTCACCATGCATTTTTCAACCCATCACCAATTTTTGAAAGCCCATGGAGGAATTTGATGAATTTGTGGTAATATTTGGGCTCTTGGTGCACTTGAATACTACAATTCTTCAATATCTCCCCAATTTTTCCCTTCAATATCCCCTTTCTTTCTTTGCTCCCCCTCTTCCCATTTTTTCTCTCCTCTATCGCAATCACCATTTATAATTTAATCTATATATTTACTTTTTTATTTCTTGCATGCCAATGAAAATAATTTAGTACATTCCATACAAATATATATAATTATAAGAATTGTATCCAATTGCATGAAATAATTGACTTGTCTATTGTGTTCCTTCATACAAAGACCTAAATTTCTACTACTAAAAATTTGGAAAATTGATAATTGATCTTAGGGGTTTTAGTATTTTTAGATGCAATGGTGAGGTCCACTTTTCTCTAGGATGCAATCATTTTGGGAGATTTATTTATATTTATTTATACATCTTCATGCCTTATATTCAGGAGACATCTATGTAAATTCATTATTTTATTTTTCATTAGGTTTATAGGTTCTACATAAGTTGAACTTAGATGGGGTGTTGGAGTAAACTGGATAATCAACTATTAATCATTTAATCATTAATTAATTATTAGACCCCTCTTATTTTATTCACATAAGCTAAAATTAAATTAAAAAAATCTATATTTGGATCATTTTGTCTCATACCATATAATGAGGATTGAAACATAGAAAAATAGGTTCACCCAAAAGGGGATTCACCAAATGGATGAACCTAATTTTTCTTATGATGTTTCACTCAATTATGAGAGGAAAAATTCCTAAATAACAATAAAAAATCAAACCTAACTATTATAATAGCAATAAGAAAGGTTTTAAGATGCTAAAACAATGTGTACCTTGTTGAAAAAGTGTTGTTTTAGAGGTCACTAAGGACTCATTCGCCCAATGGTGAATGCATCTCTTCTAGGGTTCTAGAAAAGTGATTTCTGGGTTTTGTTCTTTAATGTTTGTACTCCCATCTCCTGGGTGATAAGCTCCCAAAAGTTATAATTTTTGGAGCTTCATTTTCACGATCTTGCAAGATAGATGACAACTTTTGCAACTTTACAACTTTGACAACTTTTGCAATTTCTAATCTCCACTTGATCTTCAACCTAAAATCCTGTAATCACACATCAAAGAGGACACAAGTTTTTTATTGTTAGAGAATAGTGGTTTTCCTTGGTCAAACCTCTTTAACGTAATTAAACCTGATGATGAAACAAGAAAACATGAACATGAAACATGAAAAAATGATACCTTGGATGATGTCTTTGATGTCAAATCATAAATCTAGCATAAAGTGGCTATGAAGGACGTACATCTTGATCATAATACGTGAATATAAATAAGACCTTCAATATGTTTGAATTGGATCTTGAATGTTACATCAACATGATAACTCAAAAACATGCATGATGCCCTAAATCTTTGAAATGATGATATGGCCTTTACTTGCTACAACAAAACCTTGATAATCTTCCCTTTAATGGATTTGAAATGCTCTTGAGTGCTCTTTTCAATGTACTCTTTATTTCTTATTAACTTTCTAGAATGTCTTAAATGAGACTATGTGAAATTACCTTATATTCATACTCAACTTAAGATTTAATCCCGAAATTCAAATAAAGAAAGCTTACATCAGATCAAGGATTTTAAAATGGGTGTCCTCAGTTAAGGAGGAACCATTTGCCATAGGGAAAATTGGTCCTATCAGAGTTAACTAGGACAAGTTTCGGAAAGGTAAAATGTTATGCCAAAATGGGGTCTTAGGACCTAAGTAGGACCAATTTTCTAGATGGTGAATGGGTCTTAGGTCACTATCCTAGGACTCAAATCTTTCCAAATTAAGTGTTGTAGCACATTATTAATGAGTTTTTGGATTTATCCTTCATAAAATGCAATAAATAAGGCTTGGATTTGAATTTAATGGGCTAATTAAGCTCTATTTAATGTTAATTAATTAATAAATCCCTAGATTAGTGTGAAAGTGTAATAAAACACTTTATAACACCCTAAATAATGCACAATTAAGTCAATTTTATCATTAATTATTCATTACCAAACTAAGCCTAAAAAAGGGTTACTTTTTTCTATGCCACAGGAACACCTATAATGATCTAACTTAATCCTCAACTAGGGTTTCCTATAGGTTTTTTCTTTGATAGGAATTTATTTTTCAATTGTAATCATCCATTTTTTTATATTAATTGTTACAATCTCTAGCCATCACAATTTAAAGGATCAAATATCTTCTTAAGGTTGCATAAAAAAATATATTTTTCCTCTCCATATGATAGGTGTTTTGATTGTATGTGATTTTTGGGAGCTCTATGGGGTTCATATCAACTCCAACAATCATCACTTTAGAAATTCACCAAGGTATCACTAGTTTGAAAGTGCAAATTTTTTGTTTTTCTTAGATTACTCTAACTTGATGCTACCATGAAAATTAGGTTTTAGATTCTCACATATTTTAGGGGGCTCAAATAAAATCTATGAGTCATTTTCTAAAGAATAGTGAAAAAAATTAAAGAAAAACTTTCAATCCTTGTATGTTTTTCATTCTTCTCAATACATCAATTAGATCAATGAAGTGACTTATTTCACAAAAGAGACTCCTAATATTCTTCATGGTTTAGTCCAAAGCTGTCATAAATTTCTTATTTCTCAAGATTGTGCACCAAATTGATTGAATAATTTATATGAATGGCTCAATTTGGTCCCCTAATAGGTTTCCAATTCTCAACAATTTTTTTGTGACTACCTTATCACCAAAGAATATTTTGAGGAACTTCTCTTCACAATGACTAATGAAAAGGTTCAAAAAATAGATTTACTTATAAATTTAATAGAGAATAATATGGAAGGTGACCTTCATTATGTTTATATTTAAGCATTTCATTCTAGATATTTGAGAAATTTAATTAGCAAAGTAAATTTTAAGTTCATACCTACATTTTGGAAATCCTAAATAAATTTGTAATTGATATTGAAATGAAGGATTTTGGTAGCCAAATCCTTCTTTCTCTTTTAGGGTATTTCACCTAAAAGGGGAAAGATGGACCAAAATTCATGATGTTTCAATGAAGATTAATGTAAGGATGAATAGGAAATGAGTATGAAGTGTGCTTGGATGATTTTGAACACTTACAAATGCAAATAAATGAATATAAACAAATCTAATGCAAGATGCTAGAAAACCTAGAAGATTTATGTCACTAGAAGATTCTAGAATGTCTCAGAAACCTTTGTTAATGGCCATTGGGACTGATTCACCATGCATGCCGAATTAATTATGCTTCTGATAAATTTTTTTAGAAACTTGTTTATGACTACCAAGAATTGAATTATGAGAAAATCAATTTTTAGGCCTACATATGGGACTCATTTTCCATTGGTGGTGAATTATTCCACCTACAAGAATCTAAAAATTTAGGGGTTAATTCTGGAGCTAGATCTGCACTTCTTCTCTCTACGGGTGTCTGGTTCTGAAATTGTCAAATCCGGATCTGGAAATGACTTTTTGTTGATGATTTGACTTGAATGATGAATAGATGACTTGAGTGACTTTACAACTTGATCTTCAATGATTCCTAAGCTTCCGAGAGTCCTAAATCTACTAACAAATAAGACAAGAGAGAGATATGTTGAATGTTAGGGCATGGGCGTTTAGGTAATTAAAACAAAGTGATGAAATAAAGTAATGAAACATGTAACAATGGAGATGATTACCTTGTCATGATGATTTTATCTTGAAAATTTTCAACAATGGAGGAAGATTCAGCCCTTGAATGCTTCAGAAAGCTAACTTGAAGACTCCTAATGAAGAAACCCTAACATGCCCAAGACTTGGATGAGAAGATAGAAGATGAATTTATGACGAGAGATGTAAGAATGAGTTGTTGTATTAAGAGATATAAATTGTTAGATGTAAAATGGGGATTAAAACACTTATTTATATAAAATTGTTCCTTAGTACTTGAGTATACCTCATCACAGGCCGACATGAAGCAAAGTTAATTCAAATTTCACTTTATCTCTCGCTCAAAGAGTCAAAATGGGACTAGATAGGACTCATTTTCCACACATGGAAAATGGGTCCCACTTGGATGGGACTAATTCACCATGAATGGCGAATGGGTCCCATAGGGGCCATTCTGACACCTATGAAGCCAAGGAATTAGGAAATAAGGTGTAAAATGCCATCTTGTTGGGTATTTGATCAATTAAAGCCTCATGATGCACAATATGGGTCATTAAGGACCTATTAGTGATGATGTAAATATTAAATAGTGGTTGGAACACATAAATCAATGTGAAAGTGTGATTACATAAACTTTACAACACTAAAATGAGGTCCACATAGCCTAGGAAGACACAAGAACCAATGTGAATGTTCAAGACACATTACAACACTAGTTTATCATTAATTTTATGTTAATAACCTTCTAGATTGATGTAATAATGTTATTAAACATATTTTATAATGTTGAATTAGGAAGAAATGGGTTAATTAAGTGTAGAAAAGTGTGAAAGTCCTTTACAAGACTTTACAATACCTTTACAAGATGTTGTTAGAAGAATTTTATTTGATTTGCAAGGGTCCAAGACCTAGTGTGGATGCATAAAATAACTCAAAAAACTAGATTAAGGTCTCATTATGTCCATTTTTTCATGAATTAATCCCATGTCAAGCAAAGGGTCCTTTTTTCTACAACACAAATATTTCATCACTTTCTTTCAAATGCTTCATGTAGAACCATCACAAAGGATTTAGTCATTTTCTACATTAGCTTATTCATCCTAATCAATTGGAATTAATTAAATTTATATTTATTTTAAATAATATTATTTCTATTTGGGAAGGAATATAATGGGCTCACCACTCTCAACAACCCATCATTTTTATGCAATGAATTTTCTAATATTTATGGTCACACTAAATAGATATTTATCCATTCCATGTGCAATGAACTCATTTCTAGGCCTTATTTCATTAAATAAATGGAGATTTTATATATGGATTCTTCAACATGAATCCTAGTATTTCTCTAAAAACTAACAGCTTTTGCACCTTTATGGTCTACCTTTCAATATTTTCCTATTTATGTAGTGCTTTATGTTCTTACTATTGAATGATTTGACTACCTTCTAGCTCATGTGGTCTCTCAAGACATGATTAAAGGAATATATCTTCCTAGTTCTTCCTAGAATCCAATTAATGACCATTTTTTGAATCACTCTTTCCTTGGTCTTATTAATGAAGAAAATAAAGTCACTCAAATTTTTAGTGCATGGATATATATTGTAAGGCTTATATGTCAAGTATTCAGTAACAAAGAATCAATGATACAATCAATATTTTCTTCCTAGATAAAATTAGTTTAATTATTTTTGTTAGAAGTAGATCAATCATCAAAAAAACAAATTCTTTGTAATAATTCCCTTTTTATAATTTTCTTCACACTCCATGCTTTTAAAAGCAATGATTGATAGAACTAGAAAAATCAATCACTAGATAATTAAAAAAAATCCTTATCTAGCAGATAAGTTCTAATCACGCTAAAAATAATTAGCATCCATGGATTTATATTACTCCTCTTGTTAGGTTCCTTCCAAGGTTTCATACATTCAAAATGCAAAAATACTCAAATATTTTATCTAGGCAACCAATGAAGGACACCATGGTTACAGTCATGTGAAAATAATTAAATTACTACTTGCCTTACAATTCTATAGGCCTTGAATTTCATTACATCCACAAAAAATGAATTTATCTATGTGTGAAATAGATTATTATAATATTAGAGGGAAATGGATCCTAGAAACTTCTAGTGATGAACTATGTTGTTCTAGAGTTCCTTCAATTTTTTTAACTAGGTAACGTCTAAATATTCATAAATTTCTCACTATGTAAGAAACTCAAAATTTAGGGTAATTTTATCTTCAAAAGTATATGAAAAAACATAGAAAATTTTCAAACCTTGGTTTGATTGGGCATGATATGACTTTTACAATCCAATTTACATCAATAAAAAATATACCTAGGGGTCTATGATTATCTCATCTCCAGATTAACCTTTACCCAAAGTGCAATAGATCCATCCCTTGAAAATATTTAAGAGAGATACTCACATGTTGCTATATTTTATTGATAGAATAATAAAGGATTTACTCCCTTGGCTTAAATTGAAATTGAAATTAAAGATTCCTAGAGAAGACCATGATATGCTTTATTTTTTTATTGATATTATACATAAATAAATGCATAATAAAATTTTGGTTAAGTCTCTTAAAGTTTGATGGAGGATTAGAAATGGTACCCAAGTACATGCATTTTAAATTACAAGTCTCACAAATTTTGATTGTGTCTATACCCCCATCTTCCTATGGTGGATCAGCTAGATCTTTTTGTTAAATTTAGTCCTCTATTGAAACCTTGTATGACTAATTATAGTGTATTTGGTTAGTATTTTTTGTTAGAAACCAAGATCTGATTGCAAACCAGAAAAATCACATTCCACAAAAGAGAAAAACGAAAAAAGCAGAGATTTGCAAAAGATGTGCAAATTGATATATTCGAAGTACAAAATATTACAAGAGATAATTTTCTTTATAAAAGAAAAGATGCATAAACCTAATCTTATCTTAAGCAACAAGATAGCTCAATAAGATAAAGATGAGAACCTATAACTTAGGAATTAAATATGCCTAAGTAAACTTACACAAAAGTGTAATTAAATATTAATTACACCAACACCCCCCCATAAGTGCAACTTAGGGAGAAGTAGATTATTATGCAAATATGAGTCCTGGCAACAAGATTTGATCAGGTACTCATGTACAAATGCAAAGATAGAGAAAACCCAGTGGGAAAAACCTCCCCTCAGAGAGATGAATTGTTGCGAAGAAGCACTGGAAGAACTCTGATGAAGCAACACTGGAACCCCAAATCTGAAAAGCAAAGAAAGATACTTTTATTTGCAAAATACCATATCAAAATCACAAATGCAACAATAGACCCGATGCCAAGGAACACTGGAAACTCACATACTGGATCAACCCTGGAATCTGTAAGCAACAATAGATGAAAGGATGAAAGGACCCATAATGATGACAAATCTGGAAGTTGTGTCTCTCGAAGCCAATGCCAAAATGAAACTAAAACTACCCATATGACGAGTACCATCAATATTATGGAACATTAACCATAAAAAACATGGCCTTCAAATGAGAAATATCTTAACCAATGTGGATCAAGAACCATAAAATCCCAATTGAAGTGTGAATCGAAGCAAACCAACGATGTGTCTAGCAAAGCAAGAGAGAAGCTAAAAGGAGACAACAGGAAACCAGACAAACTCATGCGAGTTTTCACCAATATGAAAGATGGATGAAAGAACCCCCTTTAATGGAACTTTATTTCAGTTCATTATTACAATACCCAATGATTGCAGAAGGAGAGAATGCAAAGCTACATAAACATAAGCGAAAATGCAAACCTAGCACACGAAAAAAAATGAATGCATCCATAAAATAAGGTATAAATATTTTTTAAATGACCTCAAATCTACATAGAGGCCAAAACTAGCTTTCTAATGCCGCAAAAATCATGAAAAACGGATAAGCGAGTCAAAAGATATGCTTCCCGGAGTGAAAATGGAAACATCTAACTTTCGAGGCTGAAAAAGACATCAAAAATGTAAAACCAAAAAATCAAACCTGTACCATTATGTAGAGCTCAGAAATAGCTTTCCGGCGATATCTCGTTTGCAAAAAAACAACACCGTATATGACATTTATTCTCATTTCCACGAAATTGCTCCAAAAAAGTCTGATTCGCCCAATAAGGTCCTCCAGAGCCCTCAGGGGCTAAAAATATTCAGCCCCTGGTCGCATGCAGGACCAGGGGCTGGTGCGCAGGGGGCTCGGCCGAAGCCCTCGGTCGCTAATATGACCAAGGTTGGGGCTAGAGATCCGGCAGGGGGCTGAGAACTCAGCTCCCAGGCGCCAATAAGACTGGGTGCTCGGCTAAGTAAACCCTCGGGGGCTGAACAAAGGAGCGGCAGACTGGTGGCGATTGTTGCTAGTGGTGATCCGGCGGTGGCCACTCAGTGATCACCTGGTGGCGAGTTCCATTTAAACTGCAAGTGCCAGATTTTAACCAAAAACTTTGATTTTATTTTTTTTTGAATTTTTCTCATATTGCGTGCCTCGAAGACTGTGCCTGGGGGCCGTACGGCCCTTGGGCAAAAAAAATTTTCCTCTCTGGATGATTGTGTCCAAATCAGACAAATTGTATATCAAAATAGGGGTTTTTCAGCTCTACAAATCCAACGGCGAGGTCCGTTTGGTCCCAAAGTGCTCCGAAAATCAGGTGACCCCCGAATCTATCAGAAAACTCACCAAGCTTAAAACCCTCGCAGATCGGGCAAACGGTGACGAAAATGAATAAAATAAAAGTCATTTCTAACTTTTTCCAGTGCTCTAAATCTAACAGAAAACCTCGATCTGATCCAAGACACTACATAAAGATGCTCAAGGAATAAAACCCTCGAGGGACTTCGAACAAGCTCTGCAATGTGTTCCTCCAAAAAAGCTGAGAAGGGGCTACAAATCGAGGCTCTGATACCATGTTAGAAACCAATATCTGATTGCAAAGCAGAAAAATCACCTTCCACAGAAGAGAAAAACAAAAAAGCAGAGATTTGCAAAATATGTGCAAATTGATATATTCGAAGTACAAAATATTACAAGAGAGAATTTTCTTTATAAAAGAAAAGATGCATAAACCTAATCTTATCTTGAGCAACAAGATAGCTCAACAAGATAAAGATGAGAACCTATAACTTAGGAATTAAATATGCCTAAGTAAACTTATGCAAAAGTGTAATTAAATATTAATTACACCAACAGTTTTGGAGCTTAATTATTTAATTTTCTTGATGCATTCTATACCAAGGAGTTTGTTTGCATGGGTTTTTCGGCACATATGGGAATTCACAATCCCTATGTGGATTCTATGGATAATTGTAATATTTCAATCACATCTAGTTTTTTACATCTCAAAATGATAGAAATTAGATTCACGACTTCTTTAGGCCTTATTTAGTAGTTATTTTATCTTGGTATATGGTTTTACTTAGGGTTTGACCTTACTCCCATTTTGAGTTTACCTAGATTGGTTATCCTTTCAAGGTGCAAAATATTTTTAATATTTGGAAATATAAAAATAATATTCTTTTTTATTCTTTTATTGATGCTTAGTATTATTTGTATATCAAAAACATTCAATTTATTCTAATGTGTTGATCTATTTTTAGGGGCAAGCAAGTAAATTTATAGTTGAATTTTCAGATATTCAAGAGTTATTAGGCCATTCAAGGAATGTCCCTTGCACTCTTTCCATAATTATACTAGATCCTTTATCTCCTAACTAGTTTTAGTATGGACATAATTAGCTTTCTATACATGATATAAAATATCTCGCATGAACCCTGTGCCCCTCAAATTCCATATTGTAGAGATAATTATGCTTGTGGGAGATGGTCCCAATAATCTAGGCCACCTTCTACCTCTTCTCATGGGCATAGTGGTACTCTTGCATAACTTTACTTAGGATAGTTTCCCAACTATATTTTTTCATTTCTCTAATATATGGTTAGTAACTTTTGAATAACTCTCCTTAAGAAGGTGATATCATTGACTAGGAGTTGATTGATAATTTTATCCTCATAGATGTTTTAGGAATTCTCATTGATATGGATCTTGCATGTACTAGCTTTGCTTTATATTTTGAGATTTTTTTGTGCTTTACCCCATTTGTGTTTATTTTTCTTTGTTATGGAATTAGTCCCTCTATACTTTGTAAATGTGCTTATCTATGACTATCCTTTTTTGAAATAATATATTATTTTCCTTTACTATTAAAATTAATTATGAAGTATATGCTTATTTTTTAATTCACATAACTATAAAATTCCAAAACTAATATTTATAAAAGTATATCTTCCCTATAATATTATAAAATAATTCTCTATATAAAATTTTATATCATTTTGATTTGTGGTATGCTTTGTGTCTAGAGGGCATCTCTTATTACTCCAAATTTATTTGGAATCACAAAAAATAAAAAAATCATAGCTACTATAAAAAAATTATATCCCTTTTCTCTTTTTAGAAGAATAATTCCCATTTGATTAATAGAATGGAACTCATTTATCTTAAGAAACACAACATATTAGACTTATGTTAAACACACATATCCTATCATATTATATATTTAAAAGGTAATATATTAATATAGAGAGCATTAGCATTTCCATTTACTTCCCCCGTTTACGTAATTCAAATGTTTCATACAAAATAATCACCAAGTCTCTATCCATTTTCTCCATTAGCTTGTTCATCTTAAGTAGTAAATATTCATAAAATCTATACTTATCCTAGACAACATTATTTATGTTTGGGAAGGAATGCAATGTGCTCATCACTCTTAGCAATCCACCATTTTTATTAAGAATGACTATGATATTGTTTATGGACCATGGTCACACTAAACAACCACCAATATGTGACATGCTCAAAGAACTTGGTTTTGGGACTCATTTCATTCAATTCTTATAGATGCTATTCATGAATGCTTCAATTTGCATCATAGGTTTTGTCTAATAACGAATACATTTTTCACTTTATAGGTATATTTTTCAATATCATCCTCTTCCCTAGTATTGTATGTTCTAACTATTAGAGGAATTGAGTACCTTCTATCTCATGTGGTCTACGAATCCTTGATTAAGTGGATAAATCTTCCAAATTATTCCCAATTTAGATAGTTAAAGGTCATTTTCTCAAACACTCTTTCATTAACTTATTGAGTACGAAAGATAAAGTCACATAATATTTTTAGTAGAGGGATATATTGTTTTAGGCTTATAGTTCAATTATTCAATACCAAAAAGGTCAATGCTATAATCAATATTTTCTTCATAAATAATATTGGTTTAATCATTTCTACTAAAAATTAATCAAGACCAAGATATTTCATGGTTTTTGAATGATATTATACCTCCCAAAATGCTTCATAAAATTAAGCTTAAGTATATTAAGCCTTGGTGGAAGGATTATACATGGTACCCAAATAAACCCTTTTTAAATTACATGTCTAACAAAGGCTATTTGTTGCTATATCCCCATCTTCCTATTGTGGATCGGCTAAATGTTTTCTACTAGATCCAAACATCTATTAAAACCTTGTATCACTAATTATATTGTATTTGGTTGGTAGTTTTAGAGGATACATTTTCTCATTTTTCTAGATGCATTTGATATCAAGGCCTTCCTGTGGGTGACTGATTGGCTCATATGGGCACTCACAACACTAGTTATCCATTTTGTGGATGGTTGTAATCCTTTAAGCACTTCTAATATTTTTCTAGAGTTTATAAGCCTTAACATTCGATTCATCATTTCATTAAGCCTTTTTGCCTAGCTCTTTTATATTGCTATATGGTCTTACTTGGGGTTTGACCTTACTTTGAAGCAAGTTTACCTAGATTTGGTATCCATTAATGGTGGAAATTATTTTTAGTATTTGACAATATAAAAATAATTGTATTCTTTCCATATGTTCTATTAATGCTCACTTTTCTTTATATATTGAAATTATGATTTATTCTAATGTGTTTATCTAGATTTAGGTGCAAGCCAATAAAATTATAGTTGAAGTTGTTCATCTTCCAAATTTATTGGATCACTAAGGGAATGGCCCTTGCACTATTGCCAAAATTCTATCTGATCTTTCCTCTACTCACATGTTTTAGTATGGGCATAACTAGCTTGCTAGGTATGATAAAAAAATTCTTGCTCCCATTGTCCCCATATCTCTCAACTTCTAGATCATATAGATAATGATGCTTGTGGGATATTTTCCTTGCATTCTAGGCTACCTTCCACCTCTTATCATGGGTGGAGTGGTGCTCTTGGCTAACTTGAATTCTCCCACCCTAAATTTGGTCACTTTTCCAATTTTTGGAAAGTAGCTCTCCGATAACCCTCTTGAAGAAAAAGGTGCTCTTACTAGTTGAGAGCTAATTGGTGATTTTGTCCCCCATAGGTGTTTGGAGTGGTCTTGATGATAAGGATTCACCTTCTTCTAACTTTTCATTTGTTGTTTAAAGATTATTGGGCTCGACCCTATTTATGCATATTTTTCTTTGTTATAAAATTAGTCCCTCTAGACTTTGTACATATTGTTCTCTACCATTGTTATTTTTTTAAATAATACATTATTTTCTTTTATTAAATGAAAGTAACCATGAATCATTCATTTAGTCTTATTTTTCAATAATTATACAAATTCCACAACGAATATTTATAAATGTATATTTTCCCCTACAATATTACAAAACAATGCTATAACATATTAAATTATCGTGATTTGTGGTATTCTTTGTGTCTAGAGGGCATCGGCTCATTACTCCAAATTCAGGTGGAATGACACATACTAAAACAGGCATAGCTACTATTAAAATTCCATCTCCATTTCCTCTTATCAGAAAAAGAAAGCCCTCTGGTCAATAGAATAAATCTCATTTCTCTTAAGAAACTCAGCCAATCCCATTTAAGTTAAACACACAGATCCTGTCATATTACATAATATAAAGAAACATATTAATATCTGGAACATTGAGATTTCCATTTACTTCCTTATTTACCTAATTCATATCTAATACTGCGCACATTTATTTGATCGACATCTCATGCAGATAAAGAGTAAAAGATGAGATTGGATTAGCACTGGGGCAAACAATAGCCAAGACCATCCTCGCACTCGCCAACGTGGCAGCATGGTAGAAATTTGCCCTGGAAAGGACAGTCAAGTGTATTCCTGCAATGATCATATCCGTTGCACATATAGTCGTCGGCTGAAACCAGAATGCCCACTCCAAATATGAATATCACCATTAACAAAATGTTCAAATATTTCAGTTTACCCAAGTTCCACGCCATTTTTTTTCTGTGTGTAGAAGATGAAGAATATGGGTGTAGTGTGCTTCCTATTAAAACAATCACCACGACGCATACGTCAATGAAACATAGGCTGGCGATTCTACCCAGAATCGGATGTGACTTTAGCTTTGCCAGAATTAAAATTGACGTTAAGCACAATGATGTCCGAATCGCTGTCCGATGGTATTGAAGAGGTAGCGAGGTCGAATATTGCGCGACTTAACTTTTTCTGAGCGGGCCAAAACAAATCGACGAAAATGGAAAAAATATTTCAATGAATCCAATGAGTTGTTTCATATCCGTCCCCTCAAGCAGAGGCTAATTCTTTCCTCGATAAAGGAGTCAAGGAAAAATTGAACCTTCAAAAATAATCTATAATTTACTGAATAATATTTAAAACGGATCTTGATGATCAGAGTGATTAAACTAAATTATCATAAATAAGATAAGGCGAAAGATCATCATATATCATCATGATGAAAAAACTCAAACACAATTAAAAAATCCAAAAATAACGATTCATAAATTTTTAAAAGGTTTGATGGTTCAAAAGGAAGGTCAAATCTTTTTATATAGCATTTTATAATTTACAAATAACCAAATAAATTAAAATTCAATGTGAAAAATTTAAAAAAAAAACAAAATGCCAATATTGGCATGGTGTGATGGTTTATAGGTGGCATTGTTGTTCTTGCCACCAAGGTTCAAACCCCATTGGGGTGGTATTGTTGAATGGTTGTATTTTGGTTCATAGCTCCGGTCAAAAGCGTTTATCGTGTTTATTATTCACATAGCTGATAATAAATCTCATGTAGTTATTTAATTAAATAATAATTAAAAAAATAAAATTTAAATATTAATTGTTCAAAATGGTTCATGTTTAATTTAATTATAATTATAACATCAAAATGTATAATATAGGTGCTGGTTTAATTTTTAATTCTTTTAATTCAAATACTTACTTATGTTTTTTTTTTCTCAAAAGTTAAAAAAAGAACATTATGAAGTGAAAGTTAATTATATATGCATTATATGGGTTTTCAGATAGTTATAGTAATTAAGATAGACCAAAGAAGAAAAACCAAATGAGGATTTTGGTAGTACCATTCACTCTTACTACGAATAACACTAAATCTACCAACCATACTAGCCTTTACCTTGACCAACAAATAAAAATTATTCCAACTAATCATTTTGAATAAGTTGAAGAATTTGTAGGATTTTATCCTAGCCCAACCCTTCCTATTCTATAACATCAATTACCCATTTCCTTTGAAATCAATTTAGCTAGACATTTAACCACCTTATTCCACTCCCTAGGGACGTGGACACATAATATAGAGTCAAAATTTATGGCCACAAGAAGAATTTACCTAGTTGTTTGAGCCATCCTCCATGAGGATTATTATACATTCCTTTTATTCAACAAGGAAATAAAAGTAATAGAAACTATTTTATAAATTACCTTTTTTACCCTAGCTCATAGGCCTTCCCAAAGCCTTACATATTGCCCAAGCTTTGATATGATTATTTGTATGCAATCCCCTATTAGTAAAAAATAAAAGTGGATAAAACCTTGACTATCTTGATAAATTAAATTGATCCTTGTCATACTTGGATTTATACAAGAAATCCCATTCATGTTAATGTTGAGGAAAGTACTAGAAGGATAAGAACACTTTCTTCAATTATTCACCTTCCAAGAATGATGCATTCTATGAAAAGCTTAGTTTAAGTAACAATAGATGGTTCAAAATCAAGAATTTTTGCAACATGGCCATCTAAGGAAGACAAAGACCCATCTACACTAAACTTGGGTCCAATAGTTTCCTTAAGAATTCCTTTAACATTATGTTAAACTTGCATAGCTACAATCTGATACCCTTACAAAATGCACCCATTAAACTCTAGAAAATTTTGAAAAAGAATCAAAGGATCAATCTCCTACATTTCTATAAGAACAATCTTGAGGATGGGGGTTGGACCATATTATCCCAAAAATATGACAATGAAGAAGCTAAATATCTATATTTGTTTGAAGAATTCCTAGTGTATGTCAACAATTGAGAATCATATAGGATTCTCCATTGTTGCAGCCCAAATCACTCAAACAAGAAATTTTGTTTTAAATTATGAATTGAAACTATAGAGAGTGCATTCTCAAGAATTAATGATAAAATGAAATTATAATATTTCAAAGATAAAATCTAATTTTCAATATTAAAACTTGCATCATCTACAACAACAAGCTACAAGAAGCAAACTAGTCACAACCAAAACTCTACTATAGGAATGATTGAACACAAAACCACTAAAAAATGGATCCAAGAGCATCATATTTAAATAAAAGAAACAAAAAATATCACTCTCAATATTTTAAACTCAATTCTTGGGTGACAAGGAAAGGTTTCCCAAGTTGTTCTTTTTTCATAATCTTCAACTTTATCTTCCTTTTTCCATCCCTAAATATGGGCATTGCTAGTCTCCTTCGAAACCAACCATATTCATTATTTACTTTTATTTTCTATGCATCTTATTCTTCCATTACTCCCATCTTCCATTTCCCAAGAAAGAAATTTAAATTCTTTGATAAAAATTTCCTTTCACTATCTGACCTCACTACTTCCACCTCTAGGAGTCTAGATATTTTTTCCTTTTCGTTTGATGCCAATTTTTAAATCCAAATAGGATTTTCAAGATGTCAAAAATTAGCTCCTCCAACTTGGGTGTGGGATTTTTTTTTCAACAATTAGATTTTCATTAAACACCAATTCTAGAAACATTTATATCCAAATTCAAATTTAATTGAAAATATTACAAGATGACTTCATTTTGAAGGACTTGGAGGAGAAAGTGGTTAAATAGTAATTCATTCCTACAAGACAAAACAAAAAAAAACACATTTTTTTGGTGTGCAAGATTGCCCATGCATCCAGATGCCCGTACATCAAATACACACATAGGAAAGAATGTTTCATGAGTGAGAGCTCATGAACATTCATCAAGATTTGGAATTCCATTCATTAGAAGCTACAACCCATGTTGATTCTTTCATTTTCTTTCCTTTCCATTTGATTAAATAATTCTTGTATTATTTTCCTCATGTCTTCTTGATTGTTCTAGAATCCACCACTTTATCAATTTCTTCTTATTTTGTCTCTCGTATCTATTGCACATATTGTTTTGAGTCTTGAAAATCTAAAGAAAAATCATCCTTTCCACTAGTATATCCTTCATAAAATAATATAAATTAACCACATTGAATACACATAACCATGTATCATTGTCCACTCCCTCTTTCTTGTCCTTGAGTAGATTCATAACAACATTTATTCTCCTTGATAATAGTGTGTTATGCTTCACCATCATACATAGATTTATTGTCACTATGGTCTACCGAAGAGGACATGGAAAAAATCCATTGGCATCACATCACACATTACTTCATCCCTATAATTACCAATTTGAAAAACTCACCAAGCATTGTTCACTCACTAGGATTTGATGTTCATTTTGCAACCATGTAACCTTGTACAAATTTGTTTGCTTTATTTCTCCAATCTCACCTTCTCAACAATTTCTTGTGACACCAAACTATATATGCTACCACTATCTAAAATAACTGTACAACACTTCCCCTTTGATTTAAAAATAATTTTAAATAGATTCTTCCAATGTGTAGGCTCATTTTGTTCTTTCTTTGCTTTCAAAATAGCTCTTTTTAACATGATATTTTCTCCATGCTCTAGTTCTGATTGTTGTTCCTCTTCTCCAGCCTCTATAATAAAAGTCCCTCCAATATCATTTTTTCAACCTTATTTTTATATTTGTGGGAATTCAAAATCATTATGACGCACCTCTCCTTAATTGAATCACACTTCTGAAATCCTCTTCCTCTCCCATAGTCTCATCTTCCTCTTGAAGTTTGACCACTCTCTCTTAGTAAATATCCTCTTCAACTTATACTTGAACAAAAAAATTGTGACAAGCTTGATGCTCCCTCTCTTGTTGGTTGTCCTCTTCTATTATTTGTTTTTCTCTACATCATAAAGGTTCTCCTCTACATCTAAAATTACCTTGTTTATTTCTTGCTAATTTTTCCTCTGCCTTGAGAGAATATTAGTAGGCTTCTTCTACCATTCTCATCACATCCAAACTAAGTTCATCTTTGATTGAAACCATATTCTATTAAAATGTATTTACATGTATTCCTCATCATCTTTAACATGTCCAAAATGAATTCCTAATATAGATAATTTTTTTGTATTGTCCATGACACTCAAATTATTTTATTTCAAACTTTGTAGTTTTTAAATAAGCTAATATGATAGTCTTCAAGAAAGAATTTATCCTTCAATTTTATGATCATATTGTCCCATGATTTAATATTTTCCTTTCACTTCACTTTTGTTTCAATTTCCAATTCATCCCATAATAGGTATGCATGCCTCACTAGGTTTGTGTAAGCATATTTCACCTTCTTTTTATCTTTGTTAAACTCTAAATAAAAATACTTATCCATCTCTACAACCTAATCAATGAGCTCCTTTGGATTAAAGCTTCTACTATAAATTGGTGGATCTATGCTTGGATTACTTCCTAGCTTTGAAAATACTTGCAAGAGTCTACCCTCTTGTGCATCTCCCCCTCCTATCTCTACATCTTCGTGTGCCTCCTCTTCTTCCTCACTAACATCTCAAGTAGGAACTCTTTGTTAGGATGTCTATATGGATTCTAGTCTTGTAGTGATTCTTCTCAACATCTCCATAACTAAAAAAATTTATTCTCCCCATGGGGCTATTCCTCTACCATGTCCCGCATATGCTATGTTCTCTCCAAAATACGAAACAAACTTGCTTTGATACTAAAATGGTGCAGGTCAACAATTTTGAATCCTATAGGATTATCAATTGTTTCAACCTAAATTAATCAAACAACAATTTTTTAAAAAAATTATGAATTAAAACTCTAGATATCACATTCCCAAGGATTAATAATCACCTGAAATCATGATATTTCAAAGATAAATATGATTTCCAATATTAAAAATTACATTGCATGCAATAAGCTATAGGAAGCAAACTAGTCACAACAATAAATCTTCTATGGGGAAGATTTAACACACAACCAAGTTGCAAATCATATCTAATAGCCTTATATTCAGCTACAAGAAACAAAAAATTTCACTCCCAATATTTGAAACTCCATTCCCAGGTCCAATGGCAAGGTTTCTCAAGTTTTTATTTTTTCTCTATCATAAATTTCAAAATTTCCTTCGTTTTTCCATCCCCAAACCTAGGTTTTTCAATATCCTCCCAAACTAACAATATTGAATCATTTATTGTTCTTTTTTGGGTTGCCCATTCTTCTATTACTCCCATCTTCCATTTTCTAGGCAAGAAATTAAAATTTACTACTATAATATACCTCCCACTATCTTACCTCACTACTCCCACCTCAAGGCATTTGTATTTTTTTCCTTCTCATTTGATTCTAATATTTAAATTTAGAGAGTTCTAAGATGCAAAAAATGACATCCTCCAAATCAAGCATGGGATTTTTTGCAACAATTAAATTTTTAAATAAACACCAATTTTAGGCACCTTTATTCCAAATTCAATTTAAATTGACAACCTTACGAGATGAATTCATTTTGAAAGAGCTAGAGAAGAAAATGGTTTAATAAAAATCCATTCCTAGAAGAAAAAGCACCAAAATGCAACCAAAATGAAAAGCTAATAAAAAAACTTTTTTTGTATACAAGATTTCCCATGTAATTGTATGCTCCTACATCAATTCCATCAAAATATGTACATCAATATATTGAAAGGACATTGAAAAATAAGGTTTTTATTTGATTCTTCACTATTATTACAAAGGAAATGAGAAAGAGGTCCTTTGAATCCTCTTTTCCTTATATTCTTCAAGTTCAGGAAATTATTCTAATTTAGTAAGCACATGAACATATTACATTTTATCTATATAATTTTATTCAAAATTATCAGGTCCACAAAGGAGAGAATCAATTCCCTCCTTTCTTTTTATAATCAAGAGTAACTTAATAAAATTCCTTTAGTGTCATGGACATAAGATACATTTGCAAGAATAGGTGCAAGAATATTTTTATTATCAACAAAGCCTTCCCTTTGACAAATCCCAAATTCTTTCCACTATTAGGTCAATGGCATCCCAAGAGGAATGTGGTACTTTAAATGAGCTACTCTTAACTATCCTACCTCTAAAAACACTTCATCAAGTACTAAAGCTAGGAGAAATAGGAGATAATTGAAGGGTTGTTATCCCATTACTATGTCCAAAAGAAAGAACTGACACCTTTATTAATAAATAGGACAATCCTTTCCTTAATTAGAGAGGTGAATCTCTTTATTATCATCTAAATTCTGGATCCTTTTCTAATCAAGGCCATCCACAAAATTTCCTTGTCACCTACTCCTCAAAAATAATTATAATTGATAATTCTTTCCAAAGGTTTATTTAGGATTTTTGCACCATGCTAATAAAATTTGGTATCCAAGGCCTAACGATTGAGTCTAGATAGTCTAAGGTTGAGTCATCCATTTTTTTTTGCAAACATAGTCCATCTCACAATGCTCCATTTTTTGTAATCTAACATTCCTACTCCTTTAAACTATCAATAGAGATAAAAAGAATCCTTAAGAAATATGATTTTAGTGGAAATCTAACTAAAACCTCTAAATAGGAAGGGCTTGCAGGATGTTTTCTAAATAGTCAATATATTAGAAAATGATAAAAACCAATAGGTCCAATGGTTGATGCTTCATTGAAATATTTATAAAAATTCTCTAATGAAGCTTATTGAGCATTCTAAAATATAGGTATTTTAAAATAACCAACTACAAGCTATCCAATATAAAAGTGAAGGATATTATAAATTCTATTGAATATGCTTAAGAATGATTAAGAAGAAAACACTAGATTTATTTTTATTGATTTTCTATCCAAAAGGAGATAAGTATATATGAAATTGTATCCTTAAATATTAAGCCTCTTTGATTTTATCTAATCTCATCAAAGTTGTGTTATCAAAAAACTAAAGGTGGATATGAGGTTCCATATTCCAAGTCTATTATTTACCCTGACTAAGAGCATTTTCTATATAATGTTTCAATAATATATGTAGACCTTTATCCATTAAAAGAAATAAATAAGGAGGCATAGGATCTCATTATTTGAGTTCTTGAGAACCTAAAAATGGTTTGAGGGATAAAAATTAATCAAAATAGAGAATGATTTTGAGGTAACATATCTCATTACCTAATCAATGTACTTAAATAAAAACTAAACTATGGTAATATGTGCCAAAGGAATGACCATATAACTCTATCATAGGGTTTGGATATATCAAGTTTCATGAATATGGATTTCCCTTTGGATTTATACGTAAAGTAGATATCTTCAATAGCCACAACAATAACATTCAATATTTCTTACCATTTCACAAACCTCCTTGCTTAGGAGAAACGAGGGGAGCCAAACAATTTTTAGATGATCAACAATAATCTTGTAGGTAACATTAAATAAAGAAAAATGGAAAAAAATCTAATGAAGTGGCTGATTTTTTAGTGATGAGATAAAGAAAAGTAGTCTTAATGGCTCTAACCATTCATCTATTTTCCTATGACTCTTTAGAAACATCAAGTAGATAAATTTTAAGAATTTATCATAGTTTGTTTCAAAGGAATCTATAGGGAAGTAATCAGGTCTAGGTCCATACCCTTTCTCATCTGAAACACAACCATTCTTAGTTCCTTAATCCAAATGGTTTCTATGAGAGATTTATTCATATCTTTTGATGCTAGGGAAGGAATGCATTCAAGAACAAATATCTTGTCTTTGGCATCCCAAAGTTCCTATTCAAACAAAAAATATGAAAAGTATCAAATAGATTTCATAGAAATATCTTGAAATGATTTTAATTGATTCCCATTCTTAAAAATAAGATTATTTGTATTTCTCCTTCTCTGTTCCTTCACAAAGATATGAAAAAACAATGTATTTATATCCCAATATTCAAGCCAATGAATTCAAGATTTTTGTTTCGAAAATATATATTCTTTAATATATAATTTAGATTATTTCGTAGACCACTCATTATCCTCCAATAATAACTCCTCTATCATTGCTTCTGATTTGATAAGAAAGGTGACTCTATCCATAATAACTTGAATTTGATATTTTTATTTTTAAAATATTTCCAAGGGAAAACCTATTCCATATTTTAAGTTTAGATTTGAAAAATTGGAGCCACTTGAAGAAAGAGTATATATCTAATCAAAAGGATATCTTCTCTTCTATCCACTAGCTTTCCATGAAATTGGACAAATCTACATCTCAAAGCCACATGCACTAAAATTTAAAAGGATACTTCTTGAGGGTAGAAAAATGAGAGGAGAAATATTTGATGGGACAATGGTCAAACTCTTTCCATCTAAAAATTTCAAACCTTGTAGTCCAAATATTTCCTACCCAAATGAACACAAGAAAATTGTCTAGTATTTTCTTAAAAATATTCAATCTTACACCTATTACTTTATGTGAACATGACCTTTTTTTTAACATCCAAAAAATGAAAATCACAATATCTCACAATAGAGAATATAAAAGGCCAAGCTAGCCTATTCCACCTAATTTTTCATCCAAGATACTAATAGCATCAAAATACCCTACAAGAATCTGAGGGAAAGAGAAAATTAATTTATCTTAATATGTTAGTGCTAAATATTAAGGAAAATTTAGCTTACATTCAAAAATTTTATAATTTATGGCCTTTGCACCATTCAAAGGCTTGGCTAGATATCCTAGCGGAATGACACCATAACTTAGACTTTGTGGTGTTATTTACCATTGTTTTATCACTACTAATATGGGGCTAGCACCTTGTAAATTGAAAAATGACCCACCACTTTGAAAGTGTGGCCCTTAAATTTTATTTTACTCAACCTTTCATGTCTCAAATTGACCAAAAAGGTGATTTTTAGATTTTCCCACTCTTTGGGAGGCTCATATCTAGGATAGGTTCCCTTGGCTCAAGATTAGTGATAAAGTTTTAAATAAATTGTTTATTCCTTGCATGATTTTTGTTCTTCTCAATCCATAAAATATATATGTGAAGGAAAGTGTCTCTTGAAAGAGCCTCCTAATATTATTTAGGATTTTATACAAACCTATAAATTATTTCCTCTCAAGTGTATATTGCAAATATATTAGCTATTTTATAGAATTTCCTTATTGTGGTCCCTTGCTATACTAAAAATTCCAATGATATTCTTTTTCATTATATTGTTATCAAAGACAACTTGAAGGATGTTGTCTCCACAATGGCTAGTGAGAAGGATCCCAATATATATAAGTTTTCTTGTGAATTTTATAAATCATACTATGTGAGATGACCTTCACAAGGATCAAACTATTGATTTAATTCCAAATCTCTAGGAAAATTGATTAACAAAGAAAAATTTAAGTTCATACCTAAAAAAAATCCTAAATAAATTTTAACTAGTGTTTGATCACCTAGTTGGATATTTCCTATGAAATCATCACTAAGGCTCTAACCTTTTACTTTATCATATTATTAATCCTTTTTTTTTTTTTTTAAGGAAAAGGCCATATAGCCAATCAATTATATTATATTTAAAAGTAATTACATGATGAATACCAATCATTTTTTTTTTGGAATTACAATTCAATCCAATAACCTTCACCAACATCTCAAAATAACCAAAGCATAATTTACAAGTTCAGATATATACACTACTTTTCTACATAAAACATATAGCCACATATATGTTTCCACCTTATAATTGAATTTATCAGATGTTGGTGCTTAGCATTCCTTCATAATACTTTCCTACCTTTTGGTAAGGAGTAGACTATCCCTCTGGCTCATGAAACATGAAGTATCAAGCTCAAACAACGATGTTTAAAGCTCCTCCAAACCTTGTCGAGCGTCAACGATCGACCTTCCTCAATACTCAACTCACAAAACTTGAAGTATCAAGCTCGAATGGAAAAATTTGAAGCTCCTTCAAACCTTTTAAGGTGTCAACGATTAGCCTTTCTTGATATTTTTACCTTCCTTCATGCCATCACAAACCATCATGCATACCTTCAAAAAAACTAAAGTGCGAAGACACCTTTTAGTAATGAGTAGACCATGCCTCCAACTCGCAAAAGTTGAAATATCAAGCTCAAACAACAAAGTCCAAGGCTCCTCCAAACCTTTGTGGGTGTCGAAGATCAGCCTTCCTCAATACTCGACTTGTGAAACATGAAGTTTCTGAAGCAATCCCTCCAAATCTTAAAATCTAAAGTATCAATCTTGAATGTTGAAGTCTAAAACCATCCCTTTGACTCGTGAAACCTAAAGTATCAAGCTCAAATAGTGAAGTATAAGATCCTCCAAACCATGTCGAGTGTTAGTGATTGGCCTTCCTCGATACTCAATGCATGAAACCTGAAGTATTAAGCTTGAATAGAAAATTTTGAAGCCATCCCTCCCACTCACAAAAATTAAAGTATGAATCTCAAACAACAAATTCCAAACTCCTCCAAACCTTCTCAGGTGTTGGTGATTAGCCTTACTCGATACTTGACTCGCGACACCTGGAGTATCAAACTGAAATGGTGAGGTCAAAAGCTATCCCTCAAACTCACTAATCCTTAATTATCAAGACCAAATGGCAATGTTTGAAGCTCCTCCAAACCTTGTTAGGTGTTGGAAATCAACCATCCTTGATACTCAAATCACAAAACCTAAAGTATTAATCTCGAAGGGAAAATTATAAAGCTCCTTCAAACCTTGTCGATTGTCAAATGTCACTATTCTCCATTCCCTCATACTACTTTCCTACCCTTTGGTAAGGAGTAGACCATTCCTTTGATTCACAAAACCTGAAGTATCTTCATTTTTAACTTAACCCCTTTTCATGAGTTTACACATACTTAATACATTTCTTAGCATTTAAGGCGCAAGCCTTAACACCAAATCCTGATGCCCATTCTCCTCAACAATGAGTAAGAAACAATCTTGACGTCTGAAGCCTAATCAACCTGATAAAAAAATGACTCTCTTTCTTCATTTCTTCTTTGGAAAGCAATAAGAGATAATCTTGTATCCCAAAGCTCAAACTTCTGTAGACCTTCATACTCAACAAACTCAAGACAATTTATCCCTTACTAAATAGAAATAAGACTTTTGTTTCTAGTGGATGCAAGATTACTCTTACACCTAGGATGCTCCTAAATTATCATAGGCTCTAAAATGCAATGAGCTATTCAAATATGCCTCAATGAACTACCAAATTGTATGCATAGCTTGACTAGAATCTTGACTTGGCCATCAGTTGCTTTCTCACATCACCATATTTCCTACATGCCTTGACTACAGAGTTGACATAGACTATTCTTGATTACATATATCTATGATGCTACAATAACCTTTCCATGGTTTAATATATCCTATATTGAAGTCCCATGTAATATTATCTAAATTTGGATCATAAACTATCTCCAACTATAATTGATCACAAGCAACATTTGTAAAACTATCTACAAGATGATTTCCTTCTCTAAATGTGTAATTACACTAAAATAACTCCAATTTATCAACTAGATTTCAAATCTTCACAAGAATATAATTTAGCTTCCAATTGTATTCCCTTAATTCCCTACATGCATTTATAGCAACCATAAAATATCCTTCTATAAATAGCTTTGACACCTTCAACTGAATGGCCATCTGCACACCATACAAAAGAGCATGTGATTCCACTTGATCATTTTTACCCAAAGGCAAGTGAATTGACTTAGCTCTAATGAGAGATCCTTCATGATCCCTTAAAATGATACCTACACATGATATTCATGGGTTACCTTAGGAAGCACCATTGAAATTTAACTTCACTACCCCTTATGGGGGTGATATCCAAGATAATTTTTTCCTATCAATCTTCTTTGCACCATTTACCTTAATGTTTCCTTTAAAGGGAACTGCAAGATTTGGCCAAATCCTCCTTGATGCATAAACCTAATAATTTGTTAACTCAAAACCTTACTTCTCTATTTTCAACAACACATGCTCCACAATTGATGCTTAATTATGAAAAAACCTCTTGTTCCCCCCCCCCAAGAATATTGACCATAAAACAACTAGAGGAATAATCTTCCATATGCTCGTAAATAAAGAAGAATTATATAATACTGGCCAACCTGTAAACATATCGTAGAGATCATATGGTGGCAGAGAGAACCAACTCAACTTTTCCTTAACAAAAGATCAATAAACATTTGCAAAGGAGGAGTGCAAAAATAGATGATTTAAATCCTCAAGGGCATTCCCACACAAGACACAATTGAGATTACCTAGTATTCCAAGCTTGGAAAGTCTTTCACCTATCAAGATCCTATGCTTAAATTCCAACCAGGAAAAACAGCTTGCATTTGGCAATACGATGGACTTCAACAAAAATACAAGGCTCTATGTGAATTGCAGGACACACCTACATTCATAACTACCTTGTACCCCAACTTAACTTAGTATCTCCTCGATTTAGATGGAGCCCATATAAGCTTATCATTAAAGTTTTGGTAGAGTAGCACTCTCATCCTCAGAATTATATTTCACAAATCCTATTGAATAGTTGGAATTTAAGGGCCTACAATAGTCTTGCAGGTTACAGTGCCTATATGCTCATCAACTTTATGAAACTAATCCTTCACAATAGAGCCCCAACTAGAAGTCAATAGTGTTTTCACTAATTGAAGGTCCTTCTCTATGGCTAACAGAGGATATTCATTCCAAGAATCCTCCCAAAAAAATTCATTTTAACCATCATGGATTTCCCATGTCAAATGAGGAAGAATTACTTTCCTACAACTTAATAGAAAGTTCCACATTGAAGATCCTTTGGCATATTTGAGATTATGAATATTCTTGTTGAATCAACAATATGGATAGATATTTCACCTACACGATCTTGCACCATTTAGCTTGTGGTTTTTAATGCACCTTCCACACCATTCTTGCTCCAAGGGATACATTCCTAGTTGCCATGTTATGAACACCATCCCCCCACTCAACTTCTCCATACAAATGTTTTGGAGGGAAATAAAGGGAATTTTCTTTTTGTTATCCATATTCCCCTTCCATAGAAAGTTCCTAATCAACTTTTCAATTACCATGATGACCACTTTAGGAGCCTTCAAAATGGCCATGTAGTAATTTAGAATAGTAGATAGGATAGTTTTGATCATTAATATTCTACCTACTAAAGACAACCACTATACTTTCCAGCTTGTGATTCTGGACTGTATGCTCTCAAAATCCTTATCCCAATAAGAAATTCTATTAGCACCTAAAAAGAAAGGAATTTCCAAGTACTTCAAGGAAGTTCTACAATTTGGAAACCCATGATCTTCATAATCTGATTCTTTACCACTGACCCTTTGTTGAATATGTAAAAGTTTGACTTAATTACATTTATCCTTTGGCCTGATGTAGAAGTATATTCGTCCAAAATAGCTTTGATCTACCTAGCCTTTACTAGTGTCGAACTACCAAATAGCAAAGTATTTTCAGCAAACAAAGAATGAGTAATAGTTATATATGTTGAAGGGATCTTGATGCCTTTCCAAAGATTTTGAATTGCACATTTTGCAAAATTTTACTGAATGCCTCAGTCAAGATGATAAATAGAAAAGGTGACAACAGACAACCTTTCCTTGCCCCTTGAGTTGAACTCAAGAAGCCTATCATCAAGTTATTGATGGGGACTAAGACCTTTGGACCTAACAAGCATGAAAGTGTCCACTTACACCACTTGGCCTAGAAACCAAACATTTTCAAAACTTCCATCAAAAAGCTCCAATCTACCATATCGTATTCCTTCAACATATCCAAATTAATAAATAACAAGGGAATATCACACATTGATATGGAATGCAAGACTTCTTGTGCCACCAGTGCACCCTCTGCCATTTCCCTTCCTAGCACAAACCCACCAAGTTCTTCAAATATTATTATTGGAATGATGGGCCTTAAGCGCAAATATAAGTTGTGTTACATATAGATATGGGCCTAAATTTTGAAAATGAAGTTGGACTCTTGACCTTTGGAATAAGAACAATGTGAGCTACATTAAACTTGTTTAGAATCATTCCTAAGCACCTCAACTCTCCCATAGCCTTAAGGAGATCCTGACCAATGAACTCCTAGCATCCCTAGAAGAAGATAGTTGTGAAGCAATTAGGCCCAGGAGCCTTATCTAACTTTAATAAAAACACTACTGACTTTACCTTTACTAAAGTGAATGACTTAAGTAGTTATTCATTATCCTTACACAACACTAACATTGGCATTGCTTCCAACATATCTACCCTACCCATCTCAATGCCTTCTAACTTATCAGATGGCACAGAGAGAAAATTAGAAAAAATTATCACCTTCATTCTTGATGTCCTCCTCTTTAGTTAAAATTTCCTCTATTGGACTATTCATGTTTGAGAAAATTATGCTTTTTTATTTCTAAATTCAAGTAGAGACATGAAAAAATTTGGTGTTTTTGTCACCATCTTTAATCCAAAGCTCCCATAACTTCTACCTCAAATAAATCTCATCACAAATTGGTAATTCTTCCCACTCATCTTGCAACTTCTTATGCTGAGTAAATATTTCTAGACTTAGACATTCTCATACTATTTTTGCATTTATTTCTAACAACTGCTTGTATACTACCTCCTTTTAATGAAACACATTTTTAAACACTTGAATTTCCCAATGTTTAATTTTTCTCTTAACATATGCTATTTTTGATACAACCTAAACATTAGTGTTCCTACCACCTAAGGACCCTGTTGCCACCATACTTTTTGTGAGTCTAAAAATTTAGGATGATAGAACCACATCATTTCAAACTTAAAAGATGAATTTTGGTTTGCATTCATTTTCCCAGTGCCAATGGAGAAGATCCTTAGGAAATTATTAGACCCTACACATGGAAAAATATCATAAGATGCTTCATACTTTTCAATTTCCTAATTTGGTGTAATGAGTAACCTATCCAAGCATTTCTCTATTTGGAGAAATTAATTGCACTTGTACATCTAGTGTAATTTCCATTTACTAGCTAAACTTCAAAAAAGGGCATTATCTTAGACAAAAATTGCAAAATGCTCCATTACCTTAGCTGGGGGAGCTATCCCCTATGTTTCTCTCTTAGTGACAAAATTGCATTGAAATATCTAGCCAAAACAACTAATAGTTAAGAATCAAAAAATCTATATGTATTTTCAAAAATATTATTATTATTTTTCAAGTAATGGAATTGTCTCACCACTCTTAGAAACTTGCCATTTTTAGTAATAATGAATTTGCTAATGCTTATGATAACAAAGAATGACCATTTATCATTTCATGCTTAATGAACTTGGTTTTGTGCCTCATTTTATATTCAATTCATGGAGATGATATTTACATATTCTTCAAAATGGATAATAATTGTTTTCCACTAACTAATACCTTTTGGTCTTCTAGGTCTATCCTCTAAGACTTTTCACTTCCCTTTGTTCTTTACATTCTTGCTAATAGTTGATTTGACTACCTCCTAGCTCATGTGGCCTCTCAATCTTTGATGAAGGGAATAAATCTTTATAAGGGTATGTGTAAGATCATCATGGGAAAAATAGGCCCTTAAGTGATAGAAAATTTAGAAAAATCAAAGTTAGGCAACTTGATGTAAAAATTTGAATAAGTTATCTATATTATTTCAAAAATATGTAAGAATAGAATCTGTAAAAAATTGAATGTAGTTTCTAAACTACTAGGTTTTTTTTTTCTTTTCTTAAAATCTATTTGGTGAAAATTTGAAATTTCAATGCAGTACAGTACTTAAATTTTAGAGAAAAAATAAGTAGGTGTCTATCTAACCACCCTAACCACAATAAAATGATAATATTTTTTTATAATATTTAATATATAAGTAGAGGACTCATGTCCGATGTGATGCATATTTTTTTGTAATTTTTTTCCAGGTAAATAATAAATTATGAATTTTTTATTACAAATTTAAAAAATATAAAAACTCGTCTGTCCAGCCACCTTAACTTGGTCAAAACATCATGAAATTCAATTTTTCTTTTTCTAATCCTATAGTATGCAAATCATAGAATGTGACACATGATTTGGATTCAAAGAATTTGATACCATTTCAAAGCTATAGATGTTTCTCAATCAACCTACCAATCAGGACTTTAGTTGTAATTTGAATAGAAAATGAATAATAATTACTTATTAAATTCAAAGTAAAGAATAATTTATATTGGTGGAAAGCTGAGAGTCTCATTTAAAAACCCTTTTCATTTCATCAATTTTGGGTAAAAAAAAAGTCATCAACCACATACACATCATATTGCCACTTTTTGGCCCATCATGATCCCGCACATACCCCTAATTCTTCTTAATATCTAATTAATGGTCATTTTTCCTATTACTCTTTTGTTACTCTTGTTGAAAATAAAATAATATCACTTGATCCTTTCAACTCGTGGATATCCTATGTTAGGATCATAGGGAAAATATTCAATGTCAAAAGATTAATTGCTATAAGAAATTTTTCTCCCAAGAATAAATTGGATTTATTGTTTCTACTATAAATGGATAAATCATGGGACTTTTTTTTTACTTTATGCATATTTTCTTTATATTTTAGGATTTTCCCTCCATTCTTTCATAAGAAATGATTAATAGAATTACAAAAAATATCAATTATTGGATTACCAATCCTCTTTACTTTATAGATAAATTCCAAATATTCTCAAAGGATTTGGTAGCCATGTATTTGCATTACCCTAATTGATAGGTTCCTTCTAAATACTTATACCTATGTATTGAGAAAAATCCTCAAAGATTTTTTATAGGAAACTAATGAAGGAAATTTTGGTTTCCATTAGGTCACATAAATTTTTTATTGTTTTACTCAAAATTCAAAAGTACTTCACTTGATCTCAATCTTAAAAAATTACATTGGTCTATATGCTAAATAGGTTACTTGAGAATTATAGAGAAATGAAGCTTGGAAAATTTTGGTTAGGCACTATATTGTTTATAGAGTGCTTTAAATTTGTTTGACTTCGAAAGGCCTAGACTTTCATAATATTCTTTTTATTCAATAAATACAAAAATTTAGAGAAAAATTATCATCAAAATCATATGAGAAGTTTGAATAACTATCAATGCTTATCATTCTTGTGTAGGAAATGACTTTCACAGTAGACTTTCTAGTGATAAAAAAAATTCTTCATATTCTTTGGTTCTATTATGCTAAGATTTCCCTCTAGCCAAAGTGAAATAAATCCACTCCTTTGAAATTATTTAAGGTTGGTGTTTGTGTTGCCACTTTTAACAATAAAGACACTAATAATTTTCTCTTTTGACCTAAATTTTAATTATAATTTATTTTTTCCAATAAATACCAAGATATATCTCAATCTAGAAGAAGGAAAATTTTTAAAATAAAAATTCAAGATAAAAATTTAATTTTTGTTGCAAGTTTGAGTAGTTGGTGTTGTCATTTGTGTCAATAGTATGAGAAGGAGTTTGTTGTAGGATGTGTAGTTGGTGTTGTCTCTCATGATGCTTTGATTCGTTGCATTATTTTATCATTATTAAGCTACTAGTGTCAACCTCCACTGTTGTTTTAATAATATTCTATTTGTAGATGTATGGTTGAGTTTCTATGTTGCAATTGGTTCAATGCTGATGAGGAAGTACTAAAGATGATGACGGTGTTTTTCTGGTGCTTGGTTTCCATGCAATTTTGAGAAAATTTAACTAAAAGAGGAAACAATGTGTTGCTGTGATGTTCTGTGTTGGAGAGTTGTATTCTAGTTTTTCTCCGCATTTCTTCTATGTTGAAGATATTCTTGTATAGTTTAGATATGTTGATCATAGGTATTTAGAGGTGTTATATCCATAATTTTGTGAGTTAGATCATTATGCAAAGAAATTTTTGTTCACCACTATGAGAATTGTGTTTTGCAAAGGTGTCTAGGAGAAATTTTCTTGGTCTACATTTCTCCATAGATTAGTTTTAGGTCTTGAAAATATGGAAGTGTTCTAATAGTGTTGTTATCTTTATTTAGTTGAATTTTTCTAATTTTTAGTGCTTTTAAAGTTTAGTTTCTTGATGTATAGTGTATGGAAAAATTATCTAAGTGTATAAGGTGTGTACGTTCTTTAGCTGAAAGTTGTTCCAAAGATTTTTTTGGATTTTAGGGTGTTTTTGGAATATTTCATCTTGTGTTTAGGTAAAAAAAATTATTTGTGAGTTTTCTATCAAAGGAAGCATGTGCCTAAAATATTAATGGTGTTTATAAAGGTACGACCAACCTTGGGTATTTATACTAATTGTGAAGCTTCTTTTGTGTTTGTGATGCATGGTGTGGCATGTTTGAATGGATTTAGGACCGACCTAAGGTGCGTTGTGGACTTTGGTTCCATTGCTAGAATTTTTTGGTGTTGACCAAATTTGAGTCTTCACAATTGAGGTTCATAGCCAACCTTGGAGAATGTTTTTAAGGTTGAAGATGGTATAAATAAGAGTTGAGTTGTTGAGATGATAAGATAGATGAGCATGATGCAAGTGATATGAGTTGAAGAGTTATAAGATGTGAATTTGAGTAGTGAAATGTGAGCTTTCATGTGTTAGATTACTAAATATAGTGAGAAAAAGGTGTCTACAATTTTTAAGTCAAGCTGTGAAGGTGTTGGTGTTGTTGTGGTGGATTTATAATCTATTTTATTGAGATGGATTTATCATTGTAACATTATTCTCTATATTTTTTCTATTTTGGAAGTGAACCCTTGGCAGTGTGGCTTTCTTTCTTCTAGGTAGTGTTCCCTCTGGTAATGAGCCCTTTATAATCAGTGTTGATATTACTTTATACTATGAGCTAATCGTCACTGTGGTTTCTCCCATCTTGGATTTTCCTTATAAATCTGGTATTTGATTGTGCATGGTGTTTCTTTGATTCTATTTTTTTATTTACCTTCATAATAAATATTTCTAACAGATTAAGGTTTAACTAAATTAATATTGATCTGAATGTTTGTTAAAGTTTTGAAGCTTTAAGGTACAAATAATTCACCCCCCCTCTCATTTGTCTTATGCATTCAACAATTAGTATTAGAGGAAGGTTCCTTGGAAGAAACATTAACCAATTGAGGTAGATCTAGGATGGTGGACAAGAAATATCATCCTATGTTTGATGGATTAGACTATGCATTCTAGAAAATGGGGATGGAAGGTTTTCTAGTTTTTCTTGGATTTGAAATCTACAATTCTATTGAGCATGGATACACTATTCCTATAAATAGTTTGACTACTATTGATGGGATCAAGGCCCATGAAAGTAATGGTAAAGAAAGGTATTCTCTCTTAGGTGGTCTTGCTAATTCTGAATTAGTGAAAGTGATGAATCTAGAAACTCCTCAAGAAATTTGGGTAATGTTAGAAAGAATTTATGAAGGATATGATAAGGTCAAACAAGCTAAGATGTAGAATCTGAAGATCATGTTTGAGACCCTATGAATGTCTGAAGATGAAAATATCACAAGTTACTTGCAGAAGGTGGATGAAGTTTTCAATGGGATTAGAGGTCTTGGTGGAGAATTGAAAGAAGTGGTAAAAAAGGTAAATTCATAACTCTTCCTAAAGCTTATATAGTCAAAGTTTTTTATATTAAGGAATTAAAAAATTGGAATCAATATACCAAAGATTAGTTGTATGTTTCTTTAACTTCTTTTGAGATGAGATAATTTGGTCGAAGTAGTACAAAAGTTATGACTAATTTTAAGGTTGGAAAATTAGAGAATACTATGGAATCAGATTAGGAGGATCTTGATGATGCGGAAACAAAATTTGTAAGATGAATGAAAAAGGGTACTAGTAAGGATAGTGGTAAGTTTCCTTTCAAATGTTTCAGTGGTGGAAAGATAGGTCATTATGCTTCAATATGTTCAAAGAGAGCTTTCAATAACAAGAAAAGAACAATGGTAAGATTATTAAGAAAAGCTATTATGTTAGAGAAGATGCAATTATACCTAATGATGAATCTAATTATGTAGATGATCATGAAGTTGAATGGTTGTTTATGTATTTAAGAGATGAAACTAATTCTACTAACTGTGAGATATTTGTGAAAGAAAAAGCTCAAGAAGTAGGTGTTAAGATTAAAGGAACTTTGGTGTTTGCTTTTCATGCTATACAGGAGGACTATCTAACCATTGATAATGGACACTCTAATCATATGACTAGTGACAAGATTAAATTTTTAAAAATTTGAAAAGTATGATGGAGGACGTGTTAGGTTTGGAGATGATAGATTAGCTAAGATATGTCAAAAAATTTCTATCAATTTTGATGGAAAGCATAATATTGATGACGTTTACTATGTTAAGGGCTTAAGGAAAAACCACTTGATTTTTGGAAAAATTTATAGAAATGGAAATAATCTTATGTTTCAAGATGATGGATGTGAGATCAAAAAAGGCTTTGAAATTATGATTGCTACTGGAAGAAGGATAAATGAAATTTTTTATCAGCTAATGGCCACTATTTTATGAATCAGATTAATGAAAGCTAGCTATGGTATAGGAGGATGTGTCACAAAATTTTTGAAAATCTTGTGATGATAAGTTTTTTTCAAGTTGTGAGATATCTACCAAAGATTATAAATCCTATCAATGTTGTCTCAAAGGAATATCAAGTTGGGAAGAAAACAAGAAGTTTTAAATTCAAAGAATAGTCCTCCATTAGACTATTAGAATTTGTGCATATAGATCTTTGTGGTTCTACTAGAGTAATAAGTCTTCAAGGTGATAATTATTTCATTCTATTGTTTGATGATTATTCTAGAATGATATGGGCTAATTTTCTCAAAGAAAAATCACAAACTCTATATAAGTTTAAAGAATTTAAAGTTATGGTTGAGAATGAAATGGATATGAAATATCAAATGTTTGAGGTCTTGCATAGGTGGAGACTTCACCCCCAATGGGTTTAACATATTTTGTGAGAATAATGGCATAAAGAGGCACTTGAATATCCCTAGGACTCCTCAACAAAAAGGAGTGGTGGAAAGAAAGAATAGGACTATTCAAGAACCTGCAAGGAAAATGATGAAAGAAGTAAATATACCGAAAGTCTACTATAAAGAATAAATTTGTACTATTGTTTACATACTTAATAGAGTTTAAGAAAGGGAAAATAACACAAAGAATCCTTATGAGCTATGGTATTGAAGGATTCCTATTATCAAATGCTTCAGAATGTTTGCATAAAAATCCTATATCAAAAGAGATCACAAAAGCTTAGGAAAGTTTGATGCAATATCTTTTAAAGGTATTTTCCTTCTATATTTAACTAAAACAAAAGCCTAATAATGCTACAACAAGAGACTAAAAAGGTTTTTAAGAGAGCAAGTGTCAATGTTGACAAATAACTAAAAAATATATTATTGGTAATAGATGGATATGAATCAAATGAGTCTTCTTAAAAAGAAGAAGAAAAGGCTAAAAAAATAGAAGTGCATATTAAAGAGGAAGAAACTTCAAAAAAGAATCATAAAAATCCTAAGTATGTGGAAAATAGTCATTCTAAAGAACAAATCATTGGAGATAAGAGAAAAGGTGTACTGACAAGAAGGAAAGTTGTTGAAGAACATGTAAATCTATGTTTAGTTTTTGAAGTTGTATCCAAAACACTAATTGAAGCATGCACGTATGATTATTGGATCAAGGCTATGGAAGAAGAAATATTGCATATTGAGAAGAATCAGACTTGGAAACTTCTCCCAAGACTAGTAAACAAGAATTTAATTAGAACTAAGTGGGTATTCAACAATAAATTGAATGATAGTAGAGAAGTGGTAAGAAATAAGGAAAGGCTTGTGTGAAAGGTTATTCACAAGTAGAATGAAAGAATTTGAGGAAAAATTTTCTCTAGTGGCAAGAATGGAATCTATTAGGATGTTATTGGATTTTGTGACACATAAGGATTTCAATGTTTACCAAATGGATGTGAAGTCTACTTTCTTGAATGGAGAATCAAAACAATAGGTATACATAGAACAACTAGAAGGATTTGAGTTATCAGATAACTTGGATATGGTCTAAATATTGAAGAAGGAATTATATGGATTGAAGTAAGCTCCCAAATCTTGGTATGCAAGGTTGAGCATGTAATTTTTACAACAAGGATCCAATAAATGTACTATAGATAGTAATCTTTACTTTAACATTCAAAAAGATCAAATCTCAAATGTGGTTGTGCATTTTGATGACATAAACTTTGGAGGTAATAAAGACATATGTAAAAATGATAGGTCATGTGAAGACCCATTTGCGTGTATTGGCCATTTGGATAGTCATAAATTTTGGATATTTGTATATGTTTTGTGTTCAAATTTATTTCTTGCAATGCTTATAGATCAAGGGTGGAATGTTTCTAAAGTCATATGAATAATAGGTGATCTAAACTTTTTCTTATAAGGCATGGAGCCTATTTTATGTGAGGAATTAAATTGTATTTTAATAATGAACCTCATAGAGGATACCTACTATCTAGTATGAATTGGTTTATAATATGGAAAATTTGAGTTTAGGTTATTAATTTTATTAGAGTGAAGGAATGTAAATGAGAGTAGTACCTCAATTGTTTCTAAATGTAGTGTTGATTTAAAATTTGTATATTATTTTAGTTTTTCTCATTTGATAAATTTGTGGTTTTGAAATATAGGATAGTAATATTTTGAACATAATATTTTATTGGCCAAATAGGTTGGCCTAAGTTATATATATGTCATTTTAAATAAAGTATTAGAAAAAATATTTAAATTTCATTTCTGATTTATATTTCTATCAATGTTTATGATTGAATTTTTATAATTCTTTTACTCAATAATTTACTATTTTAATTTCATTGGGTACCTAGGGCAACCATGTTGCTTATTTTGTGGTAGCCTACAAGAGCTTGAACCTTGTTGAATACTTGATAATTTCATAAGGTATATTTAGAAGGATATTATCTTAATATTATTCCATGTTTGAAGAAGGTTGATGACCCTAGATGGTTTATTTATTCTCTTATTAAGGACTCCATTATTCTCCTCAAATATTTTGAGGATTACCATATTTCCCATACTTATAGGCAAGGGAATAGCCTTGATGATGCCTTCACAAATTTGGGGGTCATTAATTGTTCATCTTAGTTTTCACATAATTATGATGCCTTACCCTTTAACATCCAAGCATTAGTTAATCATGATATGTATTTATTGTATCAGTTGTAAAGGAAAATTAATGTATTAAGTGTTTTAATATCTAAGCCTTATTCCATAATGATGTGCAAAAGATTCAATTTGGAAAAAACCAATGAATTTAATGGATGCATAGGGTCCTTTCACATGGATTATGGATGTTTTTTTGGGACTTCACATTCTATTTACTCGGTGGGTTCTACATTCTCTCTAGAATTTTTTATTTATGTTTTTTTCTCAAAGATAGGTGGTGACAAATGAAGAGTCAAACCTCTTTCCTATGATGGTTTTAAGAGGAAAAGGGATCATTTTGAAGATTTTAAAGGAATGTGATTTCACTCTTAATCTAGAGAAACTTCATGGTCATGACCCATAAATTAAAAATTATTTCATGTTCAAGGGTCAAAATAATCACAATATATCAAAGGATGGGAAAGTGATGGTAATGTTTGGAGACCTCAATATGGTAACTAGTCTTTCAACCCAAGGAAGGAATATTTTTATAGATTCATCTAGTTTATAAAGGAATCTAAGTGAAAGAAACTAGTTAAGATTATTTTTGGTGGCTATGATTGACTCTCAATCAAACCAATTTTGGTAGAATTTGTTGAGGTAAAAATATGCTACTTCAACTTAGATGTTAGGTATACTATTATCTATGGCTTCTATATCATTATGTTCAACCACTTTTAGCATAAGAAGCTTGTCTCTTTCCCCTAATATCTCCTTGCTTCTTTAGAATTTGGTTTGAAAGAGAATAAAATGAATGATAAACTTACCATGTTACATGAGGGCATCACTCTTTTGACTATAAAACATTTGAAAACCATTCCTTCCCATATTAATTCCAATAAATTGGTTCAAAGTCATAGTAATCATCTTATTGTTTCTTTTGAAGAGGTTACTAAGACTATGGAGTTTGATGAAGATGGGGAATGAAAGGATGATAATGAGGTTGAAATTTATTCCAACCCTTTGTTACAAGATGGTGAATCCAAGGATGATAATTCTTCTAACAAGTGGAACAAGGCTCAAATATCTTGGTCAAATGGGTCTAATAAAGATAGATCTCACCCTAATGAGATCAAGATGTATACTATTGAGAAAGGACAAAATATTAAACATGGAGGTGAAAAGGAGAAAGTAAATCTCAAAGGTAAGGAAAATTTGGAAGAAGTGGCTAAAATTCCTATAGGTAATACTAGAAAAATCCCATACTTTATGACTAAAAATTCCAAAGGAGATCAATGTTTTTCTCCATAAGATCTTTCAAATGATTTACCCCAACTTAATACTAATAGAGAGCCTTGGAATTTATATTATCTTGGGGCTTGCAAGGGATAGTGTGGTTGGTCAATTTAGCCTCACTAAATGGTTTATTATAGAACTCAATCAAATTAATATGAAGCAAAAATCCATGCAAAATAAAATTGACTCTAAAAAGGAAGTAAATTATCCTCTAAAGGAGAATTAAGATGAGAAAGAATTCCATTTGGAGCTGAAAGCTATTAATACTAAGGTTAGCTTAATGAAAAGTGAATTTGAGATCAACATTAAGGGGTTGGAGGATAAAATATAACAAGTTAATCAAAATTTAGAGAGATTCATCAAGATCAGTCAATACACTATCTATAATAGTGTTGAAGGTATACAAATCATGATAAAGAAGTTGAAAGAGCTCAAAGAAGAGAAAATTTTTGGAGCCACTAATTCTATGGAAAATACTAAGGGGGATAATAAGGTGAAGGGTAAATGGGTTGTTAAATGTACAAGAAAACTAAGAGGGGGGTGAATTTTTTGTACCTTAAAAACTTCATAACCCTTATTAACATTGAGATCCACATTCATTCAATAATCACTTAATCGATTATGATGAGTTAGAATGAAAATAAAATAATAGAAACTGAAAAAATTTAACACCATACACAAGATAACACAAGATTTTTGTGGAAAACCCAAGATGGGAAAAACCATTGTGAGGATTAGCTCACAATATAAGTAATATCAAAATTGATTGCAACGACTCACTACCTAAAAATAGAAAGGCTCAATGCCATAATAGATAAGAAGTTAGAGAGGATATCTTACACATATAAAACTATCTCAACTCAATAGAGAATTGACCATAATTTAGCCAACACCTTCATAGCCCGACTGAAGAATTGTAGACACCTTTTTCTCATTGCATCCAATAATCTAAGACATGAAAGATCACACTACACTTCTCAAATTCACACTCTATAACTCTGCACTTTGCATCATTCAGATCTCTTGCATATATATTATCATCCCTCAACAACTCAACTCTTATTTATACCATCTTTAACATTGAAACTGTTCTTGAAGGTCAGCTATGAAGATCAATTATGTAAATTCAAATTCTAGGTAAGAAATAGAAAATTTCCATGGAAAGTAGAAGTAAAAGTGGAAAACATAACACCTTATTTAGGACCCAAATCTACAATACCACTCAATCAAATCCTTCTAAATACAATAATTATCTACCATAATGAGTGTAAAAACCAAGTTGACTATTACCCATGTAAACACCATTAAAATTATAAGGATGACTTGTAAAACACACACCATGCTTGAACATGATTTAGAATACTCCTCAAACACTTTGAAATCCAACAAACTCCTTCACAACAACTCCCACTTAAATAATGTACAACACCAAGTGCACAATGATCGAGTACACCAAATCTTGGATATCACACCTATGAACATCTCTCACCAATATATCTAAAATTCATAGACAAACCATCAACCTACAAGAAATGTGGATAAAAACCAATATACATTCTTGCAAGACAAAGCACCACAACAACACATTCTTTCCTCTTTTTATCATTTTTTCTCAAAATCACTTGGAAACCAAGCACTAGAGACACATCCTCATCATCTTTAATACTTCCTCATTACCACCAAGCTAGCTACAACATGGTAAATCAACCACATATCCTTAGATGGAAGCTTATCAAAGCAACACTAGAGGTTGACACTAGTAGATTTACTAATAACAACATAATGCAACTAACCAAAGCATTGATAACATCAACTATTAACACTCTTGCAAAATCTCACCCAACAATATACATCAATGATAACACATGCTTGTTGAAATCAATTACAATACTAACTTATCATACTTGCAACAATCCACCCCTTTGTCATTGATGGAAACAAATGATGTGAAAAACCATTAAAGATAAAAAAATATTTGGATACCAACATACTATAACTCTTCACATTACTTCTCCCCCTTACTCAACTAGATTATTACACTCACTTCCCCTTTGTAGCTTGTCTTTTTCACATGACTTTCTCTCCCTTCAGATAACTTGATCTTTTTCACATGAATTTATCTCCTCCTTTGACATCAATGGTGAAGGGCCAAAATATTTGCATTGTTTATTCTCTCCCTTTGACATCAATTAGCCTACTTTCTAGTAATCTACAACATTTTTCCTTGACTTCTCTTTATAATCCCCCTTAGGAGCTCACATCAAACTACACAAAATTAGATACTACTACATATTGACAATGCACACTCTTCTAAATGCAACAACCATCCATGTCACTACCTACTCCCCCTGAGAGGTAGCCACCAACACCAGTCCAAAACAATGAATGAATCTTGAGATCCACTGGACTAATGCTTATCCTTATGCATTTAGTTCAAGGAAGAAGCAATGACCCCCAAATTCTCCTGGAGATACTCAAAAGTATCTTTATCAAGAGACTTAGTGAATATATCAGAAATATGATCCTTTGTAGGCACATATTCAAGATTTACTTCATTCCCCACAACCTTCTCTCTCAGAAAGTGATATCTAATTGAAATATGTTTTGTTCTTGAATTCATTACCAAACTCTTTGAAAAATTGATTGTACTTGTATTATCATAGAAGATATAAATTGTTTCATCATACACCACATTGATATCCTTCAATATTTCTCTCATCCATAGCACTTGTGTGCAACAAGATGCTACTACAATGTACATAGCCTTTGTAGTAGATAAAAATAATGAATCTTGTTTCTTGTTTAGCCATGATACCAATCTACATCTAAGAAATAATGCACCACCACTTGTACTTTTCTTATCATCAACACAAACAACCCAATCTACATCTATGTAAGAGCTCAAGGTGAAGATAGTATCCTTTGGTTTCCATAATCCATTAGCCAAGGTACCCTTTAAATATTTGAATATCGTCTTTACTATTGTAACATATGATTCTCTAGGGTCATCTTGAAATATAGACACAATACAAAGTACATGAATGACATCCAACCTAGTAGTACTAGTTAGATATAGTGATTCACCAATCATTGATCCATGCTTGCTTTGATTAGCCTTAGGAGATGCATCATTCTTGCTCAGTTTACAAATAGTAACCATAGGAATGCATACTAGTTTAGAATGATCCATTCCAAACTTATTCAAAATTTATTTGGCATACATAGATTATGAAATGGATATACCTTTATTTTTTTGATTGAATTTTAGTCCAAGGAAGAAGTTCATCTCCCCAAACATAGACATCTCAAATTATTTCTACATCTCTTTTGCAAACTTATTGCACATAGCTTCATTACCTCCAAAACTTATGTCCGTGACATACACAACCATAATCAAGATTTTATCTTTCTCAACATTAAAGTAAATATTACTATCTATGATACCTTCATTGAATCCTTATTGTATCAAATACTAATCCAACCTTGCATACCAAAATTTGAGAGCTTGCTTCAATCCATATAAATCCTTCTTTAATCTATAGACCATATTCGGTATGTTTGATAACTATAATGCATCTAGTTGTCTCATGCATACTTCTTCCAATTCCCCATTCAAGAAAGTAGACTTCACATCCATTTGATAGGCTTTCAAGTCCTTATGTGCAACAAAATCTATAAACATCCCCATAGCCTGCATTCTTGCCATGAGAGAAATGTCTCATCAAAACCTATTCCCTCAACTTGTGAGTATCCATTACACATAATTCTTTCCTTATTTCTTAAAACTTTTCCATTCTAATTCAGTTTGTTTTTGAATACCCACTTAGTTACAATTATATTTTTGTTTGTAGTTCTTAGGAAAAGTTCCCAAGTATGATTTTTCACAATTTGTAGTAGTTATTCTTCTTATAGAGAAGTGAGATCCACCACTCATTAGTCTCTTTATTCTAAAGAGATTCCCAAGGGGTGAACTACCCTAAACTACCTCAGGGGATAGAGCTAGAGTTTTAGAACCTAAAGGAGTAAAATCACAAAGATTTTATAGAGACTAATAGGCTCTCAACCAAAAGATGACAACATGGAATAATGACGATAGCTCAACACTCTATAGTCCCAAAGGCATGTTGGAATTTTGTATAGACCAGAAACTAAGTTTATCACAGAAAATAGCAAAGCAACTACTAACAATTAGATTGCTAAGAACTTATAGAGTGCAAGAAGGTAACACAATGTAACATAACTGAAATGAAGTAAAGTACAAATGATAAAGTTGAAGAGGAAGAAAGATAGAAGGAACTCTCAAAAACCCTAGTAATGGAGCCTCCAACAAATGAATATCTTCAATACTAGCATGTGAAAGATCGAGAGAAAATGTTGGGGTTGTATAGGGATTTTCCTAAGTCAAACCCTCATTTTGGTGTTCCCACCTCCATTGATAACCAAATAGATAGTTATAGATAATAGGAATGAAATGAATGAAAGAGTGATAAAAGTAATCCCCACTCAAGGAGGAGAATCCCTATCATAGGAATGTGATGAATCCCAAGATGCTCGCAAGCACAAGGTAAGCGAGATATCAGCTACAAGGCTTAATGAAGTGAAAGAGAGCAAGGATGAAAGAGATGTTTATGAGAGCAAAGAGAGGTGCAAAGGATGTTGTAAGAGCTTAAGAGTGCTTGAAGCTAGTGTAAAAAGTGAGAGTTTTTACAAGAGATTAAAGAGGGAAAGGCGAGTGTATGCATGAGAGAAATCTCCAAAGAGACCAATGAATTCAACTTCAGAGGGAAAAGAACTTTTACGAGTGGTTACAAGGCATCCCAAGCCGTTACCACTAAAAAAACTTGTTGAAAAGTGGAAAATATGCTCGAATGTGATCATTTGAATGTCGAAATGTCATAGGATGCTAGAGCGGCGTGTGGACTTCTGCATAGTGCACTAGTGTCCAAACACATCACACTATGAAACAACAAGAATGGGAAAAGCACAAGGTTTGATGCAAAGATGACCCATGGAGGTAGCTTATGAAAAGAGATCTTTAGCATCTTAAGAGGGAAAAAGGTTGATGCAAGGGCTAAATTTAGCCTACACAAATGCTAGGGGAGTGGAAACTAAAGAAAATGTAAGAATGTATGTGAAATCACAAGGGGTACAATTTTAAAACATTAAATTTTCCCCCCACTTTAGCGGGCATATGAATCTACACTAATATGAACACTAAAGGAAATATACCAAAAATAAATAACATCATGATACCAAAAGGATACTATAGAGGAAGCAAAAAATTATTTGAACCAAGGAAGCATGCCACCAGGCTGAAGACCTACAAAAAAAATGTATTTGACAAGAAAGACCTCCACAAGACAATGATGTTAGAACATAAAAATCCATTATGTCATGGGGTTAGAACATTTAAAACCACATACACTTAGGCACACAAAATAACTAAAGGATTTGAGTCAGCAAGGTAAAAGAGACATAAATGTAAAAGGTTGTCTCAGTACTATTCATCATCACCAAATTAAAAATAATAACACATAGAAGAATTCTAAAATGAGGAGAATAATATAAGGATTGATTGCTTCAAGATAAGAATGATCCAAAAATTTAGGGAAGAAAATGATATCAAAGAGAGGAGGAGCATATACTCATAATGAAGAAGATGCAGATCTTCAATCTGGTATACACAATTGAGAAGAAAGAGAATTTAAGAGAGAGATGGAGAAGCTAGAAAGGAATGAAAATTTCAAGAGAGATACCTCCATGGGTCCACAGATCCAAAGGGAGTTGAAAAAACGCACTACAGATCTGCAAGCCTATGGAAGGTGAACAAAAGGCTCTGTAGATACTCTCTCCTACAAAGTTCAACAAATTACACAAGAGGCCCATAGACCAATAATGAATAGATCCCATAGGATGAAAGAACTTTATAGGTTGTCAAACTTGCAAAGAAGGTGCCTCAGGCACTCTCTCCTAAGGGAAGCCTGATGTGGGATGCTCCACAAAGTCTGATTGAAAAAGCAGCTTTACAAGTGCTTAGTCTTACAAAGCAACATGTTAATTCATATATAAAACATGTTAGATTGAAAAATCCATGCAGGAAGATAGACATTCATGCAATTAGTTTGAAAATTGAAAGCTTTCAAAGAGGCCCCTTCGGAACCCTTCAAAATAAAATGGGTCCACTCAATGGACACACTATTTGAAAAGTGAGGTCTAGTAAGGTTTCCCCAAGCTAGATGCCATAGAATTCATTTAAGAGAAAAGATTTCAAAGGGGTCCTCAAGAACCCTTCAAAAGAAAAAAATGGGTCCACTCAAGGGATGCTTCATTTTAAATATAGAGAGAAGAAAGGGGGTCCTTAAGAAGGACACGCATCTTCAGAACAAGTTATCACTACCCCCAACATACAAGGAAGGAGAACCATGCAAGATACTTAGAACATATAGGATAGAGGTAGACCTCAATATTTCTTGTCATTTGAAGAAGAGGAAATTGCATTAAAAAATAAATGAGTGATGGCACCAGAATCAAGAAGATGTATTTTATCCTTCAAGGCCTTACATTCACTAGTGGGATGTCTAGGCATTTGATGGTATGCACATAAATAATGTTTTTCTTTATCATTCTTATGAAATTTCTTATGTGTAGGAGGAGGAAGAGTAATCACGAAAGCTTTTAGAAGCCTCAAAAAACTACACTCTTGCTCAAAGAAAGAATGAGGAGAAGGAAGAAACTCTTTCTCTTGTGAAGAAAGACTCAATTTCTTACAAGAAGAAGACACAAAGACAAAAGACAGTGGGGGAGGAAACAATCCAAGAGAACAAGGTTGAGTAGAAACTATGTCAACATTCAAGCATGGTTTTCATTTAAACTGTTCATTTGAGAAACCAAGCCACAAATTATGCTTCCAAGGTGCACATTCTATAGTGACCTAGACGTATTATTCATTATACCCACAACCTTTATGCCATAGCAATATTTAGAGACAAGTTTAAAGTCAAGGCCATAACATGTCTACAATTCTTTAGGAGAGGATCTTCATAGAGAGCATTATTCTAGCAATGAGGATTATACTCTTCTACAGGATCACCATCAACCTCCTTGATAGCACTACTAGCATTAGCCTCTTTAACAAAAGTGTGATCATCTTCCTTAGAAGCAGGAGGATCAACATTAAGAACATTACCATTATTTCTCACACTATCCTGCAATACAGAAGAATAATAATCCTTGATAGCGAGTGTGGATGATGTTATCAAAAGGTATAATTGGATCGAGTTGACTTTATATTCTTCAATGAAGGAATCTATAAATTACAGAGAACCCCAATCGTCACTGAGACATGCATTTTTTGGAGGAGCAAATTTAGAATTTCTTGCTTAAGAAGGATCTTCTTTAGGGACATCTATCTCAAGGGTATCTTGTGTAATAGCTACTGGTGGAGTGGAAATCAACACATTAGATGAAATTAAAGGGATGAGAGTAGGAACAACCAAAACCTAACCAACAACTGCCATCTCACATAGGTGCATAGCCTCAAGGCCGACCTTTACTATGACTATTTGATTATTGTAAATGAACTTAATAGATTTATGCAAGGTAGACGATACTGCACCCACTGTGTGAATCCATGGTATACCAAGGAGAATACTATATGGTAGCTTTTTTGACATAACATATACAAGGGTGGGTACTATAATAGGTACCAAGCTCAAAGGAAAGACTATTGTGCCTAAGGCTTATCGACTAACATTATCAAACCCACAAATGGTAGCAAAAGAAGAATTAATGTTAACTATAATCATTAGAGGATCCACCTACTTCTACACATCTGGGGGCGGAAGTTGTGGCTAGCAAGTGATAATTAGCAAATCCAAATGAATATGAGCCATCAATGCATTAGCATTAATCATCCTAGCAGAGCTAGGAAAGAGGATCTTCTATAAGGCTTCTTGGAGCATGCCTTGATAAAGCAAAGCAAACTGAAGCAAGTCCCACTATGAAATCTTGGCTAAAGTAACATGGAGTTGCTTGATAAGATTGTAATAACCAAGTACTTTAGTTGTAGGTTTAGGAGCTAAAGGAAGACTTGGCTGAGAAGATGGTAAAAAATAAGTTGATTAATTTTTTGTTTATTTTTTCTAGTATTATAAGCATGGGTTATCACTCTATAAGAGGGAGCCTTAGAAAGATAAGGAGAATCACTATCAAATGGAATGCCATTAATAGAACAAATCCTTTCAAGAGAAGGACTAGCTGGAGTGAAATAAATAACTAGTCTCTTAGGCCTTTGAGAGGCAACAAAGACATAAATTATGTTTACAAAATCATCACAACTAGTGGAATAATTATAGGAAGACATTCTCAACATCAATCTAGGGAGGATCAAATGTGGAAGGAAATTCACCATTCACTAATGCATCATCTCTAGAGGAGAGTCAATTGGAATTAAGAGAAGGTAGAGTAATGTTATGAAAGGTATCAATGATTTAATCTTCTTGCAACATGATATACTTCAAAGCAAGAGGAATCTCATGGGAAGGATCAAAGATAAAAAGTGACACTGGCAAAGCTAAGTCACTCTCACATGCATGAAATGGAACATCATTAACATTTTCAATATAATTAGATACTAAACTCATAAAAGTGGATATTAAATTAATTTTGGATATAGGAATTTAAATATGATAAATAATGAATAAACAATTCAGCTAATCCAGATCAACCCTATGGGTGGCAAAACTAAGAAAAATAAAAAATCTAGATTTTTTCGTATTTTTTCGATATTTTCTAGGTTCTAATAATATGCATTTTCGGAGGTCTTTAGAGTACAATTTTGGATCAAAACTTGTTTCAATCCTTGAAATTTAATTTCCAAAGGCATCATATTATAGGGATTGAATTAGTCTTCTTGGAGACCTTTCTAACAATGTAAACAGTTCTGAATTCTGAGCACTAAGCCAAAAGTTATGACCCCACCAAGTTGGGGTAAATAAATTCCTAGATTTTTGAAAAAAATTGTGATTCATGTTGGGTTCACCAAAATGTAGAGAAGGGGTATTTTCTACTCATGAGTCCCTTTATTTTCAAGAGATTCCTAAGGGGAAAATTGTCCTAAACTACCTCAGGGGATAGAGCTAGACTTCTAGAATCTAAAGGAGTAAAATCATAGAGGTTTTTCAGGATAGACTAACGAGCTCCCATCCAAAAGATGATAGCATGGAATAAGGATGAGAAAATAGCATGTTGTAGTCCTAAAGGCGTGTTGGCATCTTGTATAGACTAGAAACCAAGTTTATAATAAAAAGCAATAAAGCGACTACTAACAATCAAATTGCTAAGAACTTATAGAATACAAGAAGGTAAACAAATGTAACATAACTAAAATAAAGTAAATTATAAATGATAAAGTTAAAGAGGAAGAGAGATAGAAGACACTCACAAAAACCCAAGTAATGGAGCCTCCAACAAATGAATATCTTCAATACCTATAGGCATAAGATCTAGAGAAAATGTTGGGGCTGTATAGGGGTTTGCCTTAGTCAAACTCCCATTTTGGTGTTCCCACCTCCATGTATAACCAAATAGATAGATAGAGATAATAGGAATGAAATGAATGAAAGAGTGATAAAATAAATCCCCACTCAAGGAGGAGAACCTATATTCTAGGGATGTGATAAACCCTAAGATGTTCATAAGCACAAGGTAAGTGAGATATTAGCTACAAGGCATAAGAAAGCCAAAGAGATCAAGGACAAAAGAGAGGGATATGAGAGATAAGAGAGCTGCAAAGGATGTTGTAAGAGCTTAAGAGTTCTTGAAGCTACTATAACAAGTCAAGGATTTATGCTTAAAAGAGATTAAAGAGGGAAAGGACAGTGTATACAAGAGAAAGCTCTAGAGAGATGAATGAATTAAAAGAATGGGTTAAAAAGAGAGAATCTAAGGGAAAAGAAGCTTCACGAGTAGTTAGAAGGTCTCCTAAGCCATTACCATCGACAAAACTTGCTAAAAAATGGCAAACATTCTTGGATGTAGTTTTTTGAATGTCAAAATGTTATAGGATGCTAGCACGATGCACGTATGCCCGCATGGCATGCTAGTGTCCAAAAAAATCATGCTACAAAACAACAAGAATGAGAAAAGCTCACGGTTTGATGCAAAGCTCACGGTTTGATGCAAAGCTCACGGTTTGATGCAAAGCTAACGTGAAAAGGTAGTTGATGAAAAGGGGTCCTGAGCATCTTGAGAGTGAAAAAGGGTGATGCAAGGGCTAAAATGAGCCTACACGAATGCTAAGGGAATGGACACAAAAGTAGATGTGAGAATGTATGTAAAATTGCAAGGGGTGAAATTTTACTACATTATAGTTCCATAACCTTTTTCCAATGTTCATCTTTGTATGCCTCAATCACTATTTTTGGTTCAACTTCATAAAGTAAATAGAAATTTACCTATTCTTTATTAGCTTTTCTTCTTGTTATTACACCTTTACTTTTGTCTACAATTATTTTTTCTTTAAATTGATTTCTCTGCGCATAGTTAGGGGTTGTAGGGGTCTTTTTTACCGCTTCTTCCTCTTCAAACTGCACTTTATTTTCATTAGACATTTCTTTTCCTCTACAAATAGGCTCATCTAATTCATGTCTATCTATCACCATTGAAATCTAAAAATCTTCATCAAACTTAACACTTCCACTCTCATCAATATTTCTTAATAATTTATTATAGAACTAGTAGGCTTTGCTTTTAGTAGAATATCCAAGTCCAATATTCCTTCATCAAACCTTGGATAAAATTTTCCCAAGTTTTCTTCATCTCTTCTAATATAACATTTTCTTCCAAACACTCTCAAGTACTTAACAGTAGGGATCCTTGTATACCACAACTCATAGGGAGTCTTTGTGTTGTTTCCATTTTCTTGAACTCTGTTAAATATATAAACAATAGTATGCATTTCTTCTCTCCAATAGACTTCTGGTATGTTAGATGCTTTCATCATAGTCCTTGTACATTCTTGAATAGCTTTATTTTTTCTTTTGACCACTCCATTTTACTAAGGAGTTCTATGGAAAAATAAGCACCTCTTTTTTCCATGATTCTAACAAAACATGTTAAATTAATTAGAGGCGAACTCTCCACCCCTATCATCCCTCAAACATTTTATTTTCATTTCCATTTTTTTCTCAACCATAACTTTAAATGATTTGAACCTATCTAGGGGTTCAAAATTTTCATTGAGAAAAGTAACCCAAGAATAATCATCAATCAAAAGCATTCAAAATACCTATCACCTTGAAGAATTTTACTCTTATAGGACCAAACAAATATGTATGTTCCAACTCCAACAATTTGGTAGAAGATTGTTCTTTTCCTTTGAAACTTCTTGTTGCTTTTTGATCTGGCAATCCTTGGATACCACATTGATAGACTTTGTAATGTTTAGAAAATCTCTCATTGCTTGAATTGAACTAATTCTTACCAGATTATTAAAATTAATGTGACACATCCTCTTATGCGTTAGAAAAATTTCATTAATATGAATCATAAAACAAGGAATATTAACAACCTTGAGCTGATAAACATTTCCATCTATCATTATTCTAGTAGCAATCATTGCTATGGATCCTTTTTTGATCTCGCATCCACCATCCTAAAACATAAGATTGTATCCTTTTCTACATATTTTCCCAACACTCAAGAGGTTATTCCTTAAACCCTTAACATATTAAGCATCATCAGTACTATGCTTGCCATAAAAATTGATTGAACCTATTCCACATATATTAGCACCTAAATGTCACCAAATCTAACAAGTCTTCCATCATACTTTTCAAGTTTAAAAAACTTCCTCTTGTCTCTAGTCATATGATTAGAGCATCAACTGTCAATGATCCAATAGTTCTTATCCTATCTAGCATGGAACGAAAATACCAAAGTACCTCTAGTCTTAGCCTTTGTCCTTGGAGGGCTTTCCTTCAAACATTTTTTAGAGCTAGCAAAAATAGATTCTTATTTAAACCCATGAAAAATAATTCATCATCATCATCTTCTCCATAATTAGATTCATCATCAGAAATACTTGCATCTTCTCTAACATATTAACTTTTCTTAATCATCTTACCTATGTTCTTTTTTTTCTCATTCAAAAATGTCTTTGGACATCTTGAAGCATAGTGATCTATCTTTCAATAACTCAAACATTTGAAAGGAAAAATACATTTGTACTTACTCAGTACCCTTTTTCATCCTTCTCACTTAGTTAGCTTCCACATCATCAAGATCCTTCTAATCTCATTTTCTAGCCTTAAAAGTAGTCTCAAAATTTGCACCATTATTTGTACCAAGTTCTATCATTTCAAATGTAGTTAAAGAACCATACAATTGAGATCTAATATACTGATCTAGATTTGCAAATTTCTCAATAGAAAAAACTTTATGACTAAGCTTTAGGAAGGGTTCTAGAATTTTCTTTACCACTTTTGATTCTTAGGCATTTCCACCAAGACCTCTAATGGAGTTCACCACTTCATTTTCCCTTTGCATGTAGCTTGTAATGTTTTCATCTTTAGACATTCATAAGTACTCAATTGTGATCTTCAAATTTTGCATCTTATCTTGTTTAACCTTATCATCTACTTCATAAATTCTTTCAAACTTTTTCTAAATTTATTTTTTAGTTAAATTCAACTTCATAACTTTCACTAATTCAAAATTTGTAAGACTACTCAAGAGAGAATACCTTGCTTTACTATTTCTTTCATAGGCTTTTATTTCAACTTCAATCCTTGGACCATTTGTAGGTATAGTATATCCATTTTGAACTCATTTATAGACATCATATCTTAGATAACTTAGAAAACCTTTCATCTTCATTTTATAGAATGCATAGTTTGTTTCATCAAATATAGATATCATCTTCTTGTGCACCATCCTACATCTACCTTAAGCAGTTAAGCTTTCTTCCAAGGAACCTTGATATGATACCAATTTTTATATGCACAAGACAACTAAGAGGGGGTGAATTAGTTGTACATTAAAAACTTCACTACCCTTATTAACATTTAGATCCATAGTCATTCAATAAACCCTTAATCTATTATGATGAGTTAGCATGAAGAGAAAATAATAGAAACTAAAAAACCTTAACACCATACAAAAGAGAACACTAGATTTACATGGAAAACTAAAGATGGGAAAAACCATGAGGATTGGATCACAATATAATTAATATCAACATAGATTACAAGGGCTCCTTATTGGAGGGATCACTTCCTAGAAATATAAAGGCTCACTACTAGAATAGAAAAGAGGATAGAGAGGAAATGTTACATATAGAAAACCATCTCAATGAAACAAAGAATCCACCACAATTTCACCCAAACCTTTGCAACCTAAGTGAAGATTTCCAAACACATTCTGCTCACTACATCATTTAATATAACACATGAAAGCTCGCACTATACTTCTCAAATTTACACTCTATAAGCTTTGCTTCACATAATTCACATCTCTCACATATATCTTATAATCCCTCAACAACTCAACTCTTATTTATACAATATTTAATGTTGAAACCCTTCTCCAAGGTAGACTATGCACATCAACCATGCAAATTCAAATTAGGTTAGCACCAAAATATTTATGTGGTGGACAAAAGTGAAAGCAGACTATATCACACCTTATTTGGGATGGAATTCTATAATACCACTCAACCACAAACTTATATAAAAAATAATTATCCATCAAAATTATTGTAACACCAAATAAAATTTGAAGCACACGCTTCCTTTAATCCAAGGACAACTTGTGAAACACACACCATGCTTGAACATGATTTATAATATACCTCAAACACTTTGAAATCCAACAAACTCCTTCACAAAAACTTCCATCTAAAAAATATACACACCCAATACACTTAGACAATTTTTTCATACACTATAACTCAATAAACTAACTTCCAAATCACCAAACAAAAAACCACCTCAACTAAAGAAAGATACAAACACTATCGGTACTCCTTCATATTAGCAAGATTTGAAACATAAATATGGAGAAATGCAAAGCAAATAAATTTCTCCCAAACACCTTTGCAATACAAAATTCATATATTAGTGTAAAAATAATTCTACACTGATCCAACACACAAAATCCTAGATATCACACCTTTGAACATCTCTCACCAGCATATCTGAAGTGCACAAGTAGATTTTTAATCAAGAAGAAATGAGGAGCAAAATCAAAACACATTCCTACAACACAAAACACAACTACAACACATTGCTTCCTCTTTTTTAATCAAATTTTGTCAAGAGCACTTGGAAACCAAGCACTAGAGTCACATCATCATCATCTTTAGCACTTCCTCACTACCACCAAGCCAACTATAACATAGTCACTAAACCACATATCCATAGATAGAATCTTATCAAAGCAACACTAGAGGTTGACGCCAGTAACTTTGCTAATGACAACATAATGCAATTAATCAAAGCATGAATAACATCAACTATTCAAACTCTTATAAAAATATCACCCAACAATAGATATCAATGAAAAATGTTGCACAAATGGTTTCCATTGTACGAAAATATCAACCTATTAATGTCGATACAACTGTCAAAGTTAATGAATCCATGAGAGGTGATTAATCCATGTCACAAACTTGAGCACTACACTTCACAACACAAGGAGACCGATGGTTCAGACCTTGCAACAATCACCACCAGTGTAAGAGAGGGGTTCAAACCCATTGCCCAAGCTTTGATACCAATTGTTGAACACCCAAAATACTAGAAGGCAGTGAATCAGTATACTATTAAACCATTTAGATATTAGCTATCTAGTAATTGAAACATAATCAAATACAAAAATGAATGAAAACATGAAACATCCACAACATCAGATAACACATGAACACCGAGATTTTTATGTTGAATTCCCATAATGAGAAAAACCACAATGAGGGTTAGCTTACAATATATTATATCTGGATATAGTATATTATAGGAATGTTTACTATAGGTGGAGTCACTATCTGGTGGACCCTTTTCCCATAGAGAATAAGATAGAATATAGAAGGGTTGGCTTATAACCTATTTGAATTGTTACAAATACATCTATACTATGTTGGATTACAGTTCCAATGAAGTAAAAAAACAATCTCTACACTAATCTAGATGAATGTTTTGCTTTGCTCTTTATTAGCACAATTCACACAACTTTGATCACTTTCACAGCACACAAATGTAGCTAGAACACCATACATGTCATCTATTACTCATTACTTGCACATCATCCAAAAACATCAAAAGCAATCAACTATATATATCTAAAACAAGTGTAACTTCAATTAGGTTAGCCTAATTAGAGTAACACAAAAAATTGAACTTTTCATCCTCAAAAATTTCTATCTACATCTCGTGCATTAATTCAAAATTAAAGTCTCCTCAAGGTAGCTTGATATGGACCTAATATAGCTCCTACATAAGATAAGATTACTTGGTCATCCTTTGCAAAACATCAAACATGTTAGGTTCACCCTAAACACAAAAACCTTCATCTAAGCACCCAATTCACCACGCGTGGAACTCAAAACATGATCCCATATAGAATTCTCACTCAAATGACATCTAGAAGCTTATCTCTAACACTGCAAAGAAAAAATCATCCAAAAAGGAATGCATAATCTCCCACATTAATATATTGTATATGAAAAGACTATGATAAGCTAGACAGAACACTATCATTCATATCTTCTAGGATACTTTTGTAAAAAAAAATCTAGTGGATTTAGATATATTTGATGTTCGCCAAGTTACTATTATAACTATAGAGTGATATATCTAATTACATTGGAGTGTAGACCTAAAAATTGATGCACTAAACCATTGTACTAGCAAGTTTGGCAATCAAATTTTTGTGTAGGTATAGTTTTTAGATCAACTTATCTTATACAAATGTTTTCAACAACACTTCTAAATCATGCTGGGATGATTCAAAACAATGTTGACATCAATTTCAACACTAGATCATGCAATATGTACATACATTGCTCATGTTTCCAAACTCCATCATTAATGACCAACTTCTCAATTGTCTAACAATCTCCCCCTTTCTCATTGATGGCAACATGCTTTGCAAAAAAAATTAAACATTCTTCAAAAAAATTCTCCCCACCTTACTAATGTCTTTCTTTCCTGAAACACTTCAATTATCTCCCCAAATGTCTCTCCAAGTATACCTCCCCCTTTGAAATCAATGGAAAAGGGTGTATTGGTACCAACTCTTGTATACACTCCCTCAAACATATGTATAAAAAGAAATAACTAAATGAAAGTACTAACTCCCCCTTAGGAAGTTAATCAAAAACTTCTATATCATCTACATATTTATAAAAGAATCAGAGAACCTAAAAACTTGAAAACTATATAAGAATAGAAATGGTCAACCTGAATATGTTGACCCCTAAAGCTTTTACATACAATTACTCAACATGTGGCTTTGTACCTTCATCCCAATTTTTCTATGCTACTACAAGCATTCTATATTGAGACTCAAGCTTTGCAAAGGTTTCCTCTCCTTCTGGAGTATTGGCAGTAAGATTTAACAATGAAATATTATCAGTATTGGCAAGGGAAATTGAGATAGGTATGTTCTTCATTCTAACTAAGTCCCTTAGTTTTCCATATCACTTGATTATGTCTTCCTTTTGGCTCTATAGGTTAAAGAATTTGTCATGAAAATATACTATAGCAGTCTAGGTCTGATCATCACTATCTTGTACTAGATCATAGGCATTTGAAACATTACTTATTTGTGTCTCAGTTGTGTTCATGACATCCTTTATGCTTTTTGTGGCATCTGACCACTTCATGCAATACAAAAACAAATTATTTTCCTCTTCATTACATGCTTTCACATCCTTCAAACTCTCTTCAACTTTATTGTGTGTAAATGCACGCTTCTCTATAATATCTAACAATTTCCTTTTTGGAAGTCTCATCTCAACTTCTATTTCAATTTTTCCTTTTTATCCAATGGCATATTCCTTGAAATAATTAATCAAGAACTTGAAGTTTTCCATTGTAGATAATGATGTATCATTGTTTGTTTTGGGGGGTATCTCTTATAATTCTTTTACAACTTCAACTATCAATTCAACACTCTTTTGATATGTTTCAATAATCTATCTTCTTGTTGATGTGTGAAACAAATCACCTAGTTGCAGCTTATGAATGGCAGATATTATGTCTAAAAATACACTACCTTGTTGCATGGGAAACTGCAATAACTAAGATGAAACTACTGATTAGAATCTCACTTTCTTAGAAAAAATACCTTTTAGAGGATTACTAGAGGAAGATTCACTGAAAGGCTTACATAACTCAACTTATTCATCCTTTATAGAATCAGTGCTCTCTTGTTCCTTTGCCTTATCTTCTTCACCAATGGCATTATGTTTATATACATCTTCATCCTTAACTCATGTTTCAAGGAATCACCCATGACCACTAGGCCCACGCCCCACACTAATAACTGGATTGAGCTCACCTTTTAGTTTTTTCCCTTTTATATAGTTTACTAGAGGTATATACATTGGGGGTCATCCTTGGGGTTTAACTCCATAAGTAGGCCCACATTTATTGAAAAAGAAGAAGGAAGGCTTGTGCAATGCACTTTCTCATTAGCCAGGAATTGCACATAGCATAATGAGAGAATATACCAAAGACTATGTTGTCTCGTTATGTAATTCCCTAAACTTTACACCAAAATACAGTGAAGGACAAAACATAATTTCTAAATTTTGTTCACTTACACTTGCAAAACTCTCAAATTTTGCTACCAAAGCAGGCACTACAAGAAAGCATACAACTTTTGACTAGTCATAAACTATAATTCTTTTAGTTTGATAACTATATTGTTTAGACCGTCATGGTCAGTTCAAGAGGGGACATGGAATCCACATCTCTGAGGTAGACTTAAATAGTTCAACCAACCCAAAATTAACCTGAAACATTAAATATGTCACATGCCAACAATAGCATATATATATATATATATCAGTAGTAATCAAAAAAAAAAAATCCTTTTATTAAAAACATATATATATTAGTAGTAATCATAAGAATATATAAGAGAACAAATCCTAGGGGCCAGACCTAGTCCTTGGGGGCTCGTCTCAGACAGCCTTGCCTACGTATATATTTCGCAAAGGCACCATAGTTCGACAACTTGAGCTTGTATCCCAACAAGCTTTGACAACATAAGGGTATATCCTCTTGGGTATTTGGTATTTCATAAATATCATCCTTATAACTCTCAAGCTAGCTTAAAACTTTCATTTAATATTTATATCCTCTCTAGAATTCTATGTCATTATCTAAAGCCAAAATCACATGATAAGTATGCTTATAGATAAGAATAGATCAAGCATATAAGTTTTCATTCAAGGAGATGGTGGTAAGGAACAACCTATAATATAATGCATCCTATACTCAAAGTTCCCTTACTTAAATTTAGGTGTCAACTATACATAAGTATATTTAATGGTCCATGTAAACTCGGTTCCTTAGAATTTTTCAAGGTATATAAAATATATTCTAGCTCCTTCTAGAACTAACCAAGACTAGACCATACAATGGGTTTTATTCACAATTTAAATAGTATTATATCTTAAAATTTGTAGTGTTATATTGGTGAAATGATAACCAACCTGTAATTATGGCTTAACTTAATAGAAGGATAGATTAATATTACAAGAGGACATAGTGACATCTCTTACTAATTACCAATGTATTAGGATTATTATAAGTGTAGTAGTAACATCAAAATATGAACAAGTAATCATAGTAGAAAGTTTATTACTTGCATTACACAGTCAACTTTTTTAAAGGTGTCATCATATTATTAACCAAGAGTAATTTAATGTTAAACAAGGGTAAGTTTATTAATCAAATGCCATTCAAACATTGATATCATGAATATTGTGGTAGATAACCAATCAATTCAATATTGCTATTACTATCTTTATTTGATCACCCAATATATACTACCATGACATCAAATCCCATAATCCATTATTCACACTAACATAATCATTATAACATATTATTAATATTAATATAAATTCATTAATTTACTTTAAAAAAAAAATCATCTGAGAATATTTAATACTATTTATAAATGAATATACTACTCATATATATTTAATTTATTCACTTTAGAAAGAAATTAAAAGAATATGAATAAGGGAAAGCTCCCATCTTATTATATAAAAAAAATACTAAATTATACCCATTACTGTTCTTTTGTTTCTTTTCACTTTAATTTACTATATTTCCCCCATTTTCCAAGGGGAAGTAGAATTCACCTCTTTTTTTTGTTCTTTTGTTCCTTAAGAAAGGGAGTAAATGGACATTGAAATAAGTGTCCCATATTTAAGAAAGGCTTCTTAGAGGTGGATCACGTGGAGCCTTAAATGGAGCTCTTAAAGTTTTAGGTTTATATAATAGGTTTTCTAAAACACGTTTTAGCCTTTGAATTATTGCTGATGTTTTTAACTCTTCAGCTACTTTGGCTGCACCAAAATGAATGCTTTGGAACGAAGTATGCACATCCGTCAAGGCATAAAGAATGGTGATTTAATTAGATATTATAGTTTGGTTACAGACGCGTAGGCAGAAAATATAAATCCCTTCGTTTATTTCTTGCAACATCTAACTCGGTGGATTTTGTTTATGATTCCCAGTATAGATGGAGTAAAGTTAGTATTCTGTGTAAGAGACAGTTGAATATATATTTAGCTGTGGTAAATTGTACAAATATAAAAACGAAAAAACAAATAGATATGTTGCCCCAGCCTATCATGATGTATGCTTTCCATTAAGTGTTTGGATTAATTCCATTTTATTCTGGAACCTATCATATCTATTACCTTAACTATGGAAACCCAAATGATATTATCCTTTTTTTTAAGTATTTATTCTGCTTACTATTCTGTTCCAGCTCTAAGATTATTGAGAGCAATACCATGCGATCCAGAACATTAATATAGACAGAATTTCCTGACTCAATAAACAAGTGGATATTGCACAAATATTGAATCTACCAATTTTTCCTCTATTATAATAGCCAATCAGCCACTGTAAATGTTTTCAAGTTTCTACAGCAGTGCATCTTGTGTTTGCTGCAATTATTCCCTACGGGGTTATACTCCACTTTTACTGCACTAAAATTTTGTTTAAAAGAAACAATTTAGGAAAATTCCTAAGGCCATAAAAGTCAGGTTGATAAGAAAAGATCCCAGTCAACAGATAGCAGAACCCGCAGGAGAAAGAGATAAAACAATTATTTATAATATTAATAAAGCACAACACATTAGATAGGATCTAGTATCACAAAATTAGAGCTCACTACCGAACTAGTCAAGTATGATTTTCTTAACCAACATTTAAAGACAAAAACTTCAACAACATAAGCGTCGATGACTAAAATCAGAAAACCAAGGTGCAAATAAGCTAGGTCATTTACAAGAATCCATACCAAATAGAAAAGAGGAAAAGTCTGAATCGTTCCAATTGCTATTGTTGGTTGAATCAGCTCTACTCAACTTGTTGCAACAGGTCATTAGATCACAGTGGAATGATAGTCGCCTTCTAAAATGATAGTGCCTCAGTCTAGACTATAAAACTCCCGAAGCAAAATCCTCCTTCAATCATACACCAATATCGCTTCCTTTTTACCCAGATGATGTGTGTTGCTGCTATATCATTCTTCGCCCTTTTTTTTGGTTGCTTTCTTCTTCTTCTTCTTTTTACATTATTCTCTCTCTGCCCCCTTTTACTATTATTGTTGCTATTCCCCCACCGTTGCTCCCCAGCTCTGCTCCCCTCTCACCATTCCCCAGTTGCTTAGCCATTTGATTATTTGCATCTTTGATTTGTTTGCTGCAATATAAAGCTTTTAATTTATTATTATTATTATTATTATTATTATTATTATTATTATTATTATTTTTAATAACAGTTTCTTCCCTACCATAGCCCTCTCAGGCTTTCTCCATAGACAGAAAACATAGGAACGGTGAAATGTTGATTCTTAAGTCCCTCTTCAGAATGGCCAGTCGAACAATATCCAGAGCTACCTTTTTCACTTCTATCACATGCTTTACTTGTACTACTGTCATTTCTAGCCTTCTTCATTGAGTTAAGCTGATAGAAATATGAGCAGGCTAAACTACACAGCAATGGGTTTTCCAAAGCAAAAATATAGCACCACCATGTAACAGAAAAATATGGAACCCTAACCTCAACTCTCGAGCTCCAGATGTATTCTACTACCTTGTACAATCTCTATTCTGCACACATCATTTTCATTGGCAGAAAGAAAGAGAATGTAGACCTAGCCTATAGGCTTCATCATGAACTTTCACTTTTTGTACTAAGACCTATTTCCTCTACCAAAAATGATCTTCAATGTGATCAGATAATGATGTGCTATATGGGTGTTTTTATCCAGTCATTGTCATTCCTTGTTGGGCAATGTTGTACAAATAGCATTTTCCATTGGCATCTCTACGGGGAGATTGGAGTCTTGGAGACTGCTCTTCACAATGATAATCATGTACAAGTATAGCTCCTAGTGCTCTACACGTTTTAGATGCAGCCACATCTACCCAAGTTCGATGCATTTCCAATTTGCCACCCCTCTCCATTCTATGGCATCAATAATAAATCTATTTACTCCTCACCCACTTGACATCATTATTATTATTTTTACCCAACTTACTGCTCAATAATTCCCTCCAAATGCAATAATGGAAAATCTACACCATCTCCCTTATTTAATGTATTTTTGTGAAGGGTCACCTTCCACAATGAAGTTATTGTTGTCAGTACGTTGGACTACAATAAATTCCTTGTCCCCTCCATGTACTTGCTGTTGGGTGTAATTTCTTTGCAAATACCTTTTATGCCTTGCGCAATAATATCATCCCTCCCACGGATAACTACAAGATATCCTACTGTCTGATCTCTTATTCATTGGGTATCATCTTGAGGGTCCAACATACATTTGTGGCCAAGTTATATTAATTAATAAAACCATCAACCCTCACTGTGTTAAATTAGAGTTTCACAATACTTTCTTTGCTTGTCATAAAATATTAAAATGTAAATTTTGGGATATACATATCAACTCAAGTCTTATGTGACTAACGATGCATTATCACTATATAGGTTCACTAGGATGTGGAGCACCAGTCATATCTAAAAGGGTAAGGAATAGTTTTATTCAATTATTATTATTAATCATTTACATTTTACTATGCCATTTTAGATCAAACTTGAATTATTTAAATTGTGTTGTTTCATATAAGAAATTAATACTTTAATAGGCTTCATAACTACCATTTCCGGATATATCCATTTGTAAGTGGTTATCTAGTGCATATTTGTCAAAATACAAAACTAACAACCAAATAATAAATATTAAAGAATAATAACTTGTTGACTTTTACATTTACATTAATCAGTTCAATGAGAATAGAAATTTGCTAACTTTTACATGCAATAGATATTATAGTGACCCTCGACTTAGTCATTATCATCTTAATGACATACTCTAAATTTAAATAATAGGATAGCTCTTATGTTTATAATTAAATGGGATTGTGATGATGATATAAGGGGTGGGACCTTACACATTATTTCTCATCACCTAGGATCACACATAGTGCAAGGGGAGAGAATACTCTAATTGGACACACCTTCAATATTAACACATATGTGCAAGTGCATGAAACACAGAAGACACTTGTTCTTTTTAAGCACCAATTCCAAATGTTGCTAAATTAGAAATTAGAAACAAACAATGGAATCCTATGAGAAATTGGATTAGTAGTTTAGGTCAAAAGTTATTCTGCCAACAATTGCCACAAGCTAAAGATCACATATTAGTAACAGAGAAAACCTCTACGCTAATGAACAACCACCAAACTAATCATTATTAAAGTATGTAATTAGTGAATAAGCACTCAGTTAATTATTCCCATTAGATTGTTCATTTACTCATCTAAATAATAAGACACCGAATAAACAATACATCATCACTTGCATTATAGAATCTATACCATTTGCTTCAGTAACTTGAAGTGCAAAAACAAAAAAAAGCATGTGAGAGAGAGATAGAGGATCATCAAGGTGACATCAACCCTACCATGAAGCATTAGCTTCCTCATGCTACTCCATTGGAGAAGTTTGACCCATCCAAAGGATCTAGAAGTATGTGCAACATGCATGATGGAATCTATCTCACTATGTGAATCAATAATGACCTATCACATCACATCAATGTTCATGTACGATCATGCATCATATACCAAAGAATAGGTATGTTTGATACACAAATTATGAAAGAGAATGAAATTCAACCAAGCAATGAACTTATGAATGCAATTCAATGACATTTAATATCTATAACGTAAATTTTTTATCATCTCATTATGATAGCTTGATATTCTAGAAGTTGGGTAAGATAATATACAGTAAATAAATATCATAATAATGTTAGTTCGGGAAACAAAATTTATCGAATAATATTCCAGGAATGCTACTCCGCATTCAACATGTTTCCTAAATCACTTAGATGAAAAAAAAAAAAGGAAAAAATGGAAATCTTAGATTTATTCCATCTTTTTCCTCTCATAGTTAGTTGCAGAGTACAAAAGATCAAATATAATTGATAATGTATTACATGCATAAAATTTTATGACTTATAGGACTGCGACCACAACAAATAGAAAGTAATATGTGGCCCACAAATTAGTGATTGCAATGTTCTAGGTAATGATTATGGCACAGGACCAAAAACTACAAAAACACACAAATATGACAAAAAACAATAAAATTGATTATGCGGATAATGTATGTAAGATGTTATAATGTTATAAAAGAAATGAAAAAATAATAAAATGATCAAAAGCAACAATGATTAAATCATTGGTCTTTTCCAAGATAATAGTTTGATGCACCACTTTGGCTGATAAATGAGGTGTTTAAAAACTTAATTGTGTCATGTTGTACGATGATTGTAATGTTCAAAGGCTCAATTTCATTCATGAATAGATAAATTGTGGTGCACTCTTGAAAGTCAAAGTTTATCAAAACTTTAAAAAAAATCATTTTACTTCATGTCAGGCTCACTAAATGTAGATAAGGGAAAAGTTAGGAAATCTACATGAATCATTGGTAGCAACCACAAAACTACATAAATCAAGTAATAAAGACACTAATCTAGCAATAAAGCACAAATGACAATAGAAATCCAAATAATAAAGTAATAATACTCAATCTACATGGCATAGTTCATCCTCGTCCATTTCTTTTCTCTATTTTGCTTCATTTGTTCTTAGATTTATAGTATGCAATGTACTTCAATGAGCTTGATGTTGATAATTCATAACTTGATCTCAAGATAGCAAAAATTTAAAGATTATGTTCAAGTTTCAAATGAAGGTGATGGCCTACTTTTATAGGAAAGTTTTCAAATAAAGGGCTAGGATTAGATGATGAGGTATGATGATCAATGGGTGAGATTAATTGAGAAGACAGGGATAGGGGAGGATAGACCAAAACTCAAGAAGTTAGTTGAGATTTAGGGCTTAGCTAAGAACAAATTCAAATTAAATAATGATAGCATTATTATTTAATTTAAAGGAGGGAGAACAAATAATTAAATAATAAAAAAATAATTATTTAATCATAGTAGATAGGTGGAGTGTTAAATATTAATTAATTAAAGGTAATTATTTAATAAAGGTGGAGGGAAAATTAATAAATAATTAAATAATTAAAAATAATGGTTTAATTATGGAGAGAAGAATATGATAAATAATTAAATAAATAAATAATTATTTAATTAAGGATAGGAAAATATAAATTAGTGATGTAATTTAAATAAAATTTATATTTATTTAAATTAATTAGAAGATAAATGAGATAAAGTGAATTAATTAAATAATTTGAAAGTATTAAATTGATAGAGGGATACGACATTAGAGAAAAATTAAATAATTAAAATTATTAAACTATGTATGCAAGAAGGTGAATCAGTGATAAAATGTTGCTTGCAAATTCAAGACATTTTTTAGTGTCTACACTATGATTAGAGTTTTCTAGTACTTAACTACTTCTAGGCTTGATATCATGCATGTGGTATGTTTGGTTGCCAAATTTCAAGACAATCCTAAGAAATCTCATGAAAAAGCTATGAAAAACAAAATTAGATACTTGAAGAGAACTTTGAATTATGGTGTGTGGTATAAAAATGATAATTTAAATTTTCTCTGAGTGCCTATATTCATATTGGAAATTTGTGTGAATGACGAGAGAAGTACAAGTGGAAGTACATTCTTTTGGGAGACAGATTGGTCTCTTGGTTCAGTAAAAAGAAAGGCTCAGTATCTCTATCAATAATAGGGGTTGAATACATTGTTGCAACATCTTGTTGCACTAAGATGCTTTAGATTAAATAAACATTATAGTATGTGAATGTAGTATATGTTGAACCTATTCCAATATTGTGTGAAAATACAATTAAAATCAGTATTATAAAAACTTGGTCATGCATTTAAAGACTAAACACATTTCTATCTAGTATTAATTTTTGAGAGAAAAAGATCCTGAGCATGAGGTCAAATTGGATTATGTGCCTACCAAGGATCATATTATAGATATTTTCACTAAGTGGCTTTCAAAGGATACTTTTTAGTATCTAGGGCATAAGTTAGGGGTTATTTCCCCTCATTTTTGTAACTAGATGCATAGATTGTGTATTTTCCTACATGGAGAAATTCATGCCATATCCTTTTCTCCTAGATTGACATATGCTACCACTAAGAGGGAGTTGGTAGTATGGGGAGTTTGGTGAAAATGTGCATAGATATTAAGAAGATGTATTGCTTGTCAAAGGGGAAGTATGTGTTGCTATTTCAATAGAAGATCTTATTGCCCTTTTTCCTTGAAGTCAGAATAGGTGTTGTATAGATGTATGCATCCATTTGTCCTTGATGTCAAAAGGGGAGATTGAGTAGTGTGTGTTACCATGAATGCCAAATGGAGAGATTGTTGGACTTTGTTATCATTAATGTGAATATTGATTTGGTTGTCCTTGATTTCAACACTTGGTGGTGAAAGTTATGTTGTTGATACTTGGTGCTAGTGCATATGCTTAGGAGTTTTTTGGTATTAGTTGTTATTGATGTCCTTGCTATAGTACTTGTTTGGCCTTAGTTGTCATTGTTGACAACATTGGTGTATGGAAGAGTTGTTGAAGGTCATGGATAGATTTCATGCCTTATCCAAGAAGAGTTGCTAAAGTCCATGATTGGATGTCATGCCTTGTTCCATGTCAAGAAAAGTTGTATAATGCATTAAATTGCTATTAGTAGAGTTGATCTCATAATGATATATTCAAATGAAGATTAAAAAGATTAATATGAGGATTAAAATAATTGTTGATAGTGGAGGAATGTTGTTTAAGGTCTCTAGTATCTCTTATGCTCTCTCCTATTGTTCTTGATAAGTCATGTGTTGCTAAAAGGAAGTTTTTTCCTATGTAATTTGTGAAAAGGTCTCTATTCTAGGAAGTTGTTATGAAGCATGTTTGGGAGAATGCTCTACATTCCTCTATTGTTGAAGTTTTGTTCTTGCAGTTTGGGATTCAAAGTTAGTACTTTGTGCATATTGCACTCCTAAATTCTTTAGGTCACTAGTGTTTTTAAGGAAGTTTATGTGAATTCCAAAAGGTTGGTAGTGTTGTTGGTTGTCTATACTATTTTAGAAAATTCTGTACATTTCTTTGCATTTGTGTCTCTATTCTTGTGGCTTGGTGAACATGCCCTTAATGTTTATGTAGTGTCTTAGTTCCAATTTCATGTAATGAAGTGGTCCACAAGTTGATCTGTTAATGTTATATCTCATGATTAAGAATTCTATGTTTCTAGAATGAAGTATTGTGTTCCTATTTGGTATGTGGTGGGTAGAATTGGCATTACATTATAAAATATATTGCTAAAAGTCTACTTGGATTTTCATGAAATATCCCCATATGATCCACATGTTGATTTTATACTTTGGTATTGCATTGTGTCTTGAGTTGGCTTTCTTGGTCTTTTTTAGATATCTAGCAAACAAGGATTATTCCTTTGCTTGTAGCATGTGCTTGGGGTTTTGTGCCAACCATTAAAGAATTGATATCATGGATTTGGGTCCTAACCTATCCTATTTGGTACCTTATCAAGTAAATTCATTTTGAAGTATGTTTTTGGGCTGATTGGTTGTGTGCTTCACATTGCATCCACATGTTTCCTTCATGCTGACTTAGATTAATGTGTGGAAGCATGTGAATTATTTTGGATCACATTGGAAGAAGTACTAAGATTTTTTTTATCCTCTTTATCCTCTGCATAGGACCACGTTATGTTTTTGTGGTCGACTTGTTGAATTCATTTTTTATCTTCTTGGCTGACCTAAATGATATTTTGCAATGTTATAGTGGATATAAATCTAATATCATTTTAGATGCAACTAGATCAAGAAGTGTACAACTGCAAAATATTGTGAATTGGGAATATATTCAATATATTATAAATTTAGTACTACATTTTGAATAGGAAAGATTAGATGTGCCTTAATTTTTTAGTCAACAAAGTGAATTGTTGACAAATATTGTAATCCTCTTATAAACTTTATATATCCTACTATGAGATAGTGAATCTCATTAGGTTCATGTATCTTGCACCTAAAGTTGTGCTGGCTACAAATCCTCCACATCTTTCTCTAAGGTAGTGATCCTTTTTTCAAGTCATTTTTTGTAGTGAGCCTTTATATTATGAGTTAACTCTCACTATCGTTTTTCCATCATTAGGTTTTCTACATAAATTTGGATTTATCCTATGCATGTGTACTCTTTGCATTATCTTTCTTTGTTGTTGAACTAGTTAGAAGTATAATTGTTATATCTTTCATTACTAAGCATTATTGAAGTGGATGAAGATTCAAATTGTTATATCCTTCTTTGTTACTATTCTATTAAAGGTTTTGAATTGTTAAAGAAGGTTTTATTGTGCTAAAAGATTTAAGTTCTAAAATGGATTGATTTTTTAGTAAGACTGATTCACCCACTCTTAGTCTCTGGGTGTTTTCAACAATCATCATCACTTCTATTGAGCTCCTTTACATGAAAATCCCAATAATAAACCAATTAATACAAAATATGGGTATTCTACAATAGAAACTTACTTTGCTATCAAATTTTTAACAACCTCTAACTACAAAACACCATCAACACTATCCCTTATCACTTGGGATCATTTCGACACCTCTACATACTAGCTTAGAAGGACTGCATTAAAATAATAATAGTGAAAAAGTTGATTAAAAAAAGTTTTTCATTCACCATGTTTTGTAGTTATCTTATATTTTAAGATAAGTTAGTAATGATATTTTATAGACTTTGAAAGATACTATATTAGAATGATTACACTCCACATTAGATCATTATATATTTTACTTTGATTGACTAGTAAACCAATTTTTGCTATACTTTCAAGAAAAAATGGATCCTAGATAATTTTTTCTTTTATGAATTATTATTTACATAATTATCATATGCTCTCGCTTACATAGATGTGTAGAGTTTTTATAAGAAAACTTTAGCCTCTTATCAAGCACAAGATTTTCCTAATGTGGCATTCACTATTTTTAATCTTTCTTATTTCCCTCTATGATTATTTGTAGACTATCAACTAATGTGAGGAACGTTCTTGTTCCTCATTAGCTCCTACTTCTTCATCAAGGTCTTCTCCATTATTTAAAAAAAAATATTACCAACATATGTGGCTATCACCAACACTACTAGTACACCATCACCTTATTCATTAGATATGGATTTATTTGTGTGGTTACATATAATGGATACTTCACATAACTATTTGATTCAATTCATTATATTACCTTGTAGCTTCTTATAAATAATTGTTTATGTAAGGAAAATTAGATGTGGAAAACAATTCTCCTAATGTCAATACCTCACGAAAGAATGTAGATACACTTTTAAATTTTCCAATTACAATTCAACTAAGATGCACTATGAAATAGATAACAGAAACAAAGTATTTGATAATCACACATGAACACTAGATATACATGGGAAAACCCTTACAGGAGAAAATCCCACCACACCAAGAGAAATCACTTTGTATTATAGTAATGGAGATTACATACAAATGCCAAACTTATCTTTCTGGTGTCATTATATAGCAACATTCACCATGAACATTCTTGTACAGAAATCTTCAAGTTACAGTCATTACAGAACATAATTCATTTACTTATTCAATCACTCAACCATTTGTCGATCCAACCTTCGAACCAACCAACCGATTACAATCTACAATCACAAAGTATATCCATGGTGTTCCCTAACTGTCGAACTTCCTCACAGAACCGTCACAACCGATTGCCTTCCAACTATTCAGATTTGGCTTCTCCTATTAGTCCATGGGACTCTACATAGGATGGTCAAACTGTCAACAGAAATAGCATTGTGTTGGCATCTCGGTGAGACACTAACAGTGTCTCGCCGATGCCATATATCCTTCATACCAATGTCACCAAAAGTATCTGTAATCACCAAGATGTTCTATTGAGCTTTCAGTGTTTTGCCGAAACACCAAGTAGTTGCCCAGACCTATTGCTTTCGCCAGGAGATCATAGTGAGTCACCACAGTTATATCGAAGAGCCCAGACACACTGAGTGCCAAATAGAAGTTAGCAAGACTCAACACCTTCGCTGAGAGGTTTCTTCAAGATCTCAAAATTACATCAAGACCACCATTCACCAAGAGCTACACCAGAGAACCCTCATCATCGACAAGACATAAAACGTTCACTGGGACTTGTTCCCGAACCATTTGGATTACCCTGATAGCCATCGGCTATCGGCAAGACTTAACAGTCTTGCCAAGACCTTTCCCTGACCGCTTTGAGTTACTCCGATAGCTAACACTTGAGCCTCCATCGGTGAGACATTTGCATATTTCCTAGACTTCATAACGAAGCCTTAGTGTTACAACAATGACTCCCAAGTGTGTCCCCATCTGCATGACTTTCATCTAGCACTAAGATGGCACACTAGGACCCTTATGTTATGGCGAAGACATCAAAAGTATTCCTATCAGCAAGACATTCACTGTTCGCTGGGACTTCTCAACAAGCCGCTATAAGCTACCCCAAAGCCCGTGGTCGCCATGAGTCTCCTCGATACACGATTGAATGGCCTTTCAGCTAGAGGTCTCCCGAGTGCTAAGAGGTCATAGCAAATACACTGTCACAGCGATAGACCAAAGTGAACCTTTCGGTAAGACAAAAGCTAGGTCATAGTGACCTGTTCAAAACAGAATGAATCAAACTGCTAGTCGGCCAGACAATGAAGATGTCACACCCACTTGGCTCTAATGGAGGTTTCAGCCTGTATTATTTGAGGCACATATTTCCAACAATCTCCCACTTGATGAAGATCGTATAGGCACCTCTAGAGCACAACATATTTATTGAAAATCATGGGCACTAAGGCCCATTCAACTAGCACACCACCTAAACTTTTCTGTGCTCACTGGCTTCGTCAATGCATCTACAAGATACTCTAGAGTATCAACCTTTTCCAAACTGACCTTTCCATCCTCCACCATATCTCGTACAAAGTGGTACTATACATCAATATGTTTCATTCTGGCATGGAAAGTAGGGTTCTTTGCCACACAAATTGCACTCTAACTATCACAATTTTTTTTATTTCCCCTGCATCAAAACCAATGTTAGAACACAAATGTTTCAACCATACAACTTCTTTACAAGCATGAGTAGCTACCATGTATTCAGCCTCCATAGTGGACAAAGCGACTACAGCCTATCGATTGCTCATCCAACTCACTGCACCACCATTCATCATGAAATGTATCCACTGGTGGATCTCCTGCTGTCAATGTCCCCTACCTAATTAGAATCTACATAGCCACAAATGTTGAGAGTCCTCTGTGATTCATCTAAATTCTCATGATAACACAAAGCATAATTTGAAGTCCCCTTCAAATATCTACTCTCTTCACAGCATCCCAATGTATTCTTCCTGGATTAGCCATAAATCGGCTAAGTACTATCACTGCTTGGGTAATGTCTAGCCTTGTACAGACCATTGCATACATAAGACTTCCTACAGCACTAGCATATGGCACACTAGTCATGTCCTCCATCTCAGTAGGAGATTTTGAATAGTCCTCAACAGATAGCTTTGTTCCCTACATGACTGGAACAACTAACTACTTGCAATCATTCATACAAAATCTCTCAAGAACAGTCCTATTATACTGACTCTGACTGAGCCAAAGCTTTCTATTCTTCCTGTCCCTGGTTATCTCCATTCCTAGAATATACCTTGCTACACCAAGATCATTCATTTCGAACTTAGCAGACAACTGAGACTTAAGATCATAAATCATTAGCTTGCTATTTCGTATGAACAACATATCATCAACATAAAGAGCAATAACAAGTACTTGATCACTTTCAGCTTTATAATATACGCAGTGATCAAATTTTGATCTTACAAATCTCAAAAACAATACAAAAGTATCAAATTTCTAGTACCACATTCTAGGTGACTGCTTTAACCCATACAAAGACTTCTTTAATTTGCATACCAGTTTTTCTTTACCTTTCTCAACAAAGTGCTCAAGCTAGGACATATAGATTTCTTCTTCAAGATCACCATGAAGAAATGTTGTCTTCACATCCATCTATTCTATCTCTAAGTCATATGCAGCTGCAAGTGACAAAAGAAATCTAATAGATGCCAGCTTTGCTACAGGAGAAAATATTTCCCCATAATCGATTCCCTCTACATGGGAATAACCCTTTGCAACCAGTCTCACCTTGTACTTTTCTACACTACCATCCAGACCAATCTTTTTCTTAAATACCCATTTGCAGCCAACTACCTTTCTTCCTTTAGGCAAGGGCACGAGACTCCAAGTTTCATTTTTATCTAATGACGCCATTTCTTCATTCATGGCTTCCGACCAAGAATCTGAATCAGACATTTTAATTGTCTCCTTTGCAGTCTTAGGCTCATTAGTGCTAGAAATTAAGGCATAGGCACAAGTAGAATCAATTAATAAGAACCCATACCTATCTGGTTGTTTCCTTTTTCGGGTTGACCTCTTCAGTTGTTGAGGCTAAGGCTGAGGTTCTTCTTCTTCTTTAGAACTATCCGGACTGCTTGAGCTCTCCTCAGTTTTAGGTACATTTTGAATTATCAATTCCTCTTTCTCTAGTGTAGGAGGAATTAATGCTACATCCTTATTATTTTTTGTCTTCGTCTCTAACTACAAATCCAAAGTGGAAGGTTTCAGCTCATGAAAGGTTACACTTCTGCTGTATACAACCTTCTCTATATCAGGATTCCAAAGCTTGTATCCTTTTATAACAACACTATAGCCAATAAAAATACATTTGAAAGCCTTGTTCTCTAGTTTAGATCTTTTTACATCTGGCACATGAGCATATGTCTCACAACCAAAAACATGAACATGTCTAAGTGAGGGCTTCTTACCAAACCATGCTTCCAAAGGTGTTTTCTCAACAAGAACAAAATTTGGAGAACGATTAATTAAATAACATGCAATAGATACAACCTCAGTCTAGAACTTCTCCTCCAAGCCAACACTACTTAGCATACTTCGTGCTCTCTCCATCACTGTCCTATTGAACCTTTCTACAACTCCATTCTGCTGTGGAGTATAAGGTGTAGTCTTGTGTCTTTTAATTCCATGGTCTTTGCAATATCTTTCAAATTCATCATAATAGAATTCACCACCATTATCAGTCCTTAAGCATTTTATTTTTCTACCAGTCTAATTTTCAACAAGGTTCTTAAATTCCTCAAATCAACTGAACACTTCTGATTTACTTTTCAAAAAATAAACCAATGCTCTTCTTGAATAATCATCAATGAACAACACATAGTATCTTGATTTAGACAAAGAAGGAACATCTATTGGACCAAACACATCTGAATGAATATAATTTAACAAACCAGAAGATTTATGAGGACTAGAATAAAACAAAACACGGTGTTGCTTTCCATATATACAGTGTTCACAAAATTCAAATTCAGGATTACAATCTTCGAGCCCCTCAACCAGGTTTTTAAACTTTTTTCTCCTATGTGGCCTAACCTATGATGCCAAAGCATAGTTTTCTCTACAGGAAGTTTTACTTCCATAGAGTTTACAAAATTAGGAATATTTCCCTCTTTACCTCCAGCTTTCAATGACTTTCTAGAGACACTGTTACATTAAACAGCATGTGCATCCAGCTAGTACAGGGTACCAATTCGAGCACCTCTAGCCAACACCATTGAACCTCTAGTCATCTTGCAGCAATTTCTAGAGAATGTAACTTGTACTCCAATATCATTCAGCATACTTATAGACAATAGATTTTGAGCCAGACCTGGTATGTGCATAACATTATTGATTCCCTTCACTCTGCCATTGGGGAATCGTATTCTGACCCTTCCATGACCAACTATCTCTAAAGTTGAATCACTTGCTAAATACACCTTTCCACCATCATATTCTTCATACTTCATGAACCATTCTCTGTGAGATGTCATGTGGAAAGATGCTCCATAATCAATTAGCCAGACATCATCTGATGCCTGAGTAGCTAAGGTTGCAATGAAGGCATCAACATCACTATGAGAAGAACCATTATCGGAAGATCCCTTCTTCTTATGTTTCTCCTCTTTACAATCCTTTTGGACATGACCAGGTTGCCCACAGTTCCAACACTTCACCTTGGACTTCTTGCTAGGAGACTTTGATCTCCCCTCTGATTTCAATTTAGACTTCTTGTCCTTCTTTCCTTTCTCCTTTGACCTTCCTCTGATAGCAAGAGTCTCCTTCACCATCTCAGAAGACTTCCTTCTCATTTCTTCGAATAGCAAAGAACCAACAATATCTTCCATCTTGAAACTAGATGGTGTACTCCCGATAGCCATCACTAGATGATCCCATGAGTCTGGAAAAGAACACAATAGTAGCATACAATGATCCTCTTCTTCAGTCTTCACACCAACAAATGTCAATTGAGCAAGTAACATGTTAAATGTGTTCAAATGATCAGCTACAGACCCTCCTTCCTGCATTCTCAAAGAGTATAGTTTCTTCCTCAGGAATAGTTTATTCACCAAGGACTTCCCCTGATAAATAGACACCAGTCTCTTCCAGAAGGAAGATGTAGTCTTCTCTTCATGCACATTGAGAAGAAATGAGTCTGCCAAACATAGCCTTATCAACCTCTTAGAATTCCTATCTACAAGGTCCCAATCTTCTTGCTTCATGCCTATAGGTTTCACTCCAGCCACAACAATCCAAAGATCATGGTCAAGAAGAAGATCCTCCATCTTGAGTTTCCACAACTCAAAGTTACTACCATTGAATTTCTCTATTTCAATCTTACCAGACGTACTAGTCATCTTAAACTATAATTAGAAATCACAAACTCTACAAGACTCCCACTGAACATAATTGACACAAAAAACCCAACGTACCCACAAGGATAACACAAATGGCCAGGCTTTGATACCACTTTTAAGGAAAATCAGATGCAAAAAACAATTCTCCTAATGTCAATACCTCAGGAAAGAATGCAGATACACTTTTAAATTTTCCAATTACAGTTCAACTAAGATGCACTATGAAACAGATAACAGAAATAGAGTATTTGACAATCACACATGAACACCAAATATACGTGGGAAAACCCTTACGGGAGAAAAACCCACCACCAAGAGAAATCACTTTGTATTACAGTATTGGAGATTACGTACAAATGCCAAACTTATCTTTCTGGTGTCATTATATAGCAACATTCACCATGAACATTCTTGTACAGGAATCTTCAAGTTATAGTCATTACAAAATATAATTCATTTACTGATTTAATCACTCAACCATTTGTTAATCCAACCTTCGAACCAACCAACCGATTACAATTTGCAATCACAGAGTATATCCATGGCATTCCCTAACTATCGAACTTCCTCATAGAACCGTCACAACCGATTGCCTTCCAACTATTTAGATTTGGCTTCTCCTATTGGTCCACGAGACTCCACATAGGATGGTCAAACTGTCAACAGAAATAGCACTGTGTTGGCATCTCGGTGAGACACTAATAGTGTCTTGCCGATGCCGTATATCCTTCATACCGATGTCACCAAGAGTCTCTGTAGTCACCAAGATGTTTTATCAAGCTTTCAGTGTTACACCGAAACACCAAGTAGTTTCCCAAACCTATCACTTTTTCCAGGAGATCATAGTGAGTCACCAAAGTTATACTAAAGACCCCAGACATAGCGAGCACCAAATAGAAGTCAGCAAGACTCAACAACTTCGCCAAGAGGTTTTTCCAAGATCTCAAAGTTACATCGAGACCACCATTCACCAAGAGCTACACCAAAGAACCCTCATCATAGGTGAGACATATAGCATTTGCCAGAACTTGTTCCCAAACCATTTGGGTTACCCCGATAGCCATCGACTATTAGCAAGACTTAACAGTCTCGCCAAGACCTTTCCCTGAATACTTTGAGTTACTCCGATAGCTAACACTTGAGCCTCCATCGGTAAGACATTTGCATATTGCCCATACTTCATAACGAAGCCTTAGTGTTACAACGATGACTCCCGAGTGTGTCCCCATCAGCATGACTTTCAACTATCACTAAGACGTCACACCAGGACCCTTATGTTATTGTGAAGACATCAAAAGTATTCCTGTCAACAAGACATTCACTACTCACTACGACTTCTCACTGACCATCTATAAGCTACCCCGAAGCCCATGGTCGCCATGAGTCTCCCTGATACACGATTGAATGGCCTTTTGGCCAAAGGTCTCCTGAACGCTAAGAGGTCATAGTGAATACACTATGTCACACCAATAGACCAAAGTGAACCTTTCGGCAAGATAGAAGCTAGGTCACAATGACCTGTTCAAAACAAAATGAATCAAACTGCTAGTCGGCCAAACAGTGAAGATGTCGCACCGACTTGGCTCTAATGAAGGTTTCAACCTGTATTATTTGAGACACATATTTCCAACAGTTTATATTAATTGGATATCTACCTCCTTGAATTGAATCAGATACTTCCTAAGGACTAAAACTATAAATCCTTTTATCATCACCATTGTATATTATACTAAGCCATAGATAAAAGTGTGTAATTAAGGAATTTAATTCAAGACCTAGTTAAATTCAATGTTATACAAGTAACAAGTATTAAAGAAAAAGATAATAAGTCCACAACTCAGTCCAACCATCACCTCCAAAACAACATAAATCTATTTCCAAAACAATTTACTACAAACTTTATTGATTTTGTTGTATCCTATAATTTAGAGCTTAAACCTACTTCCACTCCTCTTATGCTAGACATGGGTCCACTTCAATTTCACCCTTTCCTTATATGGTGGGTATGGTGGATACTCAGCCATAAGCCTCTTGAATTTATCATATCCTCAATTCTATAATTTATTTCTTTTAAGATGACATGTTTGGGGACATAGATAATACTGCTCTATACATCCAAGCATTGATAAATAAAAATAATCATTCACGGTGTTTTTATAGACTTAGTGAAAATGGTCAATGTGATAGTCCAATTTAGTAATCCAGATCAATTTTTACGGTCCATTTGAAATATCTATGTATATTCATGATATCATATCTATGGCTACTCAATGTTTCATCACCCTTTTTGGTCATGTTAGACCAAAAACCAAAGATATTTCATAAAATGTGATTGCCACTTCTAATTTTTTTTGTCTTGTGGTGTCATCGCCGACTCAATATGGTATAAGCTACTATTTTTATGGGCAGGTGCATGAAGTTGTTCGCACTTTTGTGGCCAAATGTTAAAAAAATGGGGAAACACATAACGCACTCGTGTTATAATGCGAGTGTGTTATGTGCTTTTAAAAGAAGAAAAAAAGTGAAATGTGTATCATTTGCTTTTCACTATTTCTCAACTTTTCCCATGGCCAAAAACCCTCATTTTTGCTCTCGCGTTCTAGGAGGAAGGACTTCTGCAAATTTCATCAAAAACAGTTGGATTTTGTCTACAAATATGGTGCCACGACGACGAAGAGATGCAGGAGGTAAGTATTGTTTACTATTTGTTTTGAATTTGTTAGTTTGAAATTGACTTTGTTTGTTTTAGGTTAGATTTGATTATTTTTTTTAAATCTATAGGAAATCCTACAAATCCTCAACAGCAAAATCCTCAAAAAAATGAACCTCCCCCACCATTCTCTCAATTCCCTCCTAACACTCAAGAAAATTTGAGTGAAATTGATAACAATAGAAAACAACTTGATGATCTTATCAGTAGGTTGAGTGATCCAAATGCTTCAACCACAGAAAGAATGCTTCTAGCAAATTCATTGAAAGACATGTTAAAAAAGGTAGATGCAATCACCCAACAAATATCTGGATGGCAAGATAGGAGGCAGACAGCTAGGGCATATTATGCAGACAAATTATCATATAAACAAGTAAAATATTTAAAAATTACTAAAGGTGATTTGTGCTCTTTATTCACTGACCCTAAAACAAATCAAAATCTTACCCTCAATGCAAAGAAGTTTCTTATTCATTGGTACGACCACCAAGAGATGAAGAACCATTTTTATGAAAGATGGTATATGGTCTTTAATTACCCATCGTGCAATAATTGTGAAGTCCCCCAATATTTTCTTAGGAAACTATACAGTGGCTTTGTATTGAACCAAATCCCAAATTATTTTGATATGAGGGAGTTCTAGGGGAGAGGTGGGGGGTCAGCTCAGGATAGGCCTGATGCACAGCCGGATCCTACGTGGCAAGGGAGACGACCTCTCACTAGGCCGCCTTGTGAGTAGATTGTGATGCATGTCATTGTGAAGGAGAGTGCTGACATAGAGACATTGCAGGTGATCACAACTTTAACCCGGAGTGTCATCCATCACACTAGCCATATTGTATAGCACCGTCCAGGGGAGTCTTCAAGTGGTGGCCTTCGAACCCATGTGTGTCAATCTTGTGGGGCGACTTGCTCATATGACCCTACCGGCACTCAAGAGGGTGCTATGCAGAATCCATATGCTACTACACAGCCTAATCTGTATGCATCTACGGGGATGGAGAGGACGGCTGACATTTTGCATGATGCATATGACATTGACACTCAGGTAAAATTCAGCATGTTCATTGAATTTAATTTATTAAATTTTGATTGTGAAATGCAAGATTAACTAATTCAGTTTTATTATTTTAATAAAATTGTAGGGTCACAGTGTAGAGACTGGATACACCAGTCATCCACCTACTTATTTTTGTAGTACACCTATCAATGGGGTATGTAAAGTTAGTAAACGATTATAAATTTATTACATGTGTTAATAGCATTGTTTTACGAATGGTATTTTAATATGTGATTTTGGATGTTGAACAGGGTACTGTTGGACGTTTCAAGGAAACACCTTCGAGTGGGCCAGTAGATTTGATCAAACGTTCACGGAGGTAATATAGAATTTAAAGAGAACTTAAGTAATGAATTCTAAGTTTAATAGATTTGTGTAGTTTATATTCATATTGTTGACCTTATGTTGCATTACACAGATCATTCAAAGTCAAAGCATTACTTCAAATTTGATAACTAATAATCAGAAATATATCTGTTTAATACTTGTACTCAAAATTTTGTTCATTAGATCTCATACATTATAAGTCATCACATGGATCGCTATTGTAACTTTTTTGTGATTGAATAATTTGTTGTTTTATTTTCAGATGTTGGTGACAGAAACACCGCCAAACCTTATGAGGGCAATGGATATTGTTGTTTCTCCGCTATACAATCCTCGATGGCTCTAATAGGGGAGGTATGAGGAAAATTACTAAATTTCAATTTACATTCATTGTTATAGATGAACTAGTTCTAGTGAAAAATCAAACCATTATTGATTCATAGTTTAATTCCTATTTGGATGGTTTATGCAGTATTTGGCACACCGAGCATCGGGTGCAAATATTTCCATTGAGGAGAGTGATCGTGAGATGGCCGTAAGTGATTATTTTGTTAAATATATTAATTTTTATAATGTAATTTCTATATATTAATGTCTTTACTTCTTATTGTAACAGTTGAAACTTCACCATAAGCTAAACACTAGGAGGAGCAGCAGGAGCACTCCTCAAGCACAGCAGAAATGGGTGACAGACTTATCGCCATCAGATCGCCCAGCAAAGGGAAAGAAAATTGTATTTGAACCAAAGTATGGAGAGAAATGAATTTTGAACGCACAAACCCTTTGTTGTATGCCTACATGGCAATTTTGTACATATTTTGTATTGATATATTTGACATTGAATGCCTATATGGCATTCTCGTAGTTTCCATATGGCTATTTTGTAACTATATTTTATACTTATATTGACATATATTGATGTAGCATGGCTATTTGCTTAATACAAATCCTTTTATCGATGGTGTCCATATTTGCAAATTATAAATTCATGGTTCAATAGATATGAGTTATGTGTATTCAAGTGTATACTTTTTACAACTTACACACATATATTTTTTGACTTACGTGTGAACATCGAAAAGTGTGAAAATTTATGTGTTTGGAAGTCAAATGTAAGCCAATTTTGCAATTCTCAGTTCTTGCATACTCGATCTTATGGACTTATTTGTTCCTAGCACATATTGTGAATATTTCAAATTTGGTGGAGAAGACAGATTCCTCATTTTTGAACCACTCATAGCAAAGAGATTCACAATAAGACTTTAGCATTGGAACACTACTCTATACTTCTCTTGTCTAGACCATAAAGGATTGAAAATTCTTAATTTGATGCAATGATAGTCGTGAGATGAGAATTTATATAGCCATGCCTATTTTGAAACTTCACATCTAATACTGCATCAACAAGAACTTAAGAAGTGTTGCATAAGAGTGTTAGATTTGATAGGCATTCTCTTCCCTAAGGGAGGAGAGCCTGCATCTTGAATTTTGAACCAAATTTTAAGAAGCAAACATTTTACCTAAAAGCTTCAAACCTAGATGACATATTTGGCTAAGTCTATCTTGAAAATTATCAATGCATTCAAACTCTAAAGGAGATTCTCCTTGAAAAGCAAACTTTACCATTTTTCCCAAGGAAAGAAATTGCAACAAGTTGCATGTGATTTATCTTATTTCTTTCTCACAATTCCTGGTCAATCATTCATGGCTCAAGATAGTTCCATTCCAAGGCAAGGACACCCAAAATATCACTGAGATTCTTCTATGATCTGCAAGAAAAAGGTTTTGGCTCTTTCACAATGTAAATAATTATGTAACACTGTTTTCTTGTTTTCCTTCCACATAGAAAAATGTTCACACTTTTCAGATTGATCAATGATCAATAATGGCTGATTGTAAACACTTGACATTTTTATGTTTGAAATTTAATTTATAATTTTGTATCATGACATTTGAGTAGATCACTAATATTTTAATATTTCACTATGAAAGTGGTGGTGTATTTTTGCTATGTTATTTGACTATTTATATGGTGGTATTCTGAACTTGAGTAGTGCTGCAAATATGTATATATTTCTGATTTTTATATGTTTTTGTATGACCGAACCCAAAACGAATCCAACCCCAAAAAACAAATTTCCCGAACCAGCGAACCGGGTTCTCAAACCCGATCCCGAACCCAAAACTGAACCAGTAACTTAGTAAAAAATAGATTTTTGTAGTTTATATTCATAACATTGATTACATTGCATTGCACATCTTTCAAACTAAAAGCATTGCTTCACGTTTCATAACTAATAACTAGATGCTGATAGATGACAAAATTTCAATTACAATATAGTTTTTACAAAGTCAACCTAAGCAGTTATGCAATTTCTTCACATTGCATAACAAATAACTAGGAGCAGCTGCCAATTGCATTTGGTTGTCATGGCATTCTATGAGACCACATTTCTTTGAGGCATTTTTTCAAACAGTTCACTGCCTTGTCTATACTACCACATTTTTCATACATGTCTACCAAAGCATTTTGTCAAATAGTTCAAGTGTTGCCTTGCTGCTATGGATGAAAGCCTAAAACAAGTGCTTTCGAACAAGCTATGGATGCTTGGACAAAATCTATCAGAAGCATAATAGTAAGCAATATCATAGACAAGGTAGTGAACTCTTTGAAAAAATGCCTCAAATAAATGAGGTCTCATGACCTGATGGAATGCCATGACAATCATCACCATTAGACCTCATTTCTTTGAGGCATTTTTTCAAAGAGTTCATTGCCTTGTCTATGCTAACACAATTTTCATACATGTCTATCAAAGATTTAGCCAAATAGTTCATTGCCTTGCTGTTATGGCTAAAAGCCTAAAATAGGTGCTTTCAAACAAGTTATGGATGCTTAGAAAAAATATATCATAGCATAATAGTAAGCAATAGCATAGACAAGGGAATGAACTGTTTGAAAAAAATGCCTCAAAGAAATGTGGTCTCATGGTGGTGGAATACCATGATGGTGCAGGAGCACCCAAGCTCCTTGAGGATCATTTGGAGAGTTGGGAGATGGAAAAGGTCTTGAAGGCCTATAAACCTTTCCAGAGCATCAATTATAGCATTTTGAAGCCTATAATGGCATTTGGCATGGATGAGTGTAACAAGAAGATCAAAAATCCTAAGGGTCCTGATAAGGACCATATGACCAAATTGACTTGTAAATGGAACAATGATGTTCTAGGAGTTTAAATAGGTATATGATGTTTTAATTAGGTTAAATAAGGTTGAATGATGATATGTAATACTTTTGGAAGCTTTATAGTTAATAGGAGTTAATAAATTGCAATGTTGGAAATTCAAATTTTTGAAATCCAACTTTGGGTGGAAAAGTGAGTTTTAGGAGTTTTAATCATAATAATGTAATAAAATCAATTCTAATTGGTTGGGACAGTTGTAGGATGATTCTATAATCCTAGAGAAAGCATTTGTATGGAGGGTTGGCTGATATTGCAAGTGTTGTACAGACTGCTACAGAAAATCAATAAAAACTTCAATCTTTTTGCATTTTCTTGAGTTTTTTTTATGAATCTCTGATTCCTTTTGGTGTCATACTCATTTGGATGGTTTAATAACTTGTATTTACATGCATTTAACCTTTTTAATGACATATATAATGTTGGGAATCATTTTCTTGTGTTATATTCCTGACTGTCCTCAAAAATTATAGATTTTTCACTAGTTTTGAGTCTTCATGAATAAATGATCCATTTCATGGGAGTGTGTGACTGAAAACTTGTGAAATGTATCATATCTAACTTTTATTATACAGATCTAACAAGTTATTGTGCAGGAAAGAGTGATTCTCGGGTGTACACCAAGTTTTAGCAAGGAAAAGGGCATGAAAATGGTGCCTAAAGTGTAGCAAAAGGAGATCTACCTTAATGAGGGGTACATTTTTGACTTGAAGGTGTTTAGATATGTTTAGTTTTTGGTGAAAAGTCCAAGAGAAGGTTCTAGAAGTGTTGGGAAAGCTAATTTTCAAGAGGCCCTAGTTTTGGAGCAATTTATTGAGGGTTTTGTGATTTAGGGTGTTGAGAGTGTCAAAGAAGACTAATACCTTGAAAATAATTGGTTTGGGAACATTTTAAAACACTGTTGAAATTTTCATAGTCAGGGGATAAGTTTAGAGAGGGGTTGCTTTGAAAAAGTGGGCTAATTAAGCCTTAAATTTGAGGAAACAACATATTTTGGTAGGTTTGATCCAGAACAAGTTCCATAAATGATTTGATATGTTGTGTATCATCATGAATCACATCTAAATCAGTCATTATATTGAGGATTCCTTTGGGGAAGTTGAGTGAAAAGTCAAAAAACCATCGCTAGAAGCCTAGTCAAGGTGCAAAAAGTGAGTTTTGTCTAAGATAGAGGTTTGGGGCTTTGAAACCATTCAAGACAAGTTTTTTTGAGTTCCTTGAGATCACTCCAATGGTTTGGGTCCATTAGCAAAGAATCTAAGTTATAAGTGCACTATTGAGGCTTGTCTCCATCAGGGTGCCTGGAAGAGTGTTTGAGATTGCATCATTGTAATCCTTGAAACTTTGAGTTTTGACTAAAGTCCCAGCCCACCTGCATCACATGACAAGAAAATTGTTGTGGATTTTCATGGCATTCCATCACCATGAGACCACATTTCTTTGAGGCATTTTTTCAAATAGTTTGTTTCCTTCTCTATGTTAGTACATTTATCATACATGTTTACCAAAGCATTCTAGCAAACAGTTCGCTTCCTTGTTGCTATGGCTAAAATCCTAAAATAGGTGCTTCCAAAAAAGCTATGGATGCTTGGAAAAAATTATCAAAGCATACTAATAAGCAATAGCATAGAAAAGGCAGCAAATTGTTTGAAAAAAAGTCTCAAAGAAATGTGGTCTCAATGGTGATGGAATGCCATGACAATCCACAACAATTTGTTTGTCATGGCATTCGTCATGCCATTCCATCACCATGAGACCACATTTCTTTGAGGCATTTTTTCAAAGACTTCACTACCTTGTCTATGCTCTTATGAATATAATTTATTGAAATTCGAGATGCTCTTATAATGTCTACATCATAGGTGGTCATGATAAGGTTAAATTCAAATGAATAACTTGAAATTTCCTCATCAAGCTTCGCAAGCACTTTTTTAATGGCTTAAAATCATAATTGAGATTTGTCAAGATCATCAAAATAAGGATGTTGCATTTCTTTTCTGATTGATATTCTCTTGGATGGCTCATAAATTTTCATTTTATGCAAGGGGACACCAATCAATGTTTGCCTAGTTACATACATATACACAAAGTAAAATAAGATGATAGCATTGGCATCAACCAAACTGACGTGGATACAAGTATAAATTAATAAGAACCGTTGTGCATATACTTACAAATTAATCCAATGAACCATTTGGGTCTGCTCTACTCTTTATTGTGTCAAGTATTGCCTCATGGTCAGACTCACGGACCTTCCACATGGTCTTGTTCAAAGGTCTACCCCCATATTTGCTCAAATGAACATTGGTTGCCATGACAAGGTTTGAGTAATAAAGAATCTTACGATGCATGTCAAATTCCTCAAACAACCAATATTTAACACTCTTATGTGGGTACCTTCTCAGCCACGTTCCAAATAACCTGAGCCTGTAGGGTATTCAATGTTTTCTCCATCTATAATTGGGGCTTCCAATTTCTTTTTTGCCTCAACACAACGACACAAGTAATAGTCTATACCCTCTTCGTTGTCTTCATCTGCAATAACTGCATAAACATGCCCTGCATTTATATGTGTGGCATATCTCTTGAAATTAGTCAACACTATGAATACAGTACAAAGTAAGATAACAATATGGAATTTCAAATACTAAGAAAGTAGATATATTACCTAGTTGAACTAGATCCGATACATGGTCAAAATCGACCAATGATTCCATCCATGTTAGTTCCAATGCCATCAGAGGGTAATACATGTGAAGTGGGCTAAGATAACTTGTCAACCATTTTTCAACCCACTCCCCTAACTCACAATCATTCTAGACTTGCATTGTACATGAAGAACAAAAGCATGCCATCTTACGTGTATCGATACTCCATGAACCTGCATTTGAGCTAAGAAAAGAGTACAACTCACTCGATCCTGTTAGTGTACAACAATCCTCATATGGTGCCATGTTAGTATCATCCATCAACCAAAAAAATCTACCAACTGAGGATGTACCTTCATTACCTGGACCCATCGAACCATTACACCACTCGACGATTAATCTTGCATCTATCAACTGTGCACTGTCTTTATACTTTAACTCTTCTCATGCTAATGCTCTTTTTATGCATGCTCCTACACTTTCATGCTCTCCCTTTCCATGTTCGGCCTCACAAAAGCTCCACATATGTTGAACACATGTAGTGAGATGCATTCTGTACAACCAATAGAACATGCACGCATTCCTGAACTGTGCTGTATAGTTATCTGACCGCATTATATGCAGATCATATGATATTCCCCTTTGAGCCAAATTATTGAAGAACATCTAGAAGAAACCTTGCACGAACTCTGGAGAATGCATGTGATCATCACTAATATAAAAGTGATACTCCCTCAATACCTTCCTTCCATCCTCTATACTTTCAGCTGCATGTATGAATGCTATGTGCACAAATATCGAAACCTGTGTGGAGTTGTAATACTGTCACTGCACCTCATGTTATGGTTGTAGATTGTAGTTATCTACAAAGTCAACCACATATACTATGCTACCAAGTGGAAAGGTGTCCTCGTATAGATTGAATTGTGTGTCCAGCCATCGGGCTCTATGGGTATGCTTGGCATACTCATACACTAGATTCTCATGAAACATGGACATGAACTGATACACTGAAATCTTCTGAATAACCAACTCACACCTTTTTTCTTCAAACCCATCTTTTGTAGCATATGCCACTGTTTTATACTTCCCAAACTCTATTAGTTTTTGTCCCGCCTCATATGTGTTTTCCATATGTTGACATACTAGCATTCATTGCAAGCCACCGCAATGCTCGCATGAACCATCCAAGCATGTTAACCTATAGAATATTTGGCCATCCTCTATCTCACATTTATTTTTTTATAAGAACTTTCTTGAAGATTTTGGTGGGGCTTCTATGCCACAATCCTGCAAAACATCGTTAGTATGCAAATGTAAACATATCGAACGATAAACATCATAATGGTTAGAGAATTCAATATGTAGTTTACAACAACAAGGGTCATCCCACAATAATGGGTTACACTTTTTGGCCAAACTTGACATTGAAATCAACATTTTTAGAGAAAACTTCACTTTCTGACACTTATAGTAGGTAAACTATTAGGAATTTGAAAATGATGTAAACTAGTGATTTGTGAGATTTTGTCTGTAGATTTTCAATATATATTTTTTAAAAAATTGGAATTAAATTGTTTTTTTTTTCATCTCCTTTGATAACTAGTTTTTAATAGTAAACAACATTTTTTAAAAGTGATGTGTACTTCGACACGCATAACTTTTTTCCTACAAAGGATAAAATTTTGATTCTTTTTAATTTAGGTTGCTAACACTAGTATCTATTGGTTTCATTTTGTTTCATAATGTTTTGTTGAATATATATTTTTAATTAAGTTTTGAAGTCAAAACATTTACAATTTAGACATAGGTGCACTTCAGCACGCATAACTTTTTTGGTATGTATTGAAATTCAATTTTAATTTTTTTGTTAGAACGAGGACATCAATACCTAGAGGATATATATTTTTCAATTTTTTTTCCTCAAATTTACTATTTTTCCACAATGATTTTTCATCGAACTTGAGGTTCGGTGAAGAACCTATGTACAGTAAAACTAAAAAATAAAATATATTAAATTTATAGTTGTTGGAAAGCACATTTCGATCACTACAATCATCCAACTTGGTTTATCAATTTGACTCCATTTGCACCTCCTTCCAAAGCTTCGATAGTCAAAAAAATGCATAAATTTTGAAATGGTGGAGGGGAAGGTGAAAAAAGGGGGTTCATTAGAAGGGGGGTTCATTTGAACCCCCCTTATATGGTGCAAAAGAGGGTTCATTAGAAGGGAGGGTGGTTCATTAGAAGGGGGGAGGGTTCATTGGAAGGGGAGGTTCATTAGAAGGGGGGTGGTTCATTCGAACCCCCTTCATTAGAAGGGGTAAACCATTTTAAAAAAAAATATGAGAATTTCTAATTTTTCTTCGTTCAAAAAATTGTAACCCACTATTGTGGGTTTACCCACAAGTAGTGTGTGTGTGATTTATCTTGACATAAAAAGGTTTAATCATTTCAAAAAATCTTTGAGAAATACTAATTTGTGGATAAGAATTTTGAAATTTATGAAAAAATTGGGTTTGAGTCGTATCCAAAAAATGTTTTGGATGTGGCTCACGGTTTCAACTATCGATTCTCCTTCTTATGACATCCCTTTGATTCAGAGATGGCCTTGTATTATTCTTCCAATAATCCTCAATTAGTGTTCTCAATGCTTCAACAACTTTTTTATTTTTGTGTGGCAGTCTCCTCGAGAATGCCCATAATTCATTTGAATCGGTGCCCTTAATTCTTTGTTGCCTTTGAACGGCGTTTGATAAAGTTTTTCTACTAATTCCCATTTGTTCACTTGTCTTTTTAATGAGGCGAGATCTCTTTGTTTGATAGCTTACCAAAGTTGATGTAATGATGCGTTGGATGACATTAGTATCCTTTGAGTGTGAGGTCTTACCCACACTGTCATAAGCATCCATTAGATTCTTCACAATAGTGTTTTCACTTGATGCATTTGATGTTTTCAACCCAAGAGTCTTCATGATGTTTGTGTACTTTCAACCCCACATCATTTGAACAAATAGTTGACATCTTACAGTCTCATTTAGCCTTTCAAAGAATATTTTCCAAATCTTATTAGCATATCTTCTACAAGTGTGTTCTGGAATCTTACCTTCCATGTGCTGCAAAATATCCTCATCAATATTAATCAAAAACTTTGGCTTTCTACGCAAAATTCTAGGTGGTGTTCTCTTAGGTACATACATCTCAACATTAGCAATTTCATCAATATTTAATTGAGGTGGGCTAGATTGCATACCTTCGATCGAGGGTGGAATAGAAGACATACCTTGAGGTTCATGTGGGGATGATGGCATATCTTGTTCCTCAACTCCGAGTGATGATGTACTCTCAACTTCAGATGTGGTGGATGGTGTCCAACCATACTCACTTGTGGTAGATGGTGTCCCTCCATATTCTCTTGTGCTTAATGGTGTCCCTTTGTATTCACTTGCGGTAGATGGTGTGTCTCCAACTATGGTATCTACATCTCCCCTACCATGACTCATTCGCATTCATGCCCTTTGTGCTGCCAATTTCTTCTCTTTTTTATAGTTGAGGTTTCTCTTCAACTGGCTTGTTTTCATCAATTGTTCCCAATTTTTTCTTTTCACGAAATTCCCTCATTCATTTTTTCTCTTTATCTTTGATGGCTTGGAGCTGATCATCTGTTAGTTTTTTCCTTTTAACAGCTAGTTTCTTTGGCATGATGAATAATTTTACCTATGCAAGAAGTGGTAAGTTGTCAAATTAACTAATTGAAAGCTTTAGAAGCATAACTCAATGAAATATTTGGAAGCATACACAAAGAAAGTCAATGAAAGTTGGTTTGTATAACTGTTTGACAAAATAGCTCAATGATATCTTTGGAAGCATACACAAAGAAAGTCAATTGTTAAATTTAACAAAATTCCTCAAAGAGATGTGGTTTAAAAATGTAATAGAAAAGTGTATCAAATTGTGTGATTTAAAATGTCCATTGGCAACGTAAGGTTGTAACATGACAAACTGGTGCAAGAGCACCTAGGTCATGAAATTCCTTCAAAAGGATAATTTGTTCAATTTTTAATGTTCAAGTAAATATGATGAGTGAAGGTCATTAAATGATGAATTTCAATGTATTTGCACCATGAAATAGGTCACTAGCTGATATTATTGAAAAGTTGCTTTTTATAACAAAAGTTGTCAATTATTGTAAAAATGTAAAATTGCACAAAAGCAGGAAGGTGAAGAGTCCTTTTTGTGGAAGGGAATGGATGGGTTGATGAAGATGAAGAGGTAGTTATTTCAACTGATTTAGACACCTTTAAAAATAATTGTAAGATCGAGAAAGGAAGATCTTTTATCCCAAAAATCCATAAAAATTAATAAAAAAACCTCTGCTCAGTTATTTTGGAAACCTTTTCTATTCTTGTTTTTAGGTTGCATAGTGATTCAAGCATGTTCTAAGATTTGATTCTTGTTAGGGAAAGAGACTTCTTTCATTCTTGAAATTTGTAGGAATTGTAATTCAAATAATCAATCTAATTTGAACTTAGTTTCCTAAGTCTCGGTCTGTGGTTTCCTTAGAATTATTTAGAGAGTCTAAAAAGTGATTCTTAGTCATTCCACCGATGTAGGGCTAGTAGGTTGGTGGAATGGATCATATTTAGTGTCTTTTCAATGTGAAGATGTGTGTGGTAGGGGTAATTAGAAAGAAGAAGTTGGGATACTATTGCATGAACAAAATTCTAAATTTTCTCATTCAAAAAAATGGTGTTTTCAAGTAGGGTTTGAGGAAACAACATGTAGAGGAGCTTAGAAATGATTTCAAAATAATTTGCAGACATAATGAAGCATGTTTCAATTGTTGGGTAGAGTAGTATAGGTTTTGCAAATGTTTCATTAAAGAAACCCTCATGGTTGGTGTTTTTTCACCCTATAATCAAATGTTTACTGATTTTGTGTATTAATGGTTGTTTCCCATCTTGAAACTTGTTTATTTGTGAGTTTCTACACATGGCCTAAGACTGTTTGCAGGTTTGGTGGATTAGTGAGTAGTTCTATGATGGCTTGCTTTGATAAATTGACCTATTTAAGGGCTTTTACCAGTAGACAGCATGTTGGTTCTACTATGTTTTGTGAAATAAGTGTATAAAATTTTATAGTATGTTGAAAAGGATCAAAATAGGCCTGAGAATCTGTATTGCGATTGTGTAAATGCATTATGATAGAAAAATAATCACCCAATTAGATGGAATGTTGGCCTCCTAGAGATATTTGGCATTGTTTGCTAAAAACAGAGAATATGTAGAAACAACAAAAGGAATATTGTTAAGTGCTTGGGAGCAGTCTCATTTGTGATGCCACAGTTGTGTCTATGCTTGGTAATGTTTAGAAGGTAGATTGTGAAAGATTTGATGATTTGGGCATATGTTTCTAATATATGGCAATGGTTTCTTGAATGCAAAGTAGTTAGAGTGTGTCTATACTGATATATTGGAATATTACAATCAAAACATGATGAAATTGTTATCTTAAAGGTCTGGTGACAGTGTTAAACTAATGTTGCTTGTTGTTGTTACAAATGGTGTTTAAGTGAAGATAGGATGATGGATGTGTTGATTTGAGCAAATATATCTTAAATGGCTAGGATGATGTTTGATTGTAGGTCCAAGGAACAAAGGTGTTTGATTGTTTTTTCCTTGAAGGGGTAAGTTGAGTTGATGAGTGATTGTTGTATTTTTTATGACAAGAACAAAGTTGAAAGTTGATTCTGAAAATGTTTTGCTATATGGAGATGGTGAATTGGCTACTGATAGCCTTATAACTTAAAATGAAATAAATTGATTTTGGTTGAATGAAAAGTAGTTTTGGATGAATTTGACAAATTCTGTATAAATTGATCTTTTACTCTTTATTGATTTGGGAAGGAAGTTCCCTAAAGAAATGATGTTGTTCAGTGGCTTGGCAATCTGATATTGCATCACAAATAAACAATTTGATCAACATGGAATAAGCTAAAAAACAAAAATGAAAGCAAGCCATAATGGAATGAAAGAAAATGTATAAAGATTTCACATGTACCTAAAAAAGGAAAGTTTCAAATAGAGGAGTTCTACCCAATTATGTATCCTTTTCTTCTTCCTTCCTCAAACTCCTCCAAAATTTGACTTCTTCAAAAGCTTGTTCCCCTCCAAATTTCAATTGTATATCAATTATCACTATAATTCAAACTTGAATTGATATTGTATGCCTCTCAATGTGAAAACTCTGCTATTTCATGCAAAGGTGATGGAAAGAACATTCAAAAGGTGATGGAATCTCAAAATCATGCATGCACACTTCACTCAATCACTAATAAGCTACTTTCTATCAGAGCACGCGCAAAACCAGGAGAATATGTAGAATGTGGGCCGACATCATAGGTATACTGTGCTTTTTTACCATTTTAGTGATTACACAAATGCGTTATTTAATCCTAAATGAACATATCTCTACTAGTTAATAACATGCTCGCATTATGACAACCATGTCAAGTTGTGTTGGCATATCGATGAGACACTATCTGTGTCTCTTTGATGCCAATAGAGTCAACATTTGATATCGCCAAGATTCCTTACAATCGACAAGAGGTTATATTGAGTTCACCCATTGCATCGACTTCAATTTTCCCTTCAGCAAGACTATCACTCTCGCCAAGACCTCACGCCAAGCCTTCATGTTAATCCGTGTGCATCCACCATTCGACGAGACTCCTCGCTTTTCCCAGGACTTCATACTGAGGTTCAAAAGTCACATAGACAATAGAACTTACATTGGCGAGACTATCGTCTTTCACCAAGAGATCATACCGAGGTTCAAAGACTTTCTTCGAAGTGATCAGTAGTTGACAAGACTTTCGTTCATCGCTGAGACTTCACACCGAGACCCCTTTAGTTACATCAAGCACCGAACGATCGGCAAGACTTCACACATCGGTAAGACTTCTTACCGAGCCATCACATGTTACTCCAAGGACACCAAGCAAATTCTATCGGGCTAAACATACCACTCTTCACTGAGAGTTCTTAACGAGTTCTACAAGTTACCCCGAGACCACCGTTTGCCAAGAGTTATACCAAAGACCCCTCATCATCGGCAAGACTCTCCATTGGCCGTTGAGACTTCATACCAAAGTCATTGTGTCACCATGAAGAATCCAAGATTTCCCTCATCGGCGAGACCTTTCTTCAACATTGAGGCTTCTTCCCGAACTAGGCCTTTTGGCCAAGGGTCTCCCCGATATATGATATGTATGCCTTGTCGGCCAGAGATCTCCATGCAGTAAGAGAACATACCAAAGACAACATGTCACACCAAAGACTCCAATGTGTAACCATTCATTAATACTTCTAAAAGGTCACAATGACCTGTATAAAACATAAGGTTACAAATCTGCTCATCAGCTAGACATAGAATATGTCACACTGACTTGGCTCCAATAGAGGTTTCAGCCTATGGGATTGAGACATATTTTTTGAACATAGGAGGGAGAGGGTTGAGAGAGAGAGAGAGGGAGAGGGGGTGGGAGGGAGAGGGCTGAGGGAGAGAGACCCAATAGAGGGTGAGGGGGTAGGAGGGAGAGGGTTGAGAGAGAGAGAGACCCAATAGAGGGATACGGGGTAGGAAGGAGAAGTTTGAGAGAGAGAGAGACCTAAGAGAGGGAGAGGGGGTAGCATGGAGAGGGCTGAGAGGGAGAGAGACCTAACAGAGGGAGAGGGGGTAGGAGGGAGAGGGCCAGGAGAGAGAGTCCCAAGAG
>VDFB02000017.1:60447417-60525146 GCA_007258455.2 Sequoia sempervirens
ACTCTCTCCCACCGTCTCCCACTCTCTCCCACTCCCTCTCCCTACCTATCTCTGAAGTCTCTCCCTCTCACCCTACCTAGTTAAGTCCCCCTCACTCTAACCCCTTTTCTCCCACTCTCTCTCTTTTAAACTCAATTCCACCCGCTTTCCCCATCCCACCCTTCCTAGACAACTCTATCTCTCTCTCTTAAAATTATCCCTCCCTCTAAAGACATACATAAATACATATGTATAGAAAATCCTACATCCATACAATATACATGCAATAATACATATAGGCATACATACATACAAGGATATATACATACATTAACATTAATGAAGACATACCATTAATGAAGAAATAACGCGAGCGCATTATGTCTTGCTTAGCATGTATCACAGATAAGCAAAATGTCAAAACTAAGAAATAACGCGCTCATGTTATAATGTGAGCTAGTTATAGTTTTCTTTGGGAATCCCCAAGCCTTAGCATTGGTAGTTGCCTTGGAATACCAACCTAAAGGCTTGGAGGGCATTCCCAATGACCAGATACGTGTTTTTGCAAATTCTACAATTTTTTCACATAATCGAGTTCGTGCTTACCATCAAGATTGCATCTGGTTCAATATCAACAAAAGAAAACACATGGATAATGTTAGGTTCTCTCTTAGCTATCCAACGATGTAATTTTTTTCACTTTTTAACAATGTTAAGCCTTTCATCCATAATTTCTTTTGTTTGTATGTCTCTTTTTTGCCAAAAAATAGTGTTTCTTTCTTTTTTCGTTATAAATTAACCGTTCATCAAAATTTCAAATAAATTACATTTTTAGAAACTAGACTCTATTCTACAATTTAAAAAAATCAATTACCTTCAAAAAAATTTAGGGGGAGCATGACCAAAATTATGTTTTTCAGGAAGTGCCCACTTAGAAAATTAGTAAAAAATCAAATATTCATTAAAAAATTATTAGAAAAATAGTGCATCGACTAGATACTGTTAGCTAACTTTTGACCGTAGTGATTTTAAAAATATTACAAAAAATTTCACTGTGCTCAGGTCGTACAAGAGTTCCTATGTTATGTTTTCTAACAAAAATAGCACCAATTTGTGTATGTCCCTCTTTTGAACCCCTTAATCTCAACCATTTTCAAAATAAATTTGTAGTTTAGAAAGTAAACTCAGAGCACTTCAATCCTTGTTTTTGTTCCATCTCAAAATTTTGAGTGTAACTATCCTCAATTTCATGTCCAAGGTCAATATTTCCTGATTTCAGAAAAAAAGTGGCCACTTAAGGCCCCTTTTTGGGAACCATCTTGGTGCACTTACCCTTATCATTCATATGTGTATAATGTTTCCTCATGATGGTTTGCTGAATACTATTACTCATAGTCAATATTAACCACTACCTATTTAAGGTAAAGTTTCGTTTGATTTTATTTTTACTAAAACTTCTGACCTCCTCAAAACACATCAATTTTCTAATTAAATTATATCAAAATTATGTGTGATAATCAAATTCCTCATCTAATTCCTTCTCCTTATAACTGTGCACCTATGGTTACTCAACCTCCATTAGTTGCATGTGTTCCTTCTACTCTTGTGACAAATAGAGGAAAGTAACCCTTACCATATGACCCCTTCCTTCTATGTCCTAGGCATTTAAACTAGATGAAACTTGTTGCTTCAATTGTGTAGGAACATGCAATTAACATTATAACACTATTATTTCTATCCTTGATAAACCATCTTCTCGACATCAACCCTCTAACCCTCATGAAGAGCCATAAGAGAAAATACACAAATTGTCCAAGTAGTATTCACTCCTTTAATTCAGGCTCCTTTGCCTCTAGAGATTCTAAACTAAACCCTATTTTCTTCTCTTGTTCACCTCTCTAATGAGATTGTCACATCCAACACTATTGTTTCCTTTATGTTCTCTTTTATCATTATTCCTTGATCATATAGTTCTTATATATTTATATTGAACCTATACATAAATGTATGAAGAGGATAAATGTATTGTACTACTTTATCATCTACTTGATTCATTTGAAGAATTAATAAATCTATTAAATTTAATTGTAATGTATTACTTTGTTCTCTACCTTATTCATGAAAAAGCTAACTATGTCTACTAGTACTAATGTTGTATCATTGAAACTATAAAATATCATATTAGTGAGAAAATTACAGAAAGGTTCATGGTTGACATTTAGTTGTTAGAGGAAAGTCTAAAGAGAAGAAAGGTGATAAGAAGTATAATGGTAAGAATAGGTCCATATCTTGAGGTTAATTTAAATTAAATGTTAGAAATGTGAGGAGAAAGGTCACATTCAAAGGATTATAGGTCCGATGATTCTTTTTGACAATGATGAATATATTACTCATGCCTTTGTTTCATGTAATTTCGTAATTGATGCTGACTCTTTCTTAAATCACTTGAGTGTATTTTATCATATGACACCTCAACGATAGTGGTACTCTAAATATACAAAGCGTGACGAGGGTTAGTTTTTCATGATGATAACAACTCTTTTGAGGATATTTGATCAAGAAAATGGTAAATACAGCATTCATGGATAGAAAAATAAAGACATTCTTAGATTTTTCAAATAGTCCACGTTTGACTAAGAACCCTATCTTTATTTCTATAAAGATTAAATTTAGGATTCATTTTATTTTTGGTGGTAAAGCCTTTAGATTGGCAGGAGGCAACATAGTGCGTTTTTTCCTCTGTTTCTCTCTCTTTGTTTCAAGATACTCTTCAGCTGTACCGAGTATCTTGTGGAATTCAAGAGTTATATAACATTTCATAATATTTTGATATCTGTAATAGTGAGGTTTGCAATATTAACATCCATGTGTCGGCAACATAATTTGATATATTAAGGTTGGTATCGAAACATATACATGCACAATTAGACAAGGACATCCATCATAAGACTGTATTTTTTTACGCCAAGAATCAAATAATGTTCTGAAAATCAAATAGTGTGATTTGTATCAAAGATCATATAACTTCACTTAACTTTCGATCCATAGTAAGTTTGTGCAGCAGTCATACCCAGAACAAGTAACGCCACCAGAAAAGAGACAAAGTACCAGGGCCTTGAGCAATACTCTTCTTTGAATTGTCTGATCCACAAATTCAGTACACCGTGATAATGATCTGTTATTTGTTGCACAACCACCTCAAATTGTTCAATTGGTTGTATAGTGACTTGCCTGTCTAGATCATGAAACATTTCACCTATTTCATTATCTCTCCCCATCAGACTTACAATGATTTCTTGATCTCTAAGAAGAGAAACATCTTTCTCAGAGTCAATCAAGTCATCTACTACTCCTATATATTGGGAAATTATTGTGACTTCTGGGGAGGGTCGGCATCTTTGACACTCATCATAAGCAATCAAATTCCGCAAGATAGTTTCTGCGTCATCCCCCACTATGATTTTGGGGAGGACATAATAACTTCTTGCAAATCTTCTATTTACAAATAGCAGTTTCCCATCAACACTTGGCTTGAATGAGATATCAACATTTGTTAATAGTTCCGCTGTAGGGGTAGATAGTCTCTCATTATTATTCTGCTCCTTAGAGACTGACAATGCAAAAGAAGGAGAATGGGGACATGAATGTGTTAGGAAATCTGTAATTAACATTCTGCACAAATCCAACAGATGAAATTCACCTTTGTTTATGTGTTCTTCAATTTTCGATGGAATTATATCTTTCCAAATTTCCAAACTGAAAGGAAACCCTTTAAATTCTTGGAAGTGACTTAGTATTGTAGCTAACTTGGATAACGCTTTTTCGTGGGTTTGTAGCTCCAATTGGAGCAAGCGTATGAGAACAAATAGTGGAATTTGGTTTTCCAACTTTATTATGTCCCTCTTTATCGCCCATGATATAGCGTTTCCATCCCCACACTGAAAAATAATACTGAAAGACTCTTCTTCAATAGAAATATCCTTGCTAAGAGCCCTAAAAAACTCGAGAATAAAACATGCATCCATGGTAAACATCCAGGCCATTGTTTCTTCATCGTATTAAACTGTTGAATCTTGGTAGCAATCTCTGATTCTTTTGTCTAACATTTTAATTTCTGCTGTCAACTTATTGATGTCCATATAATTGAGCCTTTTCAAAGTTCGTTCGACGGCATCTAGCTTGTGGTCGTCCATTGCAGAGAGTTTTTGCCATTTATTATGATGATAAAATCCAAAGGACACAACTAAAGGAACATAAGCTTCTGGTTTTGAAGCCATCATCGAATCTGGCACCTTATAAATAGACACATTTGAAGATGGTTGTAACATTTTATATTCACGAGATTCATATCTCTTTTGCACCCGAAAGAGCCATGATTCAGGTCCACCTTTCCCTCCTCGTTGGAATTCTACAGATCCTTCGGCACCCTGACTGTGAGGGATATCTGGCTGAGTCATCTCTTTGTTCTAGCCTTTATCTGCACACATGAGAAATGACTGCTCGTTTTTTATTCACCAAAAGGGAAGAAGAATAGAATAAATTGTATGCTCCTACATACATAGAAATGTACTAGCAAGTTTAGCAAATGAAGAAGGAGAAGAAAGAGATCACTAACTAAAATTTATGAAATGTTATATGTTATGACTATGCCCTTATTTCGGGCTCAATTAACCGATTCATAGAGCTTCCTCGGAGTTTAGAGTTGAAGGAAATTCCATCTTTCAAGACATACCCGCAACTTTTACACCACGTTAAAGTTCTAATACAAATTTCAATGTTTAATAAGATTTTAAAATCATAACTATAAATATTAAATGTTAAATGATTAATAGTAATTTCATATTGTAGTTTGAAAAATTGTCACTTTTGACAATCTAATTTAAGCTTTAGCTCTTTTTTATGTGTTTGGGTTTAATTGTGCATTAATTATTCATTTTTATAAAAAATATTAGAATATTAAACATGAGAAATTAATGTATGCATTTAATATTTTATCCTCGACATTTTTAAACATTGAAAAAGGTGGATATAGTCTTGGATGCACTATGCCCTAGACCACCTAGTTTGGCTCAAAATTCAAATATTTCTATGATGATAATTTATTATTTTAATATGCAATTTCAATTCTCGGCTATTGATATTTGTTTTTTGGGAAATTAGAATAATTATATATAAACACAAGTTATTTTTATCATTTTATTCCTAGTGCATCAATTGAGCAAATCAAGTATCCTAAAATTAGTTAAGGGAAATCAAGAGAAAAGTTATGAAGTAATTTAGTAGCATTATTATAGAACTTTCATTAATCAATTTCAAGTTTGCAAGATATGAAGATGAAGGAGGCAATTATGTTCAAGTAGCTACTATGATCAATCATGCCAAATATTTAAGATGCATTGATTTATCCTTTACATGCTAGTTGTAGTAATCCATGTTGTGTTAGGAGTTATCCTCTTGCAAGTCTATTAGGCATTCAAGCATCTATTAGTCAACTTGTGTGTGACATGTCTTCTTTAAGTGTTTTCACATCAAGGAAACACTATTATTTTTCATTTATCAATTTCAATAAATTATTATTCTTTTGGCCTCTATTGAACCTAGGGCATTCCCTCTTGATCATCATTGATCATTGTACGTGGTAGTATAAATACCAACACAAGGTTTGACTTAGGAAAACCCCTATACAACACAACCTTTTCCTCTCTTTTCATGTCAAAACTAGAGATTTCAATGAAGGACAACCTAGAAAAATAGAGTGTAAAACTTAGTCCAGATCTTGGAACTTTTAGATCTAGAAAAGGAGGAGACTAGTCTAGGGCACACCATGCCTCAGATTGTCTATTTTAGCATCAAATATTTATCCTAGGTTCCTCTTTATGCTTGAGTCTTTAGATCTATAGTTGTTTATCACTATGTTTTTTTGTGCAATAATTTAAATTTCTAGATCTAGGATTGTATGCCAATTAGGCTATTTATATCACACACCAAATTTATCATCCACATGGAAATTAAAACAAACTTAAACCCCAAGAGGCTGGCTCTCCCTTGTGGAAATATTTCAATCATAAACTATAGTTGGTTTATGTTTAATGTCAAGTCATTTGAAAATAAGATAATCTAGTTATCTAAATGGGATATAGGATCACTTTTCCAACTTAGCATTTTGATGAACCAGATATATCGTACAAATTCAATTTTTTTTTTTAATTGCATAAATTCTAAAAATTGATTGAAAACCTAGGTTATTTGAAGATCTTATTGTTGATTTGAAATTTTTTCATTTTTAAAACTAAAAATTTGGATTCTTTAATCAACATTCATTAAATAATAATAATAATTTGATTCAAATTACATAATTTTAGATCCTATTTTTTCTTGTTAAGTCTTATATCTAAGTTATTTTCACTGATAAACTTTTTGTTAATATTATTTTATCATTTATGCACGTGTATTTTAGTGAAAATCATTGAAAAAATGAAGAAAGTGTATGTTATTTGCATTTCAAAAGATCAAAAGGATTACTTTTCTATAATGTTTTAAAAAAATAGTCAATCAAAGTACTTAATTTCTAAAAAAATATCTTTTGAAAATATTAAATTATCTTTCAAATATATAAAATTACATGCATACATGTGCTTTATATAGAAAAAATAAGTTTTGGTGCATTTTTAGAACTTTGTTCAATTCCATATCTTAACATCTAAAATATAAGACCCTCAGGCACTATTGATAATTTCTAGTATTTTTTTTTTAGTGAAAATAGCTCTCTAGCATAAGATGTATTGCACTCTTGTCTAGTTTGTTTAGGATAAAAATTACTCTCAATATCTATGTAAATGTTCTCTATTGAAATTTAGTTCCTATTTTGGAATTATGTTTTACAAACTATCTAATATTTCTAAGTATCAATAATTCAATCATTAGTACATACAATAATGTTTTCATTACAAAAATAATGTGTTCCCCTAATTCATATTCTATTATTAGATATTTTTATAAAATTCAAAGAATATTTCTAATTCATATTCTATTGTTAAGTGGGAGTAATGGTTTATGAGGGTAAATTGAAGGTAGTTAAATCTAATAGGTAGAACTATTAGTTATGGAAGATGCAAATGGAGGATTATCTCTATCAAAAGGATTTCTGGAGGCCATTAGAAGGAATAGGAAAGAAACTAGAAACAATGAGTGATGAGGAATGGAAACTTTTGGATAGAAAGGCACTAGGAGGCATTTTTTTATGCTTGGCACAATTCCAGTGGCATTCAATATTACAACAACTAAGACAACTCAAGAATTGATGGAAACCCTAGCAAAGTTACATGAAAAGCCTTCCACTTCGAATAAGGTATTTCTTATGAAGTGTTTATTTAATATGAAAATGGTAGAAGGTGGGTCAAGTGTTGATCATTTAAATGAGTTTAATATGGTTACTAGTCAATTAACTTCTGTAAATGCAAAATTTGATGAAGAATTTAGGAATCTTTTGATTCTATGTTCTTTTCCAAAAAGTTGGAATAGCTTGGTAATGGCTATTAGAAATTCTATTTCTAGTTCAAATACACTAAAATTTAATGATGTTGTTGGTGTTATTTTCAGCGAGGAAATTCATAGGAAAAGCTCAGGTGGAAAATCCACATCAAACAGTATTTTGAATGTAGAAAGCAGGGGAAGAACAAATGAGAGAGGAAATAATTTTGGAAGTCATGGGAAGTCACAAAGAAAATCAAAGGAAAAAGGTCTCAATCTAGAGACAAGAGGGATTGTTGGTGTTGTGGTAAGCTAGGTCATTTAGAGAAAGATTGTTGGTCTCAGAAAAAAAAAATAAGGAGACAAAAATGAAGGAAATAAAGAGAAAATGTGGTAAGTAATAAATTTTATGAGGATTCTTTTATTCTTTCCCTTGATAATGCTGATGATTCTTGGGTGTGAGAATCAAGGGCTTTATTTCATGCTACGCCCCATAGAAGTTATTTTTTTGATTATGTCCAAGGGGATTTTGGGCTAGTTTATCTGGGAGATAGTGAACCTTGTTAGATTGTTGGAAAGGGAAGAATCAAAATTAAGTTGTAGAATGGGATTCATTGGCTACTACATGAGGTAAGGCACATTACAAAGTCAAAAAAAATAAAAAATTAGCAAGACAACTAGATGATGAAGGTTGTGTTGTTACATTTAGTGATAAAAATTGGAAGATTACAAAAGGTGCCTTAGGGGTAGAAAAATGTGTGAAAGTAGGCACACTATATCTTTTTATAGGTTGTACTGCTACTTCTACTTTAGCTATTGCAGATAAAAATCAATGTTTAGGAACTGTTGTTGTAGTTTGGTAGGTAGAAAATTAGATAGTTGTTGTGGATTCTAAATCAACACTATGGCATAACAAATTTGGGCATATGAGTGTTAAAGGTATGAAAGTACTTCATTCAAAGAATGTTTTATGAAGTCTAAAATGTGTTAATATGGACTTTTGTGAAAGTTGTGTGTATGAAAAACAACAGAGGGTTAGTTTTCTCAAGGATGGCAAGTAAAAGAAAGATGAGAAATTGGAGCTTGTGCATACGGATGTATGGGAACCAACTCAAGTATCTTCTCTCAGTGTCTCTCAGTACTATGTCACTTTTATTGATGATGGAACAGGGAAGGTATGGATTTATTTCCTTAGGAAAAAATCTAATGTATTTGAAACTTTTAAGAAATGGAGAACATTGGTTGAGAATGATACAGGTAAAAAGTTAAAATTTCTCATATATGATAATGGTGGTGACTATTGCAACAAAGAGTTTGAATATTATTGTTTATTCATACGTAGAAAATGGTTCCAAGGACTCCATAGGAAAATGGAGTGGATGTGTGCATGAATAGAACAATACTGGAGCATGCATGAACTATGAGATTTCATGTTGGGCTGCCTTTAAATATGTGGGAAAAGGTTGTAAATATTGTTGTTTATTTAATCAATAGAGGTCCCTCTAATCCTTTGGGTTGTAGTATTCCAGAGGAAGCATGGATGAGTAAGAAGGTGAGTCATTCTTTTCTCAAGATCGGTTGTGAAGCATTTACACATTTTGATTCTAAAAATAGAACCAAACTTGATGCAAAATCAAATAAATGTATATTTTTTTGATATAGAATTCATAAATTTGGTTATAGGATTTGGGATTTTGAAAATCATAAAATTGTGAGAAGCAGAGATGCCATATTCAATGAGAAAGTGTTGTACAAAGATCAGTTGCAGCAGCATGAGAAGAAATAAAATTATTATGTGGTGTTGGATGATACACCAAACAACAATGTTTCAATGGTTCCTCATGCTCCACAACAACAACAAAAAATACCACAAACTTCAGTGAATGTTAGACAATCTTCAAGGATAAGTAGACCTCCAGAAAGATTGTCTCCCTCTTTGTATTCTATTTTATTAATTGGTGTTGGTGAACCGAAATGTTATGATAAAGCTATGCAAGTGGATACCAAGGTTCAGTGGGAGCATGGAATGGAAGAATAAATGGACTCCTTGCTAAAAAATAAGACTTGGGAATTATGTAAGTTGCCTGTAGGTAAAAAGGATTTACCAAACAAATGAGTTTATAGGATGAAAGAGGAGGATGGAGGTAAGAAAAGATTTAAATCTAGATTAGTTGTAAAGGGATTTGCACATAAAAAGGGTATTGATTTTGATGAAATCTTTTCTCTTTTTGTTAAAATGACTTCTATTCATACTGTTTTAAGTATTGTGGCTAATGAAGATTTGCATTTAGAACAACTTGGTGTTAAACCAACCTTTATCCATGGTGATTTAGAAGAGGAAATATATATGGAACAACTAGATGGATTTGAGGTCAAATGTAAGGAGAAACATGTGTGCAAATTGAAGAAATGTCTATATGGCTTGAAGCAAGCACCTCAGTAACAGTATATTAAATTTGATAGTTTTATGGCTGAGGAAGGCTACAGTTGATGTAATTCATACCATTATGTTTATTTTAAGACGTTAGATGATGATAGCTACATTATCTTATGTTTATATGTTGATGATATTCTTGTAGTGGAGTCTACCATGGATCACATAAGGGAGTTAAAATAGTAGTAAGAAAATTCATTTTCTATGAAGGATTTGGGGGGAGCAAAGAAAATTCTTGGTATTAAGATTACAAGAGATAGGAAAAATAGAAAATTGTTTTTATCACAGGTTGATTATATTGAGAAGGCGTTGTAGAGATTTCATATGGAAAATAAAAAATCTATTAGCACAATTTTTCCTAGTCATGTTAAGTTGACTAAGGATATGTGTCCAAAGTCACAAGAGGAGGAAGAAAAAATGTCTAAGATACCATATGCTTTAGCTATAGGTAGTTTAATGTATGCCACATGTGGTATGCACAAGACCAGATATTGCACATGTTCTAGGAGTTGTTAGAAGGTATATGAATCATCCTAGTGTTGAGCATTGGAATGCAGTAAAATAGATTTTTAGGCACTTGAGAGTTACATCCAATAAATGTTTAAGTTTCTGGGGCTCTAATATTGATTTAAAAGGCTATGTTGACTTAGATTTGGTAGGGGATATAGATACCAAGCTAAGTACTATAGGCTATGTATTTATAGTTTGTGGGACAACAGTGAGTTGGACTTCTTGGTTGCAAAAGGTGGTTGCTTTATCAAATAAAGAGGAAGAGTATATTGTTGCAACAGAAGCAACAAAGGAGATGATATGGTTGCAACTTTTCATGGAAGAGTTGGGAAAAATAGCTGAAAATTACTTGTTTATAGATAGCTAGAGTGTTATACATATTGCAAAGAATTATTCTTTACACTCTAAAACAAAAAAAAATATAGTTGAGATATCATTTCTTTTGGTTAGTGTTGGAGGATGGATAAGTCAAGCTAGACAAGATACATATAGATTCCAATCTAGCAAATATGTTTATGAAGGCTATGACAAGGGAGAATTTTATCTCCTCTTCATCTTTGGTTGGCCTTCAAGGTTGAATTTAGGTATAACATTGTAGTGGGGTCCAGGGTACTTATTTCCAATCGGAGATGTAAGTGTAGTAGTGTCGTCTAGGATCAGTCTCCAAGTGGGAGATTGTGTTGGTGTGGAGTCTAATCATTCTCCAAGTGGGAGATTGTTGGTCTGTTGTGATTGATCATGCTATACTATACACTCTGACATGTATTCAGGTATAAAATCACAGTGGGGTGTAGGGTAATTATTTCCCCTTTTTTTGTGTCATCACTGAAAAAGGAAAAATCACTAGAAAAGAATAAAAATTACATTGTAATACCCTAATTCTAGAAGCTTCTAAAGTTCTTATTAGAAGGGGTTGGGATGTGGGTTATAATATGTAGAAAAAGGAAATTATTCACAAGATTGTTATATGTTTTGCACTAGATAATAAAATCATTGGATGGCTACAATTTTGTGGATTTGGCCCAAATTGGGTGAATCGTGTTAAATTATTTTTGTTGTCTTTTTTCTGCTATAATTTTCTATTTGTTTTATTTCTCTATTTTATTGATCAAATCTGCATTTAACTATTAGATATATGCCTTATAACCCTAACACTACTAATATTCATGGAAATATCCTAAACTTTGCAAAAAAACTCACTAGTAATCACATGCAACAAGGTGTGTTGAAGTAACTAAGATATCATGTATTTTATCACACATATGACAATAAAAATAATAAAAAATAGAAACAAAACACAAAAATCCATTCCATTACCTCAACGATATCTCTCACCCCCACCTAGTCTTCCCCAACTTAGTGGTAAAGATTCAAGAATATGATCTTGTTAAAAAATTCAAAATACTCTTAGCCAATATCTCCCTTTCAAATTTTATTAAAACATTACATACATACCACATGATTCTCCAAGAGGATTTAGAAAAGATTTATGTCTTACCTTTTTTCAAACCAAATGAATTAGTAACCTTGTTTGATTGAATGCAAACAACAAAGTTACATATTACCTTCCCTCATCATGAATTACCCTTGCTTGGGATCCAAAACAAACATACTGCTCTACAAATGATGGTTAGAATTAATAAAACTAGTGCTAAATGTAATCCCATTGATAACTGATTAGGTCTTCGTAATTCCAAAATGGATAATCTAGATAAACTTGGTGAGGATAAGAATATTATAGAGCTTAATGATATTCCTATTCATGGCTTTGATAATATTACTAGACAACCATTAGGTAAAATCAAACTACCCATTAAGGTAGGGCATATGGTCTTTCCTACCCCTATCAATATCATGTTAGGACCACTTTCACATAATCTTCTCCTAGGTAGATCATGGATTCAATCAATGAAGGTAGCATGTCTACTCTCCACCATGATATGTAGTATGAATATAATAACAAAAAATATATAGTTAGAGTGCATAAACAAAATGATAATTCATAAAACAAAAGCTAAACATAACATTTCCAACTCTTTTAATACTCTTATTCCTTCAAAATTTGAGCCATTAACTTCCAATGATGATGATTCTATGAATTAGCTTTTGGGTGACAATTTTGGATTATTAAATTTTATATCTTGTTTTAATGGGGATTCTAAAATATCACTACCAATATCCAAAGAATCGAATACACATGATGATAATAATATTTTTTCATTTTGAAACAATTTCTTTGGTGATGCTTGGGGGTTATTTTTCTTTTACACCTTTGTTTGTGGAAGAGTATAAAATCTCACAATCTAAACTTAAGTAGTCTTGTGTTTAATTTTCTTAATCTTCATCTACATAAAAAAATCCAAAAACATCACCCCATGATGGTGATGAGGGATCTTTATCTTGCACACCTCATTTTTTTGGGTTCCCTAACTTTAAAATTTGAAAAAGGATTTTTATTCTTGTAAAAGAATCAATTCTTCTCATGGAAATTTAGATAATATACTTCTTTATTTGAGTTAGAATAATGTTATGGTCTTGGATTCAAAATAGTTTCTTAGGATGGATAAAAGGGAAACATTAAAAAAGGAGTTAAGAATAATGTGAAGTCTACATTATAATTTTCTAAAAATGTCTTGGCTTTCCAACTTTTGTCTCCATCTTCATCTACTATATTTATGAATTTTGTGGTAAGTGAGATATATTTTCTATTCAAGATAATGGATTGTCTTTTATGACTTATCCTTTATCCAAGAAAGAGCATATTTTGTCATATCTTTCAAAATATCACTAGATTAATCTTCCTCCTCCAACATGAAATAAATTTTATAGTAATATCTCTTTTTCAGAAAATCCTTGAGTGCATGTTCATTCCACTAATGGATATCAATCCTTTAGTAGGAAAATACAACTTTTTAATTGTGGTTCTCTTCCATATGTTGTTCGGCTTAATCACTCTAAATAATAATGATCCATTCTATGGTGTTCCTCCTCACTATCCAATAATTGTACCTTCATGTGTTTTCTCATGGAAATTCATGGTGGTAAAATATTAAGTGCAACCATATATATTTCTATGGTAGAATTACAATAGTATATAATGTGGTCATCTTTTCATTTTCACTTTAGTGGCAAGGATAAATAGTTTTGGGAGCTATATATTATTTCAGGGATCACCTCTTCCTATCTTGTTTCCTTAAAATACTAGTATAGTAATTATGTTGATATTTTAAATGGAAAAATATCACCCTATCCATTTCATGTATGTCTTGTATGATTTGAATTATTGCCATACCCATTTAGTGGTTTTTTTTTTATAATAACCTCTAAGGTGTAGTTATCAATTGGTCCTTTGTGACATTGAGCATTGATTTGTCTACCTAGAAGTTAAACTTCTGAGCACTACCTGATGTGTGATTCTAAAAATAGTCAATGGATTTGACATAATAGCTTGCTAATTGAAAAACTTGAACACTTTTTCATCTGGAAACCTAGCATATTACATCTTGCTTTCTAGTGGAGCCATGTGTTTTATTAGTGACTCTACATCTATACAAGAACATCATATTTAAAAAAAAAAATTATGGATATTTTTTTGTTGCAATAGTTTCACCCTTGGTCTCCTTGTGTTGTGCAACATGAAACTTGACTTTGTGACATGGCTTAACTACCTCTTGTGGATCTTAGATCTTGTATAAATCTGGCGATTATAGCAAGCATTAATAAGTCAATATTTTGGTGCAATGATAGTTGCCTATGCAACAATTGGTATTAGATCCAAGTTCAAAGGTTTGAACCCCCCGCTTGTGCTTGGGGTAAATTGTTGCAAGATTTTATCCCTTGGTCTCCTTGTGTTGTAAAGTATGACACTTGGTTCCATGACATGGCTTAACTTCCTCCTACATATCTTGGATCTTGTATAAATATAGTGGTTGTATCAGGCATTAATAGGTTGATATTTTGGTACAATGATAACCACTTGTGCAATATGTTTGGTATTTGAGAAAAATTTAAATAATGAGGTCTCTTTACCTTATCAACTCAAATCCTTTTTAGTAAAAAAATATGTGTTTGTGTTTGGATTATATCTTATTATTTGCATTGTGTTTTCATTTTATTTTGTATCACGTAAATTTCCTTTACATTATGTTTATGTTGTGTGTATTCATTGTGTTTTTCATGTTGAATTATATTGAATACATGTGTTCCTTTGTCCTCATCTTCACTTGTCATATGGTATTGAATATTGAGGGCTAGCACCTCCCCTAGATTCAATGCAATATTATCTCTTTAATATTTGGACAAATGAACCCCTATTGATTTATATGTGCATTTATGTGTGTTTGAGCATAAGTTCACACTCACTAAAGTGGTGGAAAAATTTATCATAAACAATTATCATCCTTGACAATTCCACCTATGGCTTAGCTCCCCTTTATGTGATTTGACATAGTTATGGATTAATTAAAGATATCAAGTTTCCACAATCCATCTTATTATTTAAGTGTGATTTGTGGATTTGATTATGCTATTTTTTGTCATCAATGTTTCAAATTATACTAGGTGATCGATCATCGAGATGAAAGAGAGTTGAAGGATAAAATAAATTATTTTGGACCAAGATCAATTAAAAAGAGAGAGATAGAGGAGAGAAATAAGAAGGTACATTTTTTGAGGATCAAGGATGACTAGGAAAAAATAAATGATAATAAGAGATGAGTAGAACTTCTCATAACTTCTCGATGAACCTCATTACTTATCTCATATATTTCTCTCTTTTTCTAAACTTGGTCTCTAACAATTCATTTTCTCCTTCATATCTCATCCATCTTGATGATGGATAACATAGTGTGATTTAAGAGGTTGAGACAAAAAATAGTGACTCCATTCAATCAAGAAATCATATTCAAATAATATGGATTAATTTCCCATTTTTATGAAAATTATTATAATATCAAACATAAGAAATCAAAGTATGCATTTAGTATTTTTCCCCTAGCACTTTTAGGCCCTAATAAAGGTGCATCTATTATATGGAAAATTACACCTAGAGAACCTATTTTGGTGTTGGTAATTTATTATTTTAATTTACAGATTTCATTTTTGGCTATCATTATTTGATTTTTGAAAAATTATCAAAATTGCATATCAATATAAGGTATTTTGACCATTTCAAGCCTAGTACTTCTACTAAGAAAATCAAGTATTCCAAAATTAGTCAAGGGTGGTCACTAGCAAAATCATCAAGTAGTTTAGCGATTTTTTTATTTTTTCTATTTTGGTGAAAGTGGTATAACCACTTTAAGATAATTCTATTTATATCAAAAAGTGACTTACATAGAAAAAAAGGCACATATATTTCTAATAGCACCAAAAGTAGCATCAAAATCCTATAAACATTAATTACAAGAACCTCAAAAAGAGCCAAGTCTTTCCAAGGCTAATAGCTTAATTAAAATCTTGAAATAAAAAGGGAAACCAATATACATGAAATAAGCATGAGAAAAAAATGATATAATTTGTGAGAGAAAAAAATGATAGAATTTGTGAGAGCAAAAAAAGATAGAATTTGTGAGAAAAAAAATTGAAGTACATCTAAGCTTGATAGACAAGAACAATCATACACCACCTTTTGTCAAGGAAGTATGATGAGAGGGACGTGCAAAGTATGGTTCATATAAAGGATCCTCTAGAGCATGCTTGAATAAGAATTGTACTCCTTTGAATATTCTCTTCAATTTAGCTACAAAATAACAAAATAAAGTTGGTCACAAAAGCCAAAGATGAGTCCTAAACCATGAAGAGTGTGAAGCCACTAAGTATTGCACCATATCAGTCAAGAGAGAGCAAGAGAGAAGGGAATATAAGAGTGCCTGATGATAGAAAATACAACCTACCATCTTAGATTTGAACCTAAAATCATAATTTTCTAATGAAGGTTCAAGCACCTGCATTGCACAAACATTGGAAAGATAAAACTACCCGTGATGAACTTAAATGTTTGATTGCACCAGAGTATGTTCATAAGGTTGGAAAAAAATAAGGAGGCCAATTCATGTTGCAAGGACATGGAATGTATCTCAAGCCATTCTTTATATAAAACTTTCACAATGTCCACCTCCACCTATAGACAATGAGCAATGAATGCAATATGAATCATATTTGTAACACAATGATACCAAACCTAGAATTTTAGATAAATAGGTGATGAGGAAGCTAACCAGAGACATAGAAAATCACACACATTATTATTATGGATATGGAAAGCTTACATGCAGAGGATCTCAAATCCTTGAGTTCTGTAATACATACAAATTACAAAAACTACAAAAAACTATAGAAATTCCCCTTTTCCTAGTATTCACTCTTTTCCCCAAAAGCTATCCAAAAATTAGAAACTAGCCCATAAATAACTCCCTTTTCATTTTGGAGCCAAAACAACATTCCAATTATGACTTTTTGGCAATTTCACACCAAAAGGTATAATTTGAAATTCAAAATTTGAGTCCTAATTCAAAAATTGGCAATTTTCCAAAAATTGACCAACTTCCAAAAGCCATTACTTTTGATTTGGGACTCTGTGTTTTGAACCATTTGTAACTGTTCAAAAGGTCTCAGAGTGAAGAATGCACTAATTACTAGCTCTATCGATTTTGATGATTTTTAGGCCCATCTAGGACTATTTAGTGCCTCAAACTGGACTCAAAAGATTTTTTAGGGAAAAAAGTAGACATTGAAACTTGAATAACTTTCAAACCATGAATGATCTTGAATCGATTCTTTTTCCAAAGTGCTTATTTTTCTATCTTGAACCTTCCCTTAAAATTTTTCCTCCTTATGCATTCAAATTCAAAACTACTAAAAATAGTAGTTGAGCAAAAAAAGTAGAAAAGTAGTTTTGAAAGTTGGGAATTGTTATTTAATGAAAAGGGTATCTAGAAATGTAAAAAAATTTACAAAAGGCTAAAAAAGGGAATAGAAATGGAAAGCATATTTTTTGATGATGCAAGATTTCCCTTACATCACTAGATGCTCCTACATCAGACACCCTAGGTAATTTGAGAAGTGACCCCATCACATCTCAGATGGTTGAGGAAAACCCAAATGGTCAACGTCTACCTTAGACAACCAAGATGAATCTTCCATAGGTCTTCCTCTCCACTTCACCAGATATTCTTCATACTACCTATTTTTGGTACTCCTTCCCACATGACTATCTAGTATTGCTTCAATCTCCTCTTTCTTTGAAGTAGGTGCTGGAATGCCACACTGTTCTATTGCTAGTATTTCCTCTATGCCACCTTCATGATACTCTACCAAATCTAAAATGTTGAAGACATGGGAAATGTTGACTCCATCTAACAACTCTTACTCACATATGTTCCCTTAATCATGCCTCTTCAATATCATACAGGGATTAAATTTCTTCATCTTCAATTTGTTATAGGTTCCTACTAGAAACCTTTATTTCCTCAAGTGGACCATCACTTCATCACCAATATGAAACTACTTATACCTCCTTTTTCGTTCTGCCTTAGCCTTATACTACATATTCATCTTGTTAATATGTTCTCTTACCTTCTCATGTATACTCTTGATGTTCTTCGCAAATTCTTTGGCTTCAAAACTTGTCTTCTTCTCTTTGTCCATTTTTCTTAGTTTTGGAGTGGTCCTAGGACTACCTCCATACACAATCTGGAATGGTGATCTACCAGTGCTTCTGTTGATAAAATTATTGTAAGAAAATTCTTCCTATGGTGAGATCATGTCCCATCCCTTAGGTTTATCTCCTACCAAGCATCTCAATAGGTTACCCAGACTCCTGTTGACAACCTCAGTCTACCCATTAGTCTATGGATGGTGTGCAAAAATGAACTTTAACTCTATTTTTGACTTCTTCCACAAGGTCCTCCAAAAGCATCCAACAAATTTGGTGTCATGATCTGATACTATACTCTTTCGTAGACCATGTAGCCTCACTACATTTCTAAAGAACAAGTCAACAATGTGGACTGCATCATGGGTCTTTCAACATGGAATGAAATGTGCCACCTTCAAAAATCTGTCAACTACCACAAACAATGAATCATTCCCTCTCTTTGTCAATGGAAAAACAAGAATAAAGTCCATACTTATATCCTCCAATATCCTCTTTGGTATAGGTGAGGGTTGATACATCTTTGCACACTCCTTTAGCCATTTGACATACCCTGCAACTCTACATGAACTTCTTCACATCCTATGATAACTAGGGCCAATAATAATGCTCACTGATAATGGAAATGGTCTTATCCCAACCAAAACATCCTACCATTCCTCCACTGTGATTCTCATTTGATAGGTTCTCCCTCATGGAACTCCTCAAAATACACAATTGACTTCCCTTAAACAACATGCCATCTTGGGTTATGAAATCTAGCCACTATGTACTGTCAACTATAACAGGTTCCTTGCAAGCTTTCCAAGCCTCTACAAATCAGGATCTTTAGGGTACAATTTCTTGAGTTTATTGAACCCAACCACTTCAATCTACATCTATTTCAACATTTTTTCCCTCCTACTTAAGGCATCTGCAACCCTATTCAACTTCCCATTCCTATTCTTTAAAATGAAGTTATAACTCTACAGAAATTCTACCCATTTCATATGCCTCTGATTTAATTTTCCTTGACTATTTAGATACTATAATGCTTGATCATCAGTAAACAAAAAAAAATCCTTGGGAAATAGATAATGCCTCCATTTCTTTAATGCTTGAACTATTGCATAAAATTCCTAATCATATACATAGTACTTTCTCTTTGCATCAATTAACATTTCACTAAAATAGGCAATGGGCTTACCTTCTTGGCTCAACACTGCTCCAATGGTACAACCATTGGCATCACAATCCACTTAAAACACCTTATTGAAATATGGGAGGGCTAAAACAGGTTGTTCTATCACCTTCTACTTCAATAGGTCAAAACTCTTTGTTGCTCCAGTGCTCCACTTGGACTCTTTTTTATTCCCTCTCATTTTTTCAACTAGGGGTGCAAAAATACTACTGAAGTTTATAATGAAATTTCAATAAAAGCTGGCCAAACCATGGATAGATCTCACCTTAGTAGCAATTCTTTGGGGTAGGCCATTCTAGAATAGCCTTCAACTTCTTTGGGTCCATCTTGAGACCTTTTGCCATGACAACAAACCCCAAGTACGCTAACTCCTTCACGAAACTACAATTATTTAGATTAATCAAAAAAATTTCCTCTCTTAACTTCTCAAAGGCTCTATGAATATGCATTAAATGCTCACCCAAATTCTTACTGAAAATAAAAATATCATCTAGATATACAATAACAAAAATTCTTAGAAACTCTTTGAGTACCTCATTCATGAGCCGCATGAATGTGTTTGATGCATTGGTTAGCCCAAAGGGCATGACTAACCACTCTTATAGGCCCTCTTTGGTATTGAAGGTAGTTTTCCATTCATCTCCCTCATGAATACGGATCTGATGATATCCACTCTTTAGATCAATTTTTTTGAAGTATTGAGTTCCACTTGAATAGTCCATCAGGCCATCCATCCTTGGCAGGGGAAATCTATCCTTGATTGTTATCTTGTTTATTGCCCACGAGTATTTACACATCCTCCACTCCCCATCCTTCTTCGGTGCTACTACTATAGGTATTAGACATGGAATTAGACTCTCTCAAATCAGACCCTTTCTCAACAACTCCTAAACTTGTTTGTTCAACTCCTCATTTTTTGTAGGAGTCATTCTATGAGCTACCTTATTTAGTAAACTAGCTCTAGGGATCAAGTCAATCTAATGGATGATCTTCCTCACTAGTGGTAAACCCTCAGGTACATTATCAAAAATAATATCCTGAAACTCTTTCAATAATTTAGAAACTTCTACTGGCACATTCTCACTATCTTCCTTATCCATTCTAAAAATTATGTATAACACATACGCCCATGCTTCATGCCTTTTAAAAATTTCCTTCCATCAAAAAACAAATTCTAGCACTACTGCATACATTTTATTTAGCCTTCTTCAGGGGTTTCAACTTATGGCAAACTCCATCCTTCATCAAGGAATAAGTGTTTCTAGATCTAACTCATAGTCCACTAGTATGAATTGCTTCTTTGGTTTCTCCACCATGCGATCCGATCTGACAACCTTTCCTTTTCCTCTTTGATTTCTCTCTAACTAGACCTATTTCCACCCAATATTATGTATCCCTTCATCTTTATTTTTGTAAACTTAACCTTATCTAGGTCCTCTATTTCTTCATACTCGAGATACACTTCTAGCTCGTTGATCTAGTCGATCAACTCTTTTGAGTTCAAACTTCTGGAATAACTGGGAACTTCTACTCTAGGTCTTTTTCTGATCTTGATCAATTGCTTCTTCTTCTTCTACATCTGAATCTTCCACCTCTTCTTCATCCTTGCTTTCTCTTCTCCTTCTTGGGTTTAACCCTCTTCTCATTTGTTCCGACAATGCATCAATTTGTCTCTGGAGGGCTCGAAAACCGTCAGCCACCAATGGATCTCTTCCACTAGCATTTATGCCACCTCTGCCACCTTTGGAACAACCATGCCTACTAGGAATCACTCTTGGAGGCATCTTGAATATCTCAAACCCACAACCATGGTCCTAGTGTGAACTACCTCACGATCGATAATCTGTCCACACGCTCAAGAAAACCTGCTCTGATACCACCTGACAATGGCGCTAACCCGAGACACCAAAAATCACACACAACTAGAGAATATTATTATTATTTTAGATATGAAAATATTACGTGCAGAAGATCTGAAATCCTTGATTTTTGCAATACATGCAAATTACAGAAACTACAAAAAACTATAGAAATTCCCCTTTTCCTAGTATTCACTCTTTCCCCAAAAAGCTACCCAAAATTTAGAAACTAGCCCATAAATAACCCCCTTTTCAGTTTGGAGCCAAAAAAACATTCCAATTATGATTTTTTGGTGGTTTGGTGCCAAAAAGTACAATTTGAAATTCAAAATTTGAGTCCTAATTCAAAATTTGACTCTTAATTCAAAAATTGGCAATTTTCCTAAAAAATTAACCAACTTTCGGAAGCCATAACTTTTGATTCAGGACTTCATTTTTCAAACCGTTTGAACCATCAGGAAGGAATTGGAGTGAAGAACATGCTAAGAACCCACTCTACTAGTTCCAGAAAATTTTTGGGCCTGTACTATACCATTTAGTGCCTCAAACTAGGCTTGGAAGATTTTTTATAGGAAAAAGCAAAAACTCAAACTTGAATAACTTTCAAACTGTGAATGATATTGACTTGATTCTTTCACCAAAGTGCTTATTTTTCTATCCCAAACCTTCCCTTACATTTTTTCCTTCTCACACCTTCAAATTCAAAATTTCTAAAAATAGCAATTGAGTAGAAAAAGCAGAATAGGAGTTTTGCAAGTTGGGAATTCTTATTCAACGAAAAAGGTATCCAAAATGTAAAAACATCTACAAAAGGCTAACAAAAGGAACATAAATGGAAACCATATTTTTTGGTGATGTAATATTTCCCTTACACCACTGGATATCCTACATCACTAGGTGGGATGAAGACACAAAAGACGTCCATAATGAATTCCAGTGAAGAACTAAAAGATAGATATCATTGAACCATTTCCTTTCAAAGAAGAACTTGTCACCACAAACAATTGAGTAGCTAAAATTTTCACCACCCAAATAGAAAATGGCATGCATGAAATTATCAAACATGTGGAAATGACATACTTTACATCACACATAGATTCCAATTCATCTACCTCAGTACTAGAAGCCAAGTTACACTAAACCAAAAGACTTAAAAGTAGGCACAAGACACAAATCAAACATTGAAGATTCTACCATAGAGGAGGAATGATAATAAAAAGAATTATAAATGAAACCAAAGTATGAAAGAACACTACAAAAATCCCATTCTTAATTAGGAAATCTTAGCAATGTTATTACAACACATTCATTATTCAAGGTCAAGCTTGCAAAACATCAAGATGAAGAAATGAATTATTTTCAAAGGGATATAATGATCAATGGTTTCAAATCATGAAGATGTATTGAGTTATCCTCTACATGGTAGTTATAACAATACATTGTATATTATGAGTTAACCTTTTGTGGGTCTATCAAGTAGTCAAGGCATCCATCAAAAAATTATGTGTGACATCTATTCATCTAGGGTTTCTAGATCGAGGTAACATTATCATTTGTCACTTATCAATTTTAATCAATCATTGTTGTTTTTCCCTATGTCAAACCTAGGAAATATCCTCTTGATCATAATCAATTGTTATATTTAGAGATAAAAATACCAATATGGAATTTAACTTAGGAAATCCCCTATACAACATAATCTCTTCCCTTATTTCTATGTGAGCAAGTTAGATTTTGAGGTTTGAATGAAAGAAAACCCGAGAAATTATTTTGAACATTAATCCAAATCTTGAAAATTTCTGATCTCAAAAAGGAGGAGATAATTTTGGGGTTTACCACACCATAAACTAGGAATTTCAGCATCAAATTTTTATGACATGTTTATTTTTGTGTCTCAATCCTAGATCTAAAGTTGTTTTATAACTTTCTATTTTTTGCAATAATTTACATTTCTAGATCAAGGGTTGTATTTCAATTAGGCTTGTCAAATCACACTTCAAATTTACCATCCCCCCTAAAAAGACATAAAACCTAAGAGGTTATATCTTCCTTATAGTAGAAAGTCAATAATAAACCCTGTGCAACTTATGTTTAGTGTTGAGTCAAGTGAAAAGGTGATAATATTTCCTGATTAATCCAATTCAAGCTAAAATGAATGACTAAATAGTAGTTCGAAACCCATCTAATAATGGAATGGGGTAAATAAAATTAGGGACCAAAATAGACCTAGGGGAGTTAGACGAGAATAGCCAACATTAAATTCAAACTATGAAAAACAAGAGAGAGAAAAGAGAAAAATGAGAAAAAAGAGAAAGCTAAAAAAAATTAAATTTATAGATGGTTCTTCTTCTCTAATCCACTAGTTGTGTCTTGTTCCATGTGTCACCTCACCCCTTCTACTATTTAATAGGTTTTTATCTTCTATTTACATATTCATTCTATTATTCGACTCCCTTCTAGAATAAGTCATATCATAATTGTATTCATTAACATGAGTTAATAACATAATGTAGAGATGACTAGGTTGTTTTCTATTAAAATCATTTTTTTTGTCTTTAGTCTTGTTTTCCTTCAAAAATTTATAGTTATTTGTCAAACCAATTATCACTATTGTAGGATGTTTTTCAAATTCAATTGTAACTACAAATCTCTAATCCTAGTTGATGAATATTATGAGAGAAAGTCTTTTTTCTATTCCATAATATATTTTGGTATCAAAGATTGTCTATTTGGTGTGCATTAGAGGAGATAATCTATGTTATAAAAATAATAAAAGAAAAATCTAGCATGAAAGATTATGGGAGAAAAGTGTTGATCATCAAAGCTTGTGCCTCTTCGATAGTCTTATGGGAAATTCAATGAGTGGGCGACTAAATTGTACCTTACTAAATACCTCTAGGATTTTTTATAGAAAGCCAACGATACACCAATGCTTTTGTAGCATTTCAAACTAAATGATTTCTATGATTGATATAATTAGACATAGAATGGCACAACCCTTCAATATTGGAAAGAGAACCAAAAAAAAGGATAACAATTAAGCATAATATAGACTTTAAAATCATCCCATAGGCAGTGTTCATTAAGGTCCAATCAAACATAAAGATTTCTAAAGGTAACAGAAAGAACATTCAAAAATTGCATAAGCTCTCTCTCCTAATACAACATAATAAAGTAAAACAATAAACCTTCATAAAAGCATAGAATTCAAATGACATAATCTAATTTTCACAAGTCATTATTCTATCATGCGGGCATACAACATGGAAATCAACTATTTAAACTATTCAGATTCAGTTTGCATGACATACTGTTTCATTGAAAATGATAATATCAAGAAAGATATTGTGAAAAATGCCATGCTTGCATAGTCTCAACAATTTATCCTCAATAGTTCATGCTTTAAATATCAAATAAACTTTAAAATAAAGGTTTGATGCCAATCTGAGAATAGTTTAAATGTTAAAATATATAACATGCTAGAGACAAGTAGCTCTACAATTATGCTTCTAAAAGTAATTCTATAGCCTAAGAAAACTATAGAAACTTTCCTTAGCCAAGGAAATTGAAACTTGAAATTCCAACCCCTCATTGTGTTGTCACCCTCCTTATATAGTTGTTATAAAGAAAACACTGCCTCAACACATAATTCAATATTTCTAGGTGTTTGATAGTTAATGGCACATGATCTTATCATAGATCTCTAGTTAGGTCACAATGATCTTTGCTCATCAATTCTTAGCTACCACATTGATTTTTTTTGGATATTAAGCAAAGATGGATGCCCGTAAATGATCAAATCCTAAGAATAATAGCCTAAAAAAAGTTTCAGCTGACTTATCGCATAACCTAAAGGCTTTGACTCAAAGCTTCCATCCCAAAAACCAAGAAAGAAAAAGGCTAGGTAACTCCAAAAAACTCCCAAAAATATATCACAAGGTAGGAGACACAATCAACCTACAACGAAGAAGTGATGTGTCAAAAGGGTGGAAACTTTCGAGCTCATGAATATAGCTCCCTTAAAAATCCTTTACGAGGCAACACATGTTCTAAACTCTCTCCTAAAAGGGAGATGAAAGATGAAAATTGTACAACCACCACATGGTGCATTGCTCACCTTTCTAATAACTCTGCTTGAGTATAGACACTCAAAACTAAAAATATTATACAAGCCAAAAATCAAAATGAATAAGGAAAAAAGTAGTTCACAATTCTAGTGACTTGTAGGGGGTCTTTGCTTATAGAGGCACAAACCCAGGCCTCTAGTTGTTCTTGGAGTTTGATGAAAGTATCACACTGAGCCTCAATGTCTACATCAGTTGGTAGGATGAGGTTTCAGATCTACCTATAGGCTTGCTCAAGATAAAAAATCTCCTTAAAAGAGATGAAACCCCATCTAGAAGAAACTGCTCCCAAGTGACAAGAGAGCCGAGAAAGAGCATAGACCTCATGCTCAACATCATCCAATGTGGGTGTTGTACTTGAACTTGGGAGTTCTACAAAGGTCCAAATTTTGTGTTAGATTGTATCAATTACTTGTTCCACTATTAGTGCATCTTCATTTGGTGAAAGAAGAGGAGGTAGCCCATAAGTAGCCAAGAAATCAAAGCCCTTGATCTCAATGTCCCACTTATTCAACACCATTTGGAACTCTTTACACTTTGTCACAACCCTATGATATTTTATTATCTTGTTGGCTTTGATGGAGGCGACCTGCCAATCTGGAATCCCTGCTCTCTATAGGACTTGGTCAGTGGTGATGCACAACTTGGGGATGAAAATTTTTGAATCTGCCACTCAAAGTGAACATTTCTACATGAAGTGGTAACCATTAAACTAACCTTGGCATTCAACTATGTAACATTCCTCAGAAATTGTAAAGTGAACCCAGGAATGGAAATGCGAGCTATGATCCACTCCCAATGTATGTATATCAACCTCTTCATTATTGGGATGGCTCCAAATGCTCATGCATCATCTAACTATTGGTCAAATTGGGCCTCTCTCTACCTTGTGCTTTCTTCCATTTGATTTTTCTCCTGAAGGATGGTTGTTGACTCTGACCTTAGTCTTCCAACTTCCTATCTTGACTATATAGTGTCTTCCTGGATTCTTCAAAAATCATTAGAAGTTCAAGATCAGGCATTATCTAGGTCTCTTTAGATTTTCAATTTCAACATGAAGTTGAACCTATTCACTCTAAGCTTCTACATGCAGCTTCAAAACATCTCCTTGCTATCCTTGAATTTGATTTATGTGGGCTACTTCAACTTCAATAGCTCATATTTCATTCTATAGTTTGCTTATGGTTTCATTTGCATTTTCCAACTCTACCTCATGCTTCAATTTTTTGTCCAGCCTCTCATAGTCAACATATACCACCTTCTAAGTTGCTTTGGCAAGGACTACTTTGTTGTGTAGGAGAGTTTCATTCAAATCTATGCCTACAACATGAATGTCATAGTCCTCCATCTGTATTTTCCCTTTGGGCTTGGTGACGAATGACTTCATGGTGGTAATGAGCAAAGAGTTTCGCTCCTCATTTAAGAAAACTTAAATCTTCTTTGTGGTAGGCTTCTTGACATTCTTCAGTAATATTTTCTACTTCCTAGCATTTTGGGCCTACTTGGTAGCATCAAAAATACCCTAAAGAGTCTAAGGGACATTGATGCTTGATGTTGCAATGGAAGCACCAAGGGGTAGTCTAAAACGGGTGATAGTAGGGGAAAATTTGGATGTGTGAGTGTGAGGGGATGCAAAAGGTGGTGTGATCATGGAAAAGGGTTAGACACCAAAGTAAGAAAGGGGTGAATAAAATAATAGGCTAATGGAGAGGTGTCTTCCTAGAAGTAGATGGACCAGGTTTGACAGGTAAAGCAGTGGTACAATCTATTTCAATGGGGATCCTTTATAGGGCAATTAAAGACACGACAATAGTTGTGGTAGATAATGCTCCTTTGACATGTGGGTTGGTTTTAGTAGGTTCATTAAAAATGGTAGGAGGTCCTTTCAGGATTACAAGCTTAAGGTCCAAGGGAGGGGGATTCATTTCCATAGGAGGTAGAGGAATGAACAAGGATGCAAAAACATGAAGAAGAGGGGGAGCAAATCTTACCTAAGTCATAGTGGTTGGGACATTTTGCAGGGCGGGCTCCACTTCTTATCAGATTGGTATGCTAGGGGTACCTAGATCTTGAATTTTTCTTCACTTTGCATGATCAAAACTAGCACGTTCTGATCCTCTGGTAGCAAATCCTTCCAAAACATGGCCTTCGGTGGTAGTTGGGGATCTTATTCGAGATCCTTGGTCTCTTTTACCTTTGCTTTGGGTGTTAGAGGTGGATGGAGCTTGCCGATCCCTTTTCCATGAGTCTCTTTGACTGTCAGATTCCTAAGGTCTAGCACCTTGAGGTGGAACTTGTTCCTCATCAATCTTATGGCTTGTTTCAGGGTTGTTACTGGAGTCAGCCTCTTTATCATATATTTTTTTGAATTCATCATCGAGTAGGTGAAAGTTACCAAACTGGGCACCTGGCCACCTCATCTCCTATTAGAATCTCTAGAATTTTTCCTTTTTCCTTTTCTACCATTTCCTATACTTTAATTGCATGTTAAGATATTTTCCCATTAAAAGATTCCTCTGATACTCTACTTGGAACTCATAGAAACTTAACCATTTTGGTTGCTCTTCTGGAATGTGAGCCAAGTCAATGTATATCTCCATGGTCTACTGAACTGGGTTCCTTCTTCTTTGGAAATAATCCTAAACCTCATGTCTCGAACTATAAATCCCATTCGGATTATAATTCCACTTGTCACAAATGAGGACCAAGCCCAAGGTTGCCAGTAAATTTGGAATCTCATCCTCTTCCATCCATTTAGTCAGTATTACCCAACTCTTAGCAATTATAAGAGGAAGGTCGTAGAGCTTTGTTTTGTTCCTCCCAAAACCATAAATCTTGTTAATGATAGTTACCTAATGGCATGCCTCCAATGTAAAGACCATATTTGTTACAAATCTAGGGATTTAGAATGCCCCCCCAAGAAAACCATGAAATTTGATGAATGTGAATTCCTACCCGGGAAATAATCTAGTGAGGCCAGCAGATCTCTTATCCATTGCATAACCCTTTGAGAAAAATGACCAATGGTGCAGGGCAACTAATCCTTCAGTATTGACCTCAAAAAATTATTTGTAAACCAATAATAATCCCCTATCTTTGAAAGCATATGGGTGCATACAAAAACTGGTTGGAGAAAGCCCCTTTAATCTAGCCTAGATACTAGTACATTCCTACCTATCCACTCAAAATTATGATGTAAAAGCAAATGAGCGAGAATAGAGTACCTAAATTTGGACTCAATATTGTAGTTCTTCAACTACTCTCTCATGTTCCCAGCTATTACCTCAACAAAGTCATAGTACCTAAATATTTTTTACCTTTTTAGTGCAATAGCTAGGGAAAACTGGAAAGGGTCAACCTCTTCATCATCATCGAGGCCTAAAACCCAGACAACATTGAGAATACATACTATGTATCCTTCTTAAATTTCTTGCACCAAAGGGGCCAATGAATCTACCCTCTTTATGTCCTTTCCTTGGTCTCATCATCATAAAAATTTGTTTTCCTAAACATGTTCTATCCTAGGACATCCATTCATTCTTTTTCAAAAATATTGGCATCCCAACTCCAAGGGATACACAACATATCCTTTATGGCTTTGATAGAAATGGTAATCTTGACCGCTTGACCCTTAATGGCCTTTGTACTTTTTTAAAACTTCTTCGCACATGCATCAACCAACTCCGAGTATGGATATATAGTAGGAAACATAAACTATGTCAAGCCACAATTCTAGAGCCAAAATACAAAACTATCTAGTAGTTCATGTTCTAGCATCCTCTAAAACATGACTTCCCTAAGGTTTTTAGGGTTAGCCGATAACTAAGGGTTGAAAAAATTATTAGTTATGTCTTGCACTGCCTCTCTTTTGATGTGTTTATCATGTTGGACCCTTAGAAAGTGCTCATAAGGTCACTCTTCTACTACTGGAGTGTTGGTGAAATAGTTTCACCCAAAAACATCAGCATAACATGTCTTTTGCTTGATGCTACAACTTTTCTACCAGAGATTGATGCTTCCACCATGGTTGTACAAGAAAGTTGCAACCACTTTTCTTTTGCTTCTTTGGAGAAATCTACTTTTACATGCAATTTATTTTCTCACTCGTACATGTAGTTAAGGCTACGTCATTATTGTTGGGCCATTAAATACTTCCACCAAGGTGGTACATGTGGATTGGAGATCCATATCCCTCAAGAATGCCAAAATTTCCATGATGATGGAATTAGTACATTTCATCTACCATCTTTTTATCAAATAAGCTCATTGCCTCAAAAAGAGTGATTTTTGCTATGTCAAACATGTTAGGGTGATAGAAGGTAGTCTTGAAAAGACATGCCCATAAATTTGTCAGAGATTTACACATTAATCCATGTATTTTCTCATTATTACATTTATTGGTGCTAATGGTAGCAAAAGAAACATGTCATTGATCAACATACAAAAGCATTTACTCCCAACACCCAAATTTATTTCTCAAGGTATTCTCTTAGATTCTCCATACAATTTACCTACCATTCTCTATTTTTCCTTCAAATTTTTCTATTTCGGTCTGGCCAAAAATAGACTTCCATTGGTTTAGTTCACTAACTCATCTTTCTATATATAGCTATGCAACCTTTTGTAACAATCATTTGTAAATATAGTTACTTAAGTTTAGCAAGTTTTCCAGTTATCCTAATTCTACCATCTTTTGTTGCTTATTAGAATGTCTGCTAGCTTAGTAACTCCCACATAGCTCCTCCCATAGAGGCCAAAATATTTCTTTGTGGGAAAGGTCACTCATGACTGAATTAAGTGCCTGATGAAGAAATGTGACCACCTCATCATGGTTGTGTTTAGATGGGTAGTTGGAATAGACTTTATCAATGATGAAAATTAGCTCTAGAGCAACTACAACATGCTTACCCACTTTGTTTCCTAACTGTTGGACTTGAGTGTGTCCAAGCCTATGATAATTGAGTTGTGTCACTAGATGTTTGACAATTCGTTGATGGATGGGCTTGGCAAGGTAGTGCAACGGGCTATCCCTAGCATTGGTATATCGAGCACCATGGACTTTTGCTGGCATGTGGACTTTGGAATAGATTTACCCAAGTTTCCCTTCCTCTTTGAATTCCACACTATGGACTTTGAGAAGCACCATTGTTTTCTCAACCAACAACCACTTTTTTGTTGCACTACTATGGAGTTGAGTGTGTTATAGGACTCACCTAGAGGAAGCACTTTGACTTCCTCATGCAAAGTCATGGTGACTAGATCCTAGGTCTACACAGTTTGGCCTACATACATCATGTGTTCAACCCCTTTTTGCATCCTGAAGAAAAATAAGAAGAAGAAGAAGAAAAACCCAATAATGAACCCTCTTTTCTTCATTGCCAATGGTTAGAGGCTCTACTTTACTATTTTCTGCTTATTTCTTCCCTTTTGCTTCATTTTGCTTTCTACCCTTTTTGGGTTTTCCTAAGAGAGCCTCATGTTTAAATCTAAGCTTTGGTCCATCCATTATATTATAAATTTTTTGATGAATAGAATATAATACAAATTTTTGTTTCGTTAGTGTTCTTTTGGATGGCTTATTCTCAAAGATAAAATCTATTTACAAAAAATTACATATGGTACATAACTCTTAAATTTTTTAAAGAACTATGCATTTTATTGGAACAACTTCAGAAAAATACCATTCACCGGTTTATCTAAAGCATTTCCCACCATATCTTCAAGTTCGTACACATTCCTTTCCTTGCATGTGCTAATCTTGAAAGTTCCTTTCCATAACACTTCAAATTTTGTGTGTTGCTCTATTTTTGTAGTGCACTCATTGTACTTTAGCACTAAGCTCCCTTCTTTGAATTCTGGGCTAGAAGTCCTTTTGTCAAACCAGTGCTTCACTATTTGATGGCAGTTTATCATGGAGTCATAGGCGTTTTCTTTGTCTTCTTCTAGCTTGAGGAGCTCTGCTAGTTGTACTTCCATTCCACTACTTTCCTCAATTTCAAGGACTTTTAGTAGTTGTAAGTCAGGGATCTCTATGTAGATAGGTAGCACTACCTCCTTTCCATACACTAGATCATAGGGAGAAGTCTTCATAATTTTCTTGGGAGTAATATGATCTATCCATAGAGCAGCTCATAGGTGTATGTGCTAGTCCCTTTTTCATTCTAACCCAATATGCTTGATTAACATAATTAGGTTTTTGTTGGTTGATTCTACTAACCCATTCCCTTGTGTGTAGTAATTCAATGATGTCTTTAGGAAAATCCTATTTCTAATAGAAAAAGATGACATTCTTGATCCTACAAAGGCTCATGAATTGTTGGATATAATGGTCTTGAGTGGGCCAATCCTAGCTACTATCCCTTTGATAAAATTAAAAATTTACCCTTTTGTTGAACTTTTTAGGGCTACGACCTATGTCTACCTTGTTAGGTAGTCATTTTTCATGAGGATCCACTTATTTCTAACACAGAAAATAGGATTTATCATTCCAAAAAAACCTAGACCCCATTGAGCAAAGGGTTCCTTAGTTACAATCAGGCTTAGAGGAAGGGATGCATTCTTTCTTTTGCTAGCAAAATATTAACACTAGGTACACTTTTGTACCAAATGATGTGCTTTTGAAAACATAGCGGTCAAATAATATCCCACTCACATGATTTTTAAGGCAGTAGTCTTGGCAAAGAAATTTCCACCCTCAGGATAGTAATGGAATTTATTGATAAGTCTTTCTGCTTGTAAATTATTGACACATTGAAGTAGTAGACCATCATAATTTCTCTTAAATAGTAGACCTTTAATTAATACATACTTGGTGCTTTGCAATTGGTAGTATCTTCTTTTATGGAATGGAAGACTAGGTGGGTAATATCCCTAATGCATATATTATGTCCAATCATCCACCCAAGGCTCTTCAGACTCAAATTTGTTTTAGTAGACTTGATTGGTCTCTTTGTTAGCTTTGGGATTCGATTCCTATGCAATGTACTTATACATACCTCTTCCTCAAACCAACTTGGTTGGTCTAATTTCCACATTGTATTCTAGGATCTTAGTGATCCAATTTCCCCCCTTTTTCGTTATCTCTCCTTCTATGATGTATTCCCACACATTGGGATGTGCTACGAGGATAGTGATCTTGTTAGATGACAACAAGTGTTGGAATTTCTTTAAAATTTGGACAATGAAAAAAGCCTACTTCTCTATGAAATTATACCTAGCTTCATAGCCTTTCAAGGTCCTTGAATGGAAAGCGATAGGATTCTCTCCATTGTATTTTCCGCACTTTTGTGTGAGCATGGAAGCTATACTATGTTGGCCACTATACACATACAGTAGAAAGTTTTTGGAAAAATCTAGATTAACCAGCACTAGGGCTTCAAAGAGGGATACCTTTAGTTGTTTGAAAGCTGGCTTGCCTTCAAGAGTCCATCTAAAAAGTAGGTTCCTCTTAAGCATCAGGGCGATTGGTCTCACAATGCCTACAAAATTTGATCTGCATCTACTAACAAAATTAGTCTTTCCCAGAAAAGATTGCAATGCCTTTTGGTTTACTAGAAAGGGTAATTCCATTATAGATTTGACCCTTTTGGGGTATATTTGTATTCCCTCCTTTGATACTACAAACCTAAGGAGCTTTCCCTGAGGTACTCCAAAAATAATTTTTTTGGGATTCAAAGAAATCCTGAACTATTAGAATTTCTAGAAAACCTTTTCCAAATGATCAAAATGATCATCTTTTGATTTTGAAAAGATCATTAGTCATCCAGATATATGAGGATGATCTAGTTGATCAATCATTTAAAAGATGCTTCAGCATTAGAAAGTCTGAATGAAACCTTTAAATAGGAAAATGTTCCCCACTTAGTGGTAAAAGTTATTTTATATTGGTCAGATTCCTTTCAAATAGAATTGATTATACCTTGAGAAACCATCTAGCAAAGAGAACATCTTTGATCTATCCATAGTCTACAAGATCTACTCCATCAATGGTAAACAGTAATGGTCTTTTAAAAGGGCTTTATTCAAATCTCAAAAAAAAAGAAAAAAGTTAGATATCACCATTCTTTTTCTGAACCAGAACCATATTTGATAACTGGGTGGAATGTTTGATAGGATATATGATCTTTGATTCAACCAACTTGGTGAGCTCCTATACCATTAATGCTTTGAATTTTAGGTTGATTGGCCTTTTCTTCTATCAGATGAGTTTGGATCCTTCTGCCAAATCAATGGTATGTTGAATTCTACCCGGGTTGTATCCTCTTACATCATCATAGGTCTAGGTGATAACCTATCATACTTGAAACATAGATCCTTCAGTCTTTTCTTGTCCTTGTGAGGAGCTTCTCTTCCAACTTTCATCTTTCTACTACTTATGACATTGAGCTCTTCATAATCCCTTGTGTCCACAGTAAATATTTTCTTTCCATTCCTTAGATCTTCACAATCAAAGAGTTTTTTGAGAAAAAATAATCCTTGGGAAGATTTTTCCCTTTTAATTAGATGATTTCATATTTGAGAAATCATATCCTTGATTTTTTTATGAACGAAGCAATTTGGATGTTGTCATCAAAAACTGGAAGTTTTGATAATTTTTAGGGATGGAGGGTTGGATAATGAATTGTATCACACTCTACTTTGATAGGCTGGAAATCCATTCAAATTGTGAACTGATAGAATCCATTCAATTAAAAACACTATTTTCTGGTTAGGGAACAACTTGTATATTGAAATCTTCAAAATTCTCAATTAGATCCTAGACCCGATGCCTATAAGATCTCATCCTTGTGTTCTTTGTAGTTACTTCTTCGTAGACCTATCTCACCACTAGTTCTAAATCTTTGAAAACTTGTATCCTTCTCACACCTATCCATTCTACTAGAATTAGCTTGTGACCTAAGGCTTCATACTTAGCATCATTGTTGGAGCATAAGAACTAAAAATGGTAAGCCTTGAGGGTCTCTGATCATGTTGGAGACACTATTCAAACAAGCACTCCTAAGCTAGCTTTACATTTGACACCATCAAAATATAGAGCCCATAGACAATCATTAGACGGATCATCAGATCCCTCCTAATCTTTCATTAGTTTCAGAAAAGACCTAATCATTGTCAAAAAACACATATGTTCCTACCCCCAATGCATTGAAGTTTTTTAATGGATCAGAGTCAATAAATTGGTTGAGCAACACTTCTTCCTCAAGAGTTTTATCACTTGTGTCTTCATCTTCTAGCATTTCTACACAATATCTCTCTTGCTAAGAGATGGAGGTATGTGCTACTTTAAAGCACAGGATTGGATTGTGAGGAATTTTTTTGGGATGCAAATATTCATATAGGATCTTCATCTTCACCACATGCTTGGTTCTCAATATTAAGTGGGACCAGTCAAGCACCAAGTATTTTCCAAGCTTTGCAGTGAAATCTCTTAAAAGACACATTCCAAAAATCAAGGGAATTTTTATCACTACTACTTCTTGTGTAACCATTTGGCTTGGACACAAGAAGAGGGTTAGAGATAGATCTTTCATCCAACCGATGGTCGAAACCTTCTTCCCATCCAGGTTCATGATTACTTTTTCAAGGGGCTCATACTTAAGTTTCAAAAAATCCACTAGTTATTTTGGCATAACAGTCATGCTAGCCTTCAAATCAATCATATTATTATGCAAAAGATTATCTCCCACAATAAGAGTTAAAAAGAAAGGTGTGGGCTTTGGCTTGCTTACCTCTTTCTCTTTTGCATTTCCTACATCATTTGTGTAAGTTGTTGCTTTCAGTTCCTAAGGGGGTTGCATGGCTACCTTGTCTCTACTTTGATTATACGACTGAGCTATGTCCACCTATGGGATTTTTTCTTCTATCTTTAATGCTTCCCAAAGCAATGCCTTTTTTTGTGGAATAGATATGACATCTCATAATGATACATTGGTGAGCACATTTTTCAATTGTTCCACTACATAGAGCATCTTGATTGGATGAGTCTTAGTCTTGTACAGTGATACTTCTCTTGTCTTTAGAAAGAAACATTTTGTTATGACTAGGCTCAGTGCATTATATGTCTCCTTTGCCAATTACAGATTATGCAGCTATGGAAAAGGTCAAATGATGAGCAATGGATCCTACTTTTCCTACAAGGATAGTTGTTGTGGTGGCAGACATGGAAAAAGTTGTTGCATGTATTCCCCCATGAGCATTCTTTTGGACCTTATGTTATAGTCTAACTATACTTGTGGGGCACTAGTCATCAGAGCTTCATTTGAAAATATTACATCTTCCATCCAAGAAAATAGAGCTTGTCAGGTGTAATATCTAGTTCTTGTTCCAAAGACATTCTTTGCATTTGCACTTTGAAGGAATTATTTCCCATTTCAGAAGACTCATATTCATCTACATTTAGAAGAACACCCTTGCTTCTTTGTTCTACTATCCTCTATTGTATATCCCCTCTTGGTAAATTTTGGGGCATATGGCTATCATTGCATGGGAAGCACCAAAATTTTTCATCTTTTTCCAAATTATTATGGCTTAGGACTAGCTCTTTACCTATGCTATCCTTGATTGTCTACAATGACATGGTGACTAGAACTATCTAGTTTGTGGATGACGTTTATTGACCAATTGGAAGGTCCTTGGTATGGATTTTGTTGATAAAATTTCTTTCCTCCACCATAGGCTTGTGTAGCCTACTTCAAAGGCATCGCTTGCTATCACTTGATAGGGACCAAATCATTAGTGAAATTCCACATGAGATTATTCATGTCAATGATATCCACTACTATTAAGGAAGAGCCTAACATGCTTGTTTGAGTAGCAGGATACAAGTACATAGATTGGAGAGCAGTCAACACCAACTATACAATAGAAGCTCTTGGAGTAGCTTCTTCGCATGAGAGATCTAAGATTTCCAAAAATACTAGCATTAGAGGTCAAGGAAAAAGCTTCCCGACATCAATAATTACACTATTCTTCGCATGGACAACCACATCATATATGTCAGGAAAAACATCTGCTCCCATGGAGGTTATCATAACTGCTATGTCTGGATTAAAAGCCTTCAAATAGAACATGAATACCACCACATCTTGTGGTTGGGAAATCATAGGGATCCTTTGCTAGGTCTTGTAAAATTTGGTGTTAAAGTCACTCATGGCTTCCTCTGGAGCTCTCTTAATTGTAATTAGTTGACGTAGCAATGAAGAGTGGTCTCCTTTGTCTAAGAAACATTTTAAAAGTTGCTCTCCAAGTTGATCCGATGAGATAATACATCCTAAGGATAAAGATCGATACCAATCTTGGGCCCTTCCCTTGAAAGAGGCAACTAATAGCCTCAAAGCATTGTTCTCCTCTGCTATGTTATGTACCCTACATACCTCCACTATTTCTTGAATGTCTTCGGAAGGGGTTTTGAAATCTTCTCTAGAGAATCTCATAATATCCTTGAGGATGTTAGCAAGTATACGAGGCCATACATTTGGGGGTGAGGGTGGTCATAGAGGACTACCACTATCCCATGTTAGTGTATGTGCAAGATCATCATGGGCCAAAAAGTGGTGATATGATGCGTATGTGTAGGGTATATGGCTAATGATTTTTTTTTTATCCAAAATTGTTGAAATGAAAAGGGTTTATAAAAGATATTCTCAAATTTCCACTAATAAAAATTATGCTTTACTATAAATTTAATAAATTATTATTATTCACTTTCTATTTGAATTACGACTAAAGTCTTGATTGATAGGTTGATTGAAAAACATGTATAGCTTTCAAAAAGTATCACATTATTTGAATCCAAAACATGCATCACATTGTATTCTTTGCATCCTATAAGTTTTTTTTTTTGCATTTTATGAAGTTTTGACAAAGTTAAGGTGGTTAGACATACAAGTTTTTATATTTTTTAAAAGTTACAATTAAAAATTCATAATTAATTATTTACTTCAAAAAAAAATTACAAAAAAATATGCATCACATCAAGACATGAGTCGTCTACTTATATCTAAAATCTTATAAATTTTTTTATCATTTTACTATGGTTAGGGTGGTCCGATAGACAACTATCTCTTATTTTATCCCTGAAATTTAAGTACTACTACATTGAAATTTCAAATTTTTACTGGAAATAGATTTTTAATTTTTAAATAAACCTAGTAGTTTAGAAACTACATTCAATTTATTATAGATTTTATTCTTACATATTTTCTCAATAATGTAGATAACTTAATCAAATTTTTATGTCAGGTTGCCTAAGTCTGATTTTTTTGAATTTTTTTGCCATTTAATGGCTTGTTTTTTCCATGATGATCCTCCACATGCCCATTGCAAAATTTCTAGGAGTAGGGGGAGGTACATGACCCATAGAGAAAAGATTCCTATGAGTCAGATATACAAATAATCTTATTTGGAAGTTTAAGCCTCTGGGTGGAGTAGATAGGGCTCTGAAGGTTAGACTCTTACTTATTTCTCTATTACAGGTATGTGTAGGACCATGATGGGCCAAAAAGTGGCAATATGATGGGTATTTGTAGGGTATGTGGAGGATGACTTTTAACCCAAAATTGATGAAACAAAAAGGGTTTTTAAAAGAGATTCTTAGCTTTCCACCGATACAAATTTTGCTTTACTTTGAATTTAATAAAATTATTATTCATTTTATATTTGAATTATGACTAAAGTCTTGATTGATAGGATAATTGAAAAACATCTATAGCTTAAAAACAATATCACATTTTTTGAATACAAAACATGCATCACATTCTATGCGTTGTATACTATAGGATTCAAAAAAAAAGGAAAGTTTAATTTCATGAATTTTTGACCAAGTTAAGGTGGTCAGACATACGAGTTTTTATATTTTTTTAAAGTTGTAATAAAAAATTCATAATTAATTATTTACTTGGAAAAAAATTTACAAAAAATTATGCATCACATCTAGACATGAGTCCTCTACTTATATCTAGAATCTTATAAAAAAATTATTATCATTTTATTGGGTATGTGCAGGATCATCATGGAAAAAACATGCCCTTACATAGCAAAAAAATTAGAAAAATCAGAGTTAGGAAATTTGACATAAAAATTGAACAAGTTATCTATATTATTTCAAATATATGTAAGAATAGAATTTTTAGCAAATTGAATGTAGTTTCTAAACTACTAGGGTTTTTTTTTCTAAATAAATCTATTTGGTGAAAATTTGAAATTTCAATATAGTAGTACTTAAATTTCTGGGAAAAAATAAGAAGTAGGTGTTTGTTTGACCACCCTAACAACAATAAAATGATAATATCTTTTTATAATATTTTAAGTATAAGTAGAGGACTCATTTCCTGATGTGATGTATATTTTTTTTATAATTTGTTTCCAAGTAAATAATTAATTATGAATTTTTTATTACAAATTTTAAAATATATAAAAAACTCGTATATTTGACCACCTTAACTTGGTCAAAACTTCATGAAATTCAATTTCTCTTTTTTTAATCCAATAGTACATGAAGCATAGAATGTGACGCATTTTTAAGATTCAAAAAATGTGATACCATTTGAAAGCTATAGATATTTTTCAATCAACCTATCAATCAAGACTTTACTTGTAATTCAAATAGAAAATTAATAATAATTATGTATTAAATTCAAAGTAAAGCATAATTTATATTGGTGGAAAGCTAAGAATCTCCTTTAAAAACCCTTTTTTTCATCAATTTTGGGTAAAAAGAAAGTCGTCAATGACATACCCTACAAATACCCATCATATCGCCACTTTTTGGCCTATCATGATTCTGCACATACCCTATTGTGGTTAGGGTGGTTAGACAAACACCTGCTTCTTATTTTTTCCTTTAAATTTAAGTACTACTGCATTAAAATTTCAAATTTTCACCAAATAGATTTTTTTTTTTTTACAATAAACCAAGTAGTTTATAAACTACATTTAATTTGCTACAGATTCTATTCTTACATATTTTTGAAATAATATAGATAACTTATTGAAATTTTTAAGCCAAGTTTCCTAACTCTAATTTTTCAAAGTTTTTTGCCACTTAAGGGGCTTTTTTTTTCATGATGATCCTATACATACCCTTACTCCTTACTGGTGATACAAAACAAAACCTGTAATTCTTTTCCTTCTAGGTACTAAGGAAAGTAATTGAGAGTATTAGAAGTGACCTCTCGAAGATTCTCTTGTTTGGACTCTAGGCATGAAACTTTAGGAGTTTCCTTTCCTTAGCTTCATTTGAGAAATATTAATGGCTTCTAATCAGGCATTTGGAAAACTTCATGACCCACTAGGCATGCTAGAAAAATAATTGTTGATTAGCAAAGCTTGCACATTTCTGACAGTCTTATAGGAAATTCAGTGAGTGGGGGACCAACTTGTGCCTCATTGAATACCTTTGAGATTTTTATAGAAATCCAACTCTTCTTTGGGGGTTTGGAGTAAAGGGTAGAAATAAATGTAAATATAAAACATAAAAAGGTGATACAACAGTGGTTTTACAAAATTTCAAACCCAACCATTTCTAAGATTGATATAATTAGACATAGAATGCCACAACCCGTCTTTGTTGGAAATAGAACAAACAACAAAAGCTAACAATTAAGTACAGTGTAGACTTTCAAATCTTCCTACAAGCCATGTTCATTAAGGTCCAATCAAACATAAATATTTCTAAAGGTAATAGAAAGAATGTTCAAAAATTGCATAATCTCTCTCCTAATACAACATAATATAGTAAAACAACAACCCTTTAGAAAAGTACATAATTCTAATGACATGATCTAATTATAACATGTCACTATTCTACCATACGAGCATACAACATGGAAATCAACTATTTAAACTATTCAGATTCAACTTGCAAGACACAGTGTTTCATTCAAAACGATAATATCGAGAAAGAAAGCTTGGAAAAGGCAATGTGTGCATAACCTCAACAATTTCTCCTCAATAGTTTGTGCTTTAAATATCAAATAAAATTTAAAATAAAGGTTGCATTTCAATATAACAATAGTTTAAACCTTAAAATATATAATAAGATAGAGACACGTAGCTCTACAATTGTTCTTCTAAAAGTAATTCTATATCCTAAGAAAACTAAAGAAACTTTCCTTCTCCAAGGAAACTGAAACTTGAAATTCCAACCGGTCATTGTGTTGTCGCCCTCCTTATATAGCTACAAAAAAAGAAAACACTGCCTCAACATAGAAGTCAATACTGTCAGGTGTTTGATAGTTAATGGCACATGATCCAATCGTAGATCCCTGGTTGGGTCATAATGATATTTTCTCATCAATTCTCAACTCCTGCATTAATGTTTTTCAGATTTTTAGTAGACATAGACTCCTATATACAATCAAATACTAAGAACAATAGCCTATCAAAAAGATCCAGTTCATCAATCTCATCACGTAGAGGCACTGACTGAAAGCTTCTATCCTAAAAACCAAGAAATTAAAATTCTAGCCAGCTCTAACAAACCCCCAAAAATATCACTCCATAGGAGACGTGATCCACCCATAGCGAAGAAGTGACATGTCAAAAGGGAAGAGACTTTCAAGCTCATGAATAAAGCTCCCTTGAAAATCCCCGATGAGCCAACACATGTTCTAAACTCTCTCCTAAAAGGGAGATGAAAGATGAAATTTGTGCAACCACCACATGGCGCATTGCACACCTTTTTGATAACTCTACTAGAGCGCAAGTGCACTCAAAACTAAAAATTTTATACAAGCCAAAAATAAAAACTATTAAGGAAAAAAAACACTTGACAAAAGGATTAAAAGGAATGCTAGTGTAAGAAGGGATGTATTGCAGCATACAAGATCTACATCTTCAAAGTGTTACATGTATTTTTTACTCTTAAGAAGAGTATTAACACCGAGAGGAGTTGAGGGAATTTGAGATTTTGTTAGTGTTGTGTATTCTTAGTTGAGAATTCATGAGTCTCAGTGAAGTCTTGAAAGGTTGGAATGCCAATGGTGGTGAATTTGACTACCAAAAGGTTGCCTCTAGAAAATAAAATGATAACAAAGGGTACTATAAGAGACTTAACCTAATATTGTGCATGTGTGATCTCATGTAAAATATCCTATTGAGGTAAAGATTCCTATAATGATACTTGACTTCAATGAGAGTCTTATTTATTACATGTCAAGAAGTCTATGTAGTATATAAAATTCCTTAGTCTTGGAGATTATTGTGAAAAAACATATTATAATCGTGATTAGTTAAAACTAAGAAATGTAAGATATGGTTAAAATATTTTATTTCCATTTTTTGAAGGAAAACTTCATTGAATCCTATCTAACATAACAAATAAGTTATATTAAAAAAAAAAAAAAATTGATTATGAAAAAAATAGGTTTTGATGGAACCCAAAACCCATTACAAGAAGGTTTTGAAGGGACCTAAAACCATTTCAAGATAGAGAAGCTACTAGAAAATAAATCAGCATAGATTATAATATTAATTGGAAGTTCAAGATGAAAAATCTGATGAATGGGTACAACATTTGGAACATTGTAAATTGTAAAACATTGTAATTTTTGGGAGAAGAGATAATGTAAAACTAATATTCTCTTATGAATATTAGTAAAGGACTCAATCATGCCTCACATAGGAGACATCACTATCTCCACTAGTACATGGAAAACTTGAAAGGTTTATACAAGATTACAAAAATAAATATATTTTTTGAAAGAGAATTATTTTTAATCAAAATTTAAGAAAATTAAAGTATTAGTGATTATTTGTTGAAACATAATAAATGAAGGAATAAATTTTTTGATGTTGTTGAACAAGTTTCAAGCAATACTTTAGTTATTGTTACTTTGAATGGTATGGTGGTTGATTATCATGTGCCAATCAATACTTTGGCTACAAGATAAAATGCACCTTCTTTTGAAATTGTCAATTATCTTTCTACAAGAAGAGGAAATAGATGAGCATGTGGAAAGTAGGATTCAAACTACAAATTCAACTTTCTTAGCCAAGTAAAAGAAGCTATCCAAATGAGTACAATTGGAAAAAAGAGAGGTAAATTGTATAATAATTGGTATAAAAGTGAAAAAATATATCAAGATGGGGCATCATCTAAATCAAATATCAATGTTAAGAAAAATGAAAATTATAACTATTGTGGAGAATTTGGAACTTATGCACACAAATCTTGGAAAGGGAATTTGAATGAATCTAGAAGTAATACATATGAAGGTAACTGTGTGAATGGTGAAATCATAGATAAGTGATAAAATTCATAACCTAAAGTAGTTTATTTCAGATTTTGATCTTATATTGATATGGGTGATTATAATTATTGGTTTATAAATTCAAGGGTGTGAATTCATATGTCATGTCATAGACATTGGTTTATTAATCTATGAGAAAAATGATGGTACTACGACCTATTTACAAGATGACAATTTTCATGATATAAAATGGTATGGTGATATAATTATGCAATTTCATAGAGGAAATGTAAAGAAACATGTAAATGTAGTGTATGTTATAGGAATTAAGAAGAATCTACATATTAATTTTATCCATTAATAATCAAGGATTAAAATTTAAATTCTTGAAGATAGGTTTCCCAATCAAGGATATGAAGGATCACTATAAAGTGATTGTAGAACCAATTAGAATAAGAGGTTTGTATAAACATGATATCAAAATATAAATTAATCAAGAAATGTATTTTACATGTGGATCAATTGAAGAACTATTACAAAAAATATATAGTGAATTAAATAATAGAGATCTTATTTATCTACAAAGAAAGAGATGTTGCAAGTTATTTGAATATATAAGAGTGGATACATTAGTTGTGATGGTACATAGAAAAGAGTTTCCAATAAATTAAAATCAAAATAAAATACATAATCTTAAATTAAAGTACAAATAGATGTGTGTGATCTCATGTAAACAAAATCAATTGGAGGAGCATCTTAATTTATTATATCCTTGATGATAGCACTAGATATAATTGCATCTATCTCTTAAGAAATAAGATAAGTCTTTGAATTATTGAAACAATTAAGATTATTGTAGAAAAAAAAACTACTTACCATATCAAAATTCTTACATCAGATCAAGGGGGAATATAGTCTAAAATTTTCTATAAAATACTGTAAAGATAATGGAATTTTCAAGAAATACATATTCCATCATAGTTTAGAACAAAATGGTGTGTCTAAAAGAAAAGAAAAGAAACTATAGTTGATACATACTAGGACCATCCTTAAAGGAAAGAGTATCCCTAATAGTTTGTGAGCTGATGTAGTCAACATAGTTATTTATCTATTGAATCAAACAACTATGCATCTAGAAACAAAACTTCATATGAGGCTTTTATTGGTACTAACTGGTGTAGGGACACCCTCATTCACATGTTAATAAATTTTGAGTTTTGTATTGTTTTTATATTATTGATATAAATAAGGTCATTTGTGACAATTATATGTCCTTTAGGACTAATTTTGATATTTTGGTGCAATTCAGTCAAAAATTGTAAAATTTGTTATGTTGCTCAAAAAAATTTCATGCAACTTTGGAAAGGTGTCAAAAATCAAGAAAATATTAAAAATAGTTGGTTTTGATTGGGAATGTATAATTACACTCTCCAAACTCGAATTCGGGGTTTGGAGACATTGTTTTGGAAGATTTGGTGAATGAAAGTAATCATTTTATGTGCATTTTCTAACATTATAGACCTTTTATTTCCTTTGGTACTAATCTTTACTTGCTTGTACAAATGGGATAATTCTTGGGAAAGATGAAGGAATGGGACACCTTTCATTTTCAATTGGTTTGGTGAATTTTTATTAGTATTTGCAAAAGTTATTGCCATTTTGGTGAAAATTGTCCCAAACCCTACCTAGGGTTTCCAACAGTAGAATTAAATTCATAAATTGACTTCCCACCATTGTAAATCCATTAAAATTTGTGTGGATGGCTATTTTATCATTTTATGCAAACACTTTAAAGGATTTTCTATGGTTTGATTTTATGAAAAATTTATTCAATAATAGTCCCAAAGGATTGTGTTTGTCAGTTTGACAAGGCAACAAGAATAAGGTTTGATCAAATAAAATTAAGTATTGTATGTACATTGAAGTGTGTGATGTTTTAGGGTGTTGGAATGGTCTTCTATACTGGTCTATAATTATTTTCTACTTGAACTCATATTGAATGTGTCTTTAACCTCAAATAGGTAGGTTCTCACAAATTTTCAAGTGCCAATAGTTTCTTTTCAAACCCTATTGTGTTCTTGCACTTGGTTTGGGCTTAGGTTGTTATTTATGAGACTTAACTCTTTATCACTAAACCTATCATGAGTCATTTGAGAATATTTGGAAGTAAGTAATTTTATCATATTGAAACAAAAATTATGAGGAAATTTGATACTAATTCAATAAAATATGCATTCATCAATTATTGTGTTGATCATAAGGACTTAAAAAATATATATTCCCACTCATCACCGAGTGTTTTCTAGTAGATTTGTTATATTTGATGAGTTTTTTGATGTTTTTCACAAGGATTAATGGGAAGAAAGTATTGCTTCATGGAAACTACTTGAAGAAGCTAGTGAAAGTTCAAATATTCAAGATCAACAAACTCATAATCAATGTGGACATGAAAGAAGGAAAAGTGAAGAAACTCCATCCAATAGTGAATTATTGAGAAGATCAATGAGGTGAACCAAGGCACCAACTTAGTATAATGACTATGATCTAATGGATAAAGTAATGAGTATAGATAAACCTCAAAATATTGAAGAAGCTAAGAATAATAAAGAACGGATAAATATTATGCAAGAAGAATATGATTCAATTATGGATAATAATACTTGAGAACTAACTGAATTACCTTCAAATAAAATTCCCATAAGATCTAGATGGTTGCTCAAAACTAAGTTTAAAGATGATGGAACTTTTGATAGATTCAAAGCTAGATAAGTTGTAAAAGGTCATTCACAAAAATAAGGAATAGATTATGAAGATACATTTGTACCTATTATTAAAATATACTATTAGAGTAATCGTGCTAATAAGGCTAATTCAGATTATATCAAATAGATGTTAAGTGAATATTTTTTAATGGTCAATAAAAGGAATAAATATATCTTGTTCCACTTGAAGGCTTTGTAAAGAGGAAACTTTTTTAAAAAATATGTAGGTTAAAGAAAGAATTGCAAGTTTCTAATAGGAACCAAGGTCAGGGTATGAGAAAATTGATAAATTCCTCTATCAAAAAGGTATATCATGAGTAAAATTGATCCAAAATTATACATACAAAAATATGAGCATGTGAATGTTATTTTTATTTCATTGTATGTGTATGACTTGATCATAACTAAAAGTTCTATACACTCGATTGATGAAATCAAGATACATTTATCACAAGAATTTGAAATGAAAGATCTTCAATAATGTATTATTGTTTAGGAATTGAATTATGGAGAGAATATGGTAAGACTTTGATTACTAAAGTAATATGAAAATAAATTTATTCAAAGGATTAGTATGTAAGATTGTAAACAAGTATACACTCCATTAGTATAAAATATCAATTTTTCTAGAGATATGTTACTATAGAATTCAATGGTACTACAAAAGTCAATGGGACCTTTTTTACTTAGATGGTGTGAATTTTAAACTATTTGACCACTACAAGGCCTAATATTGTATATTTAATCACCATACTTAACCAATTCATTGGAAAGGAGTAAATATAGTCATTCAAAACCTACATGGTACCCTAAATTTTGGGATTGAATACACCAACCATTTGAATATTGAGTTGATAGATTATTCTAATTTTGTTAATGGGCGAGTGATCTTGATGATTATAAATCAATAATTGGTTTGCTAGCATATGGATTTGGGATATTGTTTATGGATTCTAGTGTTGTCATTGATGGAAAATAGATTCATTAGCATGGTCCGTAGTTTAGAAGTAGCTCATACTAGCAAGCAAAGTAGAAAAAAAAATACTACCGACAGAAAACATGAAGAACAAGGTATCTAGTTGATAAGTTAGTCTATATACTTCACCAGATCATTATTCTATGTGGTGGATCCATAGGAAACCTTGCCAAGAATGTATGTTACCTATTCATAAGTTTTGTAATGTTGCTTCAATTTTTTTACATGCTTGGATATCTGGTAGAGTGATTTATTGTTCATTTTCTCATTATGGCCGACCTAGTGTATATAGCATGTTACAGATGTATAAGGAGTAGTTGTTTTAATATTTCTTGTGTTGGGAATTTTGATTTGTGTCCCAGCTATAGTCTAGTTGACTTGTGTGGGTGTGCATTAATTTTAATTGGTGATTTGAGCCAATTGTTGGAGTAATGTTTCATGTTTTGTTGAAGCCAACTTAAGTGATTGGAATATTTGCTAGTGGATATATATATATATATATGAGATTCATAATTCATTTTTGTAAGTGAGAATGATGTTGTAAGAAGGTATGTGTGCAAAAATGTGTAGAGTAGTTGTATGAGCATACATCAGAAGAACTGTTGAGTGAATTTTGGCTTGTGCAATAGAAGGGTTGTTGTAGCAGAGCAGAGTAGAAGTGCAAATTGAACAAAAGGTCAAAAATATATTTTATGTGATTCACCAAAATTGAATCTAGGAATTTGCAGATGTTATTTAATTAGTTCATTTTTGTTGTTATCAAAAACATTTTGTAAGTGAGCCTTTCTTATTTTGAGTAATGAGCTCTAGGTAGTGTGCCTGAATGCAAGTGCATTCCCTTTTGCTAATACTTTTAACAAGGTATAATATTTTGGACTAACCTCTACCGTGGTTTTTCCCCTAATAGGGTTTTCACATAAAAAATATTGGTGTTATGGTGTCTTGATCATCTTGTTTATTTTATTTCTTGTTTTTTCTCTTCATGTGCTAAAAATTATTTAAGAAGATCTAAATTGAAAGTCAAAATTGTTGAACACCGATTCACCCCCCCTCTCTTAGTGTTCCCTAAGTCCAAAAATTGGTATTAGAGCAAGGTTCCTTTTTAGAATTTTAACAGCTTGAGGTGGATCTTGAATTAGAATGGACTCTAGTGGTATTCAACAGTAGCTTATGGTGGCACTTGATGATCTTGACCAGTCTAAAGAAAAATTCATGGAATTAAAAGAAAATATTTTGGATGCTGAGAAATTCATTCAATCAGTCAAAGAAAAAATCAATGAGTCAAGAGAAAATAGGAAGGAACTTTCTGATTAGCTAAAGTAGAAAGAGAATAAAAGTTTGGAAGATGCTCACTTGAATCAGAACCTAAAAGAGATAACTAAAGAATGTGAAAAAATTCTTAGAGACAATGCTACTCTGAAGCTTGAAATGGAATATGTGGCGATGAAGCTAACTAAGGAGATTGAAGAAAGAAAGACGATTGAGGAAAATCTAGCCTAGTCCCTAAAGGAAAAATCTAAGGAATGAGATCGAGTTAATAGTGGATTCATTCAAATGGAATTGAACTACAACAATCTAGAAATAATGAGCAAGAGCTTGAAAGACAAGTAGTTATTCTGAGAGATGAACTCACTATTACAAATGAGTACAAGGAGAAGTTGAAGATTAGTTCTGGTAAGCTTGATGAGCAGAGTAAAGGACAAAAAAATGCAAATGACAAGAGAGGTCTTGGCTATGAGAAAGGAGAAAGCTTTGGATCTAAACACATGGATTCCAGACAAGGAAATCAGATGAAAAAAGGTAGAAGATATCTAGTAAGACAACCCAATTCTCAGAGGTTTAATAGTTACTACTTTTCTTGCAATAAATTTGGTCATATGGCTTCTTAGTGTAGAAGTAAAATAAATTTAGGTAATCCATCATTTCCCAATCAATGTTTTAATTGGAAAAGTTTTGGTCATAAGTCATTAGAACGCAGAAGTATGTATGGTGATATAAGGAACATTAAATGCTATGCCTATGGAAAATTTGGGCATGATGCTAATCAATACAAATCAGGAGGAAACCAATTGAATGAGTGGTCTAGATAGAGAAATTTGGTGTTGTACAATTGCAACATATTTGGTCACATTGCAAGATTCTATAGGACCAGGAACATGGATAGAAGAGGTCTAGTATACAGAGAAACAATTTCACAAAAAGCTGACAAAGGAAAAGGAAAAGCATTCGTGGAAGAGATAAGATATCAAATGAAGAAAAAATGGGTAGAGAAGAGTTAATTTGATGAAGGAAATATGCTCATACTAGAAGCATCCTCTGATAATTCATCCACAAATTGATTTCAGACTATTTTCCTAGGGGGAGTTTTCAAGAAAATGTTTTTTCACCCTATGTGTAGTTGGTACCAGAACATAGGAAATTCTCATTAGTAGTGCTACTCATCTTCATTATTGATCATTTGTTTAGTAGAATTAAATATGGAAGGTACGTAGATGGATTCTTCCCTTATTGTTTAAGAGTGCAAAATAACCAAAACTCCTAGGGAAAACCATTTAATGCAAGAAAAAGGTTAGGTGTACAAAGCTATAAAGGTTATTTGGAACCCTTATTTATCACCTTACATCAAAGAAGATTAGAAGGAGAGATTTGTAGCAAAATCTCAAAGAAGTCAAGTAAATTCAATGACAAATTCATCAGGTACTCCATTCATTGTAAAATTTCTAAATTGTCTTTTGTAGAAAAACCTTGCTCCGTATGGAAAATGAAGAAAAACAAAGGAACAGTGAATTTGGATGAATATAGTAGTCAGAAGGTTAGGGATATAAGAAATTTGTTGCTACTCAGTGAATTCAAGTGGCTTGAAGGTGCAAAACATAAGAATTTGAACATTTGGAATGAGTTTCCTTATTTTTTCCAATGCAGAAGTGGTCATTTTTATCTTGAATAGATTGGATGATGATATTCTTACTCTGGATAAACCCTATCAAATTTCAAAGGATGTAATAAAAAATCTGATAGGATTATGCAATATTGGAGATGTCCTGAAAAATAAGTTGATTCAAAATGTTGAAGTTGAAGCCATAACTAGTGTAAAAGGATATCAGAGGGCTCTAGTAATTACAATGATCAAAGACCCATTGACAAGGTACATTGCATATGGAATTTTGTACAAAATTTTCTTCAAAAATAGGGAAGGAGCAAACTCTACAGGTGCAATCTACATTGCACACAAAATGATAATGGAAGATGAAGATTTTGATCTATGTTGATTGTTGAAGGAAAAATTGATGGAAAATTTGAAATTGATAAAGCATATAGATTACTCTTTTAGGTTTGGTACCCTAGTTATGGGTATGTGCAGGATCATCATGGAAAAAGCAGGCCCTTAAGTGGAAAAAAATTTAGAAAAAATCAGTGTTAGGCAACTTGACATAAAAATTTGAATAAGTCATCTATATTATTTCAAAATTATGTAAGAATAGAATCTATAGAAAATTGAATATAGTTTCTAAACTACTAGGTTTATTTAAAAATAAATAAAATCTATTTGGTGAAAATTTGAAATTTCAATGTAGTAGTACTTAAATTTTAGGGAAAAAATAAGAAGTAGGTGTCTGTCTAACCACCCCATAATAAAATGATAATATTTTTTATAAGATTTATTGTATAAGTAGATGACTCATGTCTAGATGTGATGCATATTTTTTTGTAATTTTTCCAAGTAAATAATTAATTATTATTTTTTTATTACAACTTTTAAAAAATATAAAAACTTGCATGTCGACCACCTTAACTTGGTCAAAACTTCATGAAATTTAATTTAATTTTTTTTAATCCTATATTATGTGAAGCATAGAATGTGTTGCATGTTTCTGATTCAAAAATGTGATACCGTTTGAAAGTTATAGATGTTTTTCAATCAACCTATCGATTAGGACTTTAGTCATAATTCTAATAGAAAATAAATGACAATTAATTATTAAATTCAAATTAAAGTATAATTTATATTGGTGGAAAGTTGAGAATCTCCTCTAAAAACCCTTTTTGTTTCATCAATTTTGGGTAAAAAAAAAGTTGTCAACCACATACCCTACAAATACCCATAATATTGCCACTTTTTGGCCCATCATGATGCTGGACATACCCTTATATGCATTATGATGTATTTCCTGAATTGCTTACCTTTGATTGATAATGTGGTATGGAAGGAAAATATAACACTTTGTAAGATTTTTTTTTACCATTTCAACACTCTTGGAAATGGTGAAAGAAATTATGAAAACTTCTTTAGAAAGTTGTTAGGAAAGTTTGATTTAGGTGGTATTCCACTCTGGTAAAAGTAGTTGAAGTTGGATCTTCTTCTGGTAAGGTGGAGAAAAAGAAGAAAAGAGAAATAGAGTTAACTATTGACACTCCTTCGGCACCTAAGTCAACAAAAGTTGAGGGAAAAGGTAAAGAGAATAGGGTTGTGGATATAATCAATGAAGATTTTGATGAATACACACCAATAGATGAACCAAAACTAGTTGAACCGAATATGATAATAATAGGAGAAAGCGACAAAGAGGGTACTTTATTCAAAGAAAAAATATTGTATATTGTTTAGGAAGAAGATGGAATGCAGAAGATAGGTGACATATGGATAAATGGACCATCATATGAACAAGACTTCATTGAGGACACTCTAGGCAGATACTTTGTGGACAATAACATTGAATTGGAGAATTTGCAAAATCTACTTCTTGAAGAATTGATTGAATTTTTCAGGGAGGCTATGGCCTCTATGTCAAAGGATAGTAAGAAAGAAGAAATAATCTTACATTTGAAGGAGCATTTTAGGCTATCTCTTTCCAAACTAAAAAATAAAATAAAAGTGTTAAGACAATGCATTGACTCAAAAAATAAGATCTACAATTATTGTCTTCAGTGGCCTCATGTGGTTTGTAAATATAAGGACAAGTTGGAGCAAATTGAGAATGAGTTGATCAGAATTGGTTAGGATTACAGTATGCTTCAAGACTAGGATGGAGCAACTAAGAAGAAAATTCATGAGTTACAGGTTGAGCATGCAAAGGTTAACTCTGCCAAAAACACTCTTATGGATACTTTCTAGAAAGTGAAGGATCAAACCGAATGTAGACTGGAGCAAATGATTGAAGTTCTAAAGAAAGAACAAATTTTGAAAGAAGACATTACCATTCCTAAATCCCTTGTTTAGGTTATTAATAGGTCATCAAAAAATAATAGTTTGATAACAATTATTGGGATTGCAGTGGATGCTTGGAAGAAATTTCTTTCAGAGATGAAAGATAAGTATAAAATAATCTTTTGATTTAAGTGGCAATTACAATATTTCATATTTTAATCAATTTTTGCATCAACAAAGGGTTAGAGAGTGTATTAGGAGGGAGAGCAGCAAAATTTTTGTCAATTATGTAAAAGGGGGAGAGAATGTAGTGAAAAATTCCTTGACATCCAAAGGGGGGGAGATGTTTTTATGAGTTTTGAAGTTTTAAGTTTTAGTTCTAACACTTAGTCAATTTTCACTAAGTGTTGCCATCAATGCCAAAGGGGGACATTGTTGTCATATGGCTTTGGGAGATTGTTTATGGCTTCTAGTGCTTTCATTGATGGCAACTAGAGTCATTAGCATGGTCCATAGTTTACAAGTAGCTCATACTAGCAAGCAAAGTAGAAAATAGAATACTACCAGTAGAAAACATGAAGAACAAGGTATCTACTTGATAAGTTAGTTTGTATACTTCACTAGATCATTATTCTATGTGGTGCATCCCCAGGAAAGCTTGTTAAGCATGTATGTTACCTTATTGGTAAGTTTTGTAATGTTGCATCAATTTATGTACATGTTTGGAGATCTGGTAGAATGATTTATTTATTTTCCCATTATGGTCGACCTGGAATATATAGCCTGTCATGCATGTATAAGGAGTAGTTGTTTTAATATTTATATGTTGGGAATTTTGACTTAGGTCCCAATTGTAGTCTAGCTAACTTGTGTGGGTTCACATTAGGTTTAATTGGTGATTTGAGCTGACTATTGGAATAATATTTCATGTTTTGTTGAAGCTGACTTAAGTGACTAAAATCTTCGCTAGTGGATATATATATATATATATGAGATCTATAATTCATTTTTGTAAGTGCGTATGATGTTGTAAGAAGGTATGTGTGCAAGAAAGTATAGAGTAGTTGTATGAGCATGCATCAGAAGATCTGTTGAGTGAATTTTTTCTTATGTAGCAGAAGGGTTGTTGTAGCAAAGTAGACCAAACTAGAGTAGAGTAGACCAAAGAAGAAGTACAAATTGGATAGAAGGTCCAAAATCTATTTTATGTGCTTCACCAGAACTAAATCCAAGCATTTGTAGATGCTATCTACTTAGTTGATTTTTGTTATGATCTTAAAAATTTTGTAAGGTAGTGAGCATTTCTTATTTTCAGTAGTGAGCTCTAGGAAATGTGCTTTAATTCAAGTGAATTCCCTTTTTCTTATACTTTTAATAGGGTATAATATTGTGGAATAACCTCCACTATGGTTTTTCCCATAATAAGGTTTCCATGTAAAAAATATTGGTGTTTTGGTGTCTTGATCATCTTGTTTATTTGCATTCTTCTTAGTTTTTGTTAATGTGCTAAAAATGATTTAAGAATATCTAAATTTAAAGTCAAAATTGATAAACATTGATTCACCCCCCCCCCTCTCAGTGCTCCTTGAGTCCAATATGGTTATGCTTTCAACATAGGATCTGATGTTGTATCTTGGAGTAGTAAGAAGGAAACAACTATTTATTTATCATCTAATGTTCAGCTAAGTACTAAAATTTATACAATGTTATGTATGAATCTATTTGGATAAGTTGAATTCTTGAACATATGGGATAGAAACAAGAAGGAAAAACTCTAATCAAATGTAACATTCAAAGTTCAATCAATTTGGAAAATAATCTAGTTTAACATGCAAGATCAAAGAACATTGAAAATCAACATCATTTTGTAAGAGAGAAGTTTCAATCACAAGAGATAGATTTATAATATTATAACACAAATGATAACATGGTTGACGCATTCACTAAGAATTTGGAAAGAATAATTTTTGTATCATATAGAGGTATGATAAGAATATAAAAATTTATTTATTTCTAAATGCAAGATTAGAATAAGTCATCAAAATTTTACTCATGAACATGTGTCAATAACATAATGTATATGTGTTGAGATTATTATATGCTAATGTTCAATTTGTTGTCTTTAGTCCAATTCACTATCAATGATTTATAATTAGTTGTCAAACCAATTAGCACTATTATAGGATGTTGTTGAAGTCAACTATAACCATACATCTTATTCCCAATTAATGGATAATATGATGTGAGGCCATCCTATCAATTCTGAAAAATGTGTCTATGGACCTTTGACATTTGGATGCTTGATGTTATATTAAATATGAGGATGTTAATTTTAAACCATTTTCTTTTTAGATAAGATCCACATAAGGAGGTAACTCCCTCTATTAATAAAAAAACATTTACAACATATTATGATACAAGTGACCAACACCTTCTACTATTTCTAGTAGTCTAATTACATATTCCACATTGATCAGACCAATATTCCCTTCCAAGAATGGAAGGAATTTGGTTACATTATTAGTATTTTCCATACTAGCCTCGAATAGATTCCATGCTTTCTTCTATTTTATCTTCTTTTTTTTCTACTTTGAGGTTAAAAAATTTGACTACAATACCAGACTTTGGTTTGACAACAACATTCTCCACAACCCCCATAATCTCCTCTACCAAATCATTGTTCATGATGCATTGAGCAATTACTATACCACACATGATGAACCTCATCACGTAAATGTGCACTGAGAAGAATTTTTTTAGAACTAGCCCATCATGAGCATGACCACCCATCCAAAAAATTTCACCGATCACTTTTAAGATCACCTTACATTCCCCTAAGTCTGCCTTTCAAAATAGATATGCTATATGTTCCTAATTGGATTCCTACTTTTGAATCCCACCCTCCTCTAGTCTACATCTACACTCCAAAAAAAATGCACTAGCCAGTTTTGTGTACTACCAAAAGCCAACAAAAAAATGGTGCCTTTTGACCCCTTTGGCTTGATCCCTTTTTGGAGAATTAAATAGAATCTGTGGAGCAATCAAGATAATTTAAATTGAATAGAGAAAAAACCACAAACTAATAAAATGGAATAGGTTGAATGATGAGAAGAAAAGGAAAAACAAATCATGACAATGAAGTGCAATTTTATATCATAGAGAGAAGATCAAGCATTGGAGGATTTTACAATATATTCCTATGAAATCTATATTGACAGTTGGCATGGCATGTAAGAGATTCTAATGGTTGACAGAATTAGAATGATTTTGGGCATGGATTTATATATGGGAATGGAAGGCATGGTTTTTGAGGTGTTCTTATCTGTACATGACTAGAAATTAGGGTGGAAGGTTGTTTATTGCCATATGTGTTGGAATATTAAATATAATCTACAACCATTAGACTTTTCCTCCCAGCTTCCCCCAACTTAAACTTGTAACCAAGTTGAATTTCCAATAATTAATCATGGTAGGTGATTTTGAATTCAAAATGAAGTGCTCTTTTTTTAGCAAGCAACACAAGAAAAAAGGAAGGAATTCATTGGTTTTTGTAAGTCAGTTTTATTTTTGTATTAAGATAATAACCTATAGTAGCAGAAGGAATGTTCAACACTAAACAAGGAGACAACAGAAGGTAATGTTTATCAAAGCAACAATCAGTTACAACAAAGCAAAATTTTAATAGAAGTAGTTTCAACATTGTAGTAAGAAATAGTAAAGGTGTTAGAGTACTACCATTCTATTGGACATTTGTCCAAATTGTTTATGTTTATTTTGAAGTGTAAAATAGAGAATGTACTATGTAATTTTGTAATTTTGGAAAGAAAATGAGGAATATATAAATTTTCAAATTTTTGTGTCATTTTATGTTGTCTCTATGCACTATGTTTTGTTATTTTCTTGTTTTGTCATTTATTCTATCACACTACAACATTTGTATTTTGTATTGTTGAACCCCTTCCTATCAACAAGTGGTATCAGAGCCCTATTTTTTTGAGTAGTCAATCAGTCAGTTAGTTTATTATGCATTAAGCCCTAGGTTATCTAGGCATTAGTAATTATTTTTAAGTTTGAAGAAGAATGGTAGGTGGTGAGAGCAAAGGTTGGAAACAATGACCAAATTTTGATGGGAAGAACTATGATATATGGGCTGAGAAAATGAATACAATCTTTGTTTCTAATGACATGTGGGAATTGGTCATCAATGGGTTCAATGATATCATAGACCCAAATGTATATGTACCCCTCTCAAATGGAAAAAAGAATCAATTGAAAGAAAATAGGATGAAGGATGTAAAATCCCTTAGTTTGATTGAGACAACCTTGAGTGAGGATATTTTCCCACATATTACAACATCAAACTATGCAAAAAAAGCTTGGGAAATATTGCAAAATAAATACAAGGTGACTAATAAAATGAGGTTAGCTAAGTTGCAGCTCTTGAGAAGAAATTTTGAGACTCTAATAATGAAAGATAATGAGTGCATTTCAGATTATCACAATAAGGTTTCAACCCTAGTAAACAAGTTGAGAGTCAATGGAGAAACAATGGAAGACCAAAGGATTGTTGAGAAAATTATAAGAAGTCTCCCTACTAAGTTTGATTATGTAGTTGCTACCATTGAAGAGGCAAAGGATTTGTCTCAAATGACTATAGATGAGTTGGTTTGTTCACTACAAACCCATGAGCAGCGGTTGAATAGATCTACTCCTTCCCTAGAGAAATCTTTCAAAGCTCAAACCAATGGAAGATTTTGGGGAAGAGGAAGAAACAATAGAGGTAGAGGAAGAGGAAATTCTGGAAGAAGAGACTCAAATAGCTAAGAGGAGCCAAGCAGCTCACAATCAACAAACCAAAACTAGAAGAAGAACAATAGTTCAAATCAACTGCATGACAAAAGAAATGTCCAATGTTATTACTGTCACAAGTATGGAAATTATGCTAGTGAGTGTAGAAAGAAACAGTGTGACCATGGAGGTCAAAATGCTAATGTACAAAATGAGAAAAAAGCTATAAATGACAAACAATCCAATATTTTTATTGTTTGCAACCTTGTTGAGTGCAAAAATGATGAAGTTTTGCAATCAAATAGCTAATGCAACAACCACATGAGTGGTAACAAGAAATTTTTTTCCTCCATAGACAATAGTATAAAAATAGAAATCAAAATGGGAAATGGTGAGAAGGTTCCTATCATTCATAAAGGTGTTGTCAGCATTCAAACCAAGAATTGTGAGAAGCAACAAATCCAAGATGTCTAGTATGCCCATGACATGTAGTATAATCTATTGAGTATTGGAAAAATGGTCCAAAATGGTTATAGAATCCTAATGGAGAATGGAGAATGCAAGATATTTGATAGAGGAGGAAACAAGAAAGTGATGGTAGTCATGTAGATGACAAGAAACAAAATTTTTCCTCTTAGAATGCACATAGTGTCTGCGACAGAGACAACAAAAGCATATAAACAACAATTTTCACTAGCACTAACAATAGAAGAACAAAAATCGACTATGGAACAATAGTCTACTTTCAAAACAATCATCAAAGACCCATCCAAACTTTTTCATTTAAGGTATGGGAACTTAAGGTTTTGTAGTCTAAGTTTATTGTCTAGGAAAGGAATGGTAAGAGGGTTACCTTCTATTGTAGAAATCAATGGAAAATCTAAAGTCTGCATTTTAGGAAAGTAGCATAGACAACCCTTTCAATCAGGGTACTATATGAGAGAAAAATCACCATTAGAATTATTGCACTCAGATTTGTGTGGACCCATGAAAACCTCTACGTTAGTTGGAAACACATATTTCATGGCATTTATAGATGATTATAGTAGAAAAATTTGGGTCTATTTAAAAAAAAGAAAGATCATAAGCCTTTGAGAAATTTAAATGGTTTAAGGCAGCAATAGAAAATGAGAATGCACACTATATCAAATCCCCTAGAATGGATAGAGGGGGATAGTACATCTCCAAAAAAAAATGAATTTTTGTAGGAGTGAGGCAATTCATAAACAATTCACAACAAGATATACCCCACAAAAAAATGGAGTGGTAGAAAATAAAAACAAAACCATTCAAGACATGGCAACAAGTATTCTAAAAGCAAAAGTTATGCCACATAGTTTTTGGGAAGAAATAGTAGTAACAGTTGTTTACATACTAAATAGGTGTCCCACAAAAGCTATCTATGATAGGATTCGATAAGAAGCTTGGACAAACAACAAATGCAGTGAAGAGCACCTAAGAATCTTTGGGTGTGTGGCATATGCATTGGTTCCAAAAGAGAAGAGGTAGAAATTTGATGATAAAGGAGAAAAATGCATTTTCATAGGCTATAGTGAAGAGTCAAAAACCTAACAATTGTATAATCCCATCACCAAAAAGGTAGTGATTAGTAGGGATGTTATGTTTATTGAGAATGAAGCATGGGATGGAATGGTGGAAAACACCACAGGTATTTTAGTCACAATACCCCTTGATGATGAGTAAGTTTCAAAAGACAACTTGGAAGAAGCTCAAGAGAGAAACTCAAAGAGAAACTATTGCAAAGCCTTAGAAAACAACTCTAGTAGTGTTTAGTAGAACAACAACTCTAAATAGACACACCAGTGTCAAAACTCCAGAGTACAGTAGAGCGGTAGCTTGGCTAGTCAATAGTACAACTCCAGAGGTCAAAGTAGCAATAGATTAAAATCTAATTCATACCCAACACTTCCATCATTGATTGCATGAAAGATAAAGAGTGTAAGGGTGATTTATGACAACACTAGGCATTTTGATTTCAATGAAAATTTAGATTTTGCATTATTCTCTTATAGTGATCCAATAGAATTTGAGAAAGAAGTAAAAGACAAGTGGTGTAAAGCCATGGATGGACAATTGGAAGCTATAGAGAGGAACCAAACATGGGAGCTAACCAATTTACCCAAGGATAAACAAGTGATTGGAGTGAAGTGGATCTACAAGACCAAGTGTTCAACAAAAAGTAAAATTGAAAAGCATAAGGAAGAGCTAGTGGTGAAAGGATACAAACAACAACCTGGTATAGACTATGAGGAGACTTATGCACCATTTGCAAGGCTAGAAACAGTTATGGCATTCATAGCAATTGCAGCCCAACATCATTGGGAGGTGTTTCAAATGGATGTAAAGTCATCCTTCTTGAATGGAGTGCTAAAGGAGGAAGTGTATGTGGAGCATCCACCTAGTTATGAATTCCCAAGGTAAGAAAACAAGGTATATAGGCTTCAAAAATCTCTTTATGGGTTGAAACAAGCACCTCAAGCATGGTACAAGATGATAGGATCATATTTAATGAGCAATGGATTCAAAAAAAGCAATAGGGAGCCCACACTCTACATCAAAGTAGCTAAAGGTGATATTTTAATTGTTCTTTTGTATGTAGTTGATTTGATTTTTATTGGAAATAGTGACAACTTGATTACTAATTTCAAATAAGTGATGAAGAATGAGTTTGAGATGACAAATTTTGGTTTGTTGAAGTATTTTCTTGGGATAGAAGTTCAACAAATTGAGCATGGCATATTCATTTCACAAACTAACTATGCAAAACATATAACTAACTATTCCAAACATATTTTGAGAAGGCTCAAAATGTAGAACAACAAACCTACACCACCAACAACAACACCAAGTTATAAACTGCACAAAGAAGATGGAAACAATGATGTGAACCCAACCCTCTACAAAATCATGGTTGGAAGTTTAATATACTTGACATCAACTTGACCTGATTTGATGTATGTAGTATGTTTGATTTCTAGGTTCATGGAAAAATATAAGGACATGCATTTGCAAAAACGAAAGAGGATCTTGAGGTATGTGAATGGAATAAAAAGTTATGGAATTTAGTATGGTGCATCAAATGAGTTCAAGTTAGCTAGTTTCATAGATAGTGATTGGGAAGGAAATGTAGATGATAGGAAGAGCACATTGGGATATGTGTTCAACATGGGATCGGGTGCAATTTCATGGGCATCCAAGAAGCAACCTATTATCTCTCTCAGCATAGTAGAAGCTAAATACATTACAACAAATGCATCAACATGTTAAGCTATTTGGTTGAGGAGAATCCTTGCAGATTTCAAGGAACAACAAGAAGACAACATAGTCATACATTGTGACAATGTTTCCTCAATATCCCTGACAAGTAATCCATTTTTCCATGGATGTAGCAAACACATTGAGATCCGATATCTTTTTATAAGGGAGTTGGTGAAACAAAGTGAGATTGAATTGCAGTATTGTAGATCTAAAGAATAGCTTGTTGATATCTTCACCAAGGTACTACTAATAGACAGTTTTGAGCACCTAAGAGATAGGCTTGGCATCATGGGAAGCTTTTGAGATTAGCTTTGAAATGAAACAACAGAATGATACCTGACTTTAGTTTAAGGGGGGGTGTTGGAATATTACATATAATCTACAATTAGCAGACTTTTCCTACTAGTTTCCCCCAATGTAAACTTGCAGCCAAGTTGACCTAAAAGCAATTAATTGTGGTAGGTGATTTTGAATTCAAAATGAAACACTCATTTTTTAGCAAGCAACACAAGACAAAAGGAAAAAAATTGTTGGTTTTTGTAAGTCATTTTTATTTTTGTATTTTGAGAATACCTTGCAGCAATAGAAGGAATTTTCAACACTAAACAAGGAGACAATAGAATGGAATGCTTGTCAAATGCAACATTTAGTTACAACAGAGCAGTAGTTTAACAGAAGCAATTTCAGCACTATAGTAAGTAGCAGTATAGGTGTGACTGTAGCACCATTGTATTGGACATTAGTCCAAATTGTTTATATTTTATTTTGAAGTGTAAAATAGAGCATGTACTCTATAATTTTGTAATTTTGGAAAGCAAATGAGGAATATATAAATCTGCAATTTTTTTGTGTCATTTTATGTTGTCACTGTGCACTATGTTTGGTTATTTTTATGTTCTATCATTTATTTTGTCACAACACAACATCTATGTTTTGTATTATTTCACCCTTGCTTGCCAACAATATGTGAGCCCCTACTTCTATTTCTACAAATGAGTGGCTTCTCATTCCTTCAATTTCATATCTAGGACACTTGTTCTTTTTGAGGAGGCTACCAATGAGGTCATTTCCTTTTCTAATCTTGCTTTCATTAATGTCGTAATGCTTGGTAATGGATTTGTACGTTTGAAATTGGAGATTCTTGATCATGAGGACTTCAAAAGGAAATATTCAACTACTTAATCCTTCAATAGTAGGAATGGATGCCCAATGATGTGTTTTTCTTTCTAAAGGAGATATCAAACAAGTTATCACAACCAATTGAATTATTTAAATTCATAGAAACAAAAGAAAAGATAAATATCCATCTTCCTAGAGGATCAATTATAGCATGATTTTCTTATTTCTGTATTTTCATCCATTCAAGTGTTTTAAATTAACAAAACTAGATTATTATTATCAACAATATAATTCTAAATATTTTTTCTAGTAAAATAATCATAAAATATATTTAAAATCTAATTGTTTATGAATTGTGAAATAGTTATAGATTATATGTGTTTTATTTCACAATGTATCAAATTATGCAATTGATTGTTATTCAACACTATAGATTTGAGTCAATCTTCATTGGTTTATATTTTATGAATTGTTCATAATAATTAAATTTTCATGACCATGAATGTTATGCAAGATTGACTTGAAATTGTAGAATTGAATCTCAACAAATCATTATATAGCTAGACAATATAATGGATTAGAAAATAAGGAAATATGCATCGTCATGAAGGACACAAACTTTCAAATGCAGAGGCCTCTTAGGGTGTGAAGCACAACACTAAGAAATATGGAACCACACTAAATTTTTGGAATGCTTCATGACTAGGTTAAGAAGAGGTTTATGAAAAGTCAATGGAATGAGTGCTTTGTGTTACTAATATAGGGTGTTTGTGTACAAGCTTATTCATCTAGTTGATTTCTCTTTATGATTCTCTATGTTAGTCATGTGGATTATTGTTAGCCACTACTAATGGTATATAAAATTATTTACTCTACTCCTCCAACACATTTTTATTTAGTGATGAATAAGAAGGAAAATATTTGTAAGAAATAAGAAACTTGAGGATGTAATGTTCTGATGCAGGAGCATCCAGTGGTGTGAGGGCAATCTTGCATCACCCAAAAGATGATTTCCATTTTTGTTCCTGTTGTTTTCTTTTTGTAGATGTTTTTGTATTTCTGGATACCCTTTTCGTCGAATAAGAGTTTCCAACTTTCAACTACTTTTTGCTTTTTCTGCTTCAACTATTTTTAGCGGTTTGCATTTGAAGTCGTGGGAAGACGTAAATTTATGGGAAGGTTCAGATGGAAAAATACACAGTCTGGTGAAAGAATCAGTCAAGATCATTCATGACTTGAAAGTTATTCAAGTTCCAATTTCTGCTTTTTAAAAAAACCTTCCGAGTTCGTTGAGGCACAAATCCAAATGGCCTGAAAATTCCAAACAAAAGTAGTCCACCAAAGGGCCTTCTTTAAAAAATTGTCTTTCGAGAGCTTTCCGAAAGGTATTATCATTGAAGATCCGACAGGTCGGATTAAAAGTTATGGCTGCAAGTTGGTGCATATTTTAGAAATGTGCTAATTTTCAACTGTGAATTTAAACTTGAATTTCAAATTGTAATTTTGGTGCCAAACCGTCAAAAATCTTATCTCGAAGGTTGTTTTTGGTTCCAAACCGAAATGGGTCTATTTAGGGGCTTGTTTCTGATTTTTGGGTAACTTTTTGGGGAAAAGAAGTTCACATGCTGCGAAAGGGGGATCTAGGTAATTTTCTGTAAGTCTGTAATTTGCATGTAATACAGAGCTTGGGGATTTGAGATCCTCTACATGTAAGAAGTTCAATATTTATGAATAAAATATTATTCTCTGTTTTGTGAAGTGTATTTCTGTGTCTCAAGTTTGCTCCCTCGTCATGTTCATCTTATCTACAATGGTATAACACATATAGGCTTACACAACTATTCAAAACATCATGAGCTATATTACAAACCTTTAAATTTGTACCCTTTACACTTTATTCATTCCCATACATGATTCTATAACTCCACTTTGGTGTAGGAAAGGAGGATGACATGGAATTTTCCCTTCTGCCTCCTAATTATATTTTCTTGAATATTTCTAAAGTCTTTTTGATAAGCCCATCTACATTTTAGTTGATATTATTTTTTTAATCTTGTTGGAAGTAGAATTCATAAGGTTTATGTAATTACTTGATCTAGTAATTTAATCTTTATTTGTGCTACATGCTCATGCCCATTTGCACTTTACTTATAGCATTTTTTTTTTCTACTTAGATGAGGTCTATTGTCAACAAAATGTTATAATATTATATAATTGTAGATTCAAGTGAATCAATCTCAAAAAATAATACATATGTATGCAAATACTCTATAGCCATATTATATTTTAGTTATAACATACCATCTTATGTTGTATTTATGTGAATCTTGCTAGGAGTAGGATGTAATTATTTAATTTCTAAAGTGAATCATTTTGAACATAGGTTGTCATTGATGTCAAAGGTTGTTATCAAGTGTTGTCATATGTTGTCAAGGATGAAAGATACTAGAGTACTTTGAATTATCATTACATTCCCCTTGACTTAAAATTTCAAAAGCATGTTGTATGTAAAATTATCAATCTGATCACTATTGGTAATTCTACTATCAAGATGCAAAATAAAGAAATATATATTATTAGTTGGTAAGGAATGTTTATATGACTTCTGTATACTTTCAATATCTTTCTTGCATCCATTCTCTATGTTTTTGGTGATTTGAAAGTTTGTATTAGTATGTTTTTGTTCAAGGATATCTTTTTGCATAGAGAGAATTATTTGGAAATAGATTCATGCTCCACATTTCTTTAAAAAATACACTTTTCTCTGTAGTTTCAAGGGATAGCATGTCTACAATAGTATTATTAGTTTCCTAAGTTTATAGAGTATATGTTCATCATCTAAAAATTTTGGAGTGATGGAAGGCTCTCTCTTCCAATCTATGAACTTGTTCATGTCTACAACATGTGTTGTAATAGATAGTATCATGGAAAATTAAAATATTGTGTGTGGTTTTAATATAGGACCTAGTTAAGGTTCCTATTATAGCACACAATGTAATGTTAATTTGGTGACATGAAAATTTATTTTTGGACCCTTTTATTACAAATTCCATTTAATTTTAACTTAGGTACACCCTATGTCATCCTAGATATTTACGGATTCCTATCCAACATGGAATAGTTTTAATGTAATGTCATGTATATGTTTAAAATGTTGAGATGCATCAAGAAGTATCCAAGTGTAACCACATGAATTATAATTACATTTGTGCAAAGAAGAGTTGGTCACTAGTGAAAATTTAAGAGATGGTGGTAAAGATAAAAGGGAGAATTGTATTCTACATTGTGAACTTAGATCAAAATATCATATACAGTAAGGAATATTGTTAGTTGTTACTCTGGCATGTGTTGAGTTACATTGAAGATCAACAAGATTTATCATTTTAATTTGGTAGGACTTATTTTCTAGCTATTATACTATTTCATTTGGGGATTGGTCTCTCTAGTATGTTGGTACGTACAAGCACAACATGGGATTGTTATGTCCCATAGGTTGGTGCTTACTTTAGTGTGTAAAATTTGCTTGTAGGCTTTTACATTATGAGGTTAGCTTTGGGTAGTAGATCCAAGAAGCTATTCTCATGATGATTTTTCTTATCTTGGGTTTCCATTTACATTTTATATTCATTTGTGCATGTTTTATTTCATTATTTTTTGTTTTTTATTGTTAATTTCTTATGTGGATTTTTTTGTGAAGAATCATATATTTTGATAACTATGATAAATTCAAGGATTCTAGAATTGTTTAGATCTATAGATTCACCCCCACTCCTAGTATATTGTGTACAATTTGAACAATTAGTATTAGAGCCTAGTTCCTTTAAGTAAGCCTAAAACTTAAAGTAGGTCCATGATGGCACAAGAATTCTTTTTAGAAATTAATCACCAATATTTCATGGATCCAATTTTTTATTTTGGAAAGTTAGGATGGATTCCTATTTGATGGATTTATGAATCGATATTTGTATGTTAGGAGTAGATGGATATGAGACTTGTAGAAAACTTCCTATGGATTAGGCTAGTAATAAGGCTTGTGAACTCAATTCTAAGGAATATAATGGTATTTTACGTCAATTGACTAATTCTAAATTTTTGAAATAGATGCAATGCAAGAGAGAAAAATATATATGGGATAAATGGGAGACAATCTATGATGGTGATGAAAAATTCAAAAGATGGAAATCTACAACCTTACAAAGCTTAGTTTGAAGGTATGAAGATGAGATACTATGAGAAAATTTTGACATTCATGCTTTGGGATGATGAAGTTGTCAACTATATTCAAGGTATTGGTGAGAATTAAGAAGAAATATTGTTGTGAAAAGGTACTAAGATATCTCCCTAGAATTTTTGATTCTTAAATCTCTACCATTGAAAAATCTAAGGATCTAAATTCTTTCAAGTTGATTAAAGTAAATGGAACTCTAACTGCATTTAAGAGGATAATTGAAAGTAAATATTCTATATGGAAAGAGGCTACTTTTAGAGTGTCTATTAAATAGGTTGATCAAGATTAATATATTGGATCATATCTAGAAGAATATTTTTTCTTCAGGAAGGTACAAATAGGTTTTGGTAAGTACAAATGGAAATTATCTTTCAATTTTTTCAATTGTGGAGAAGTGGGACATTTTATGGATAAGTTTCCCTATGAGAATTCTAAAACTGTTGAGAAAATGAATGGAAATAAATCATTTCAGAGAAATTTAAAGGTCAAATGAAACATAAGAGTTTCTACACCATTGAGGAAGAATACTACTCTACTAAAGAAGAAGATACTATCTCAAAATATTAAAAAGAAGAGGTTGTGTTTATCACTTTTGAGACTGCATAAGGAGGTACCCAAACGGGCTTTGGAAACAATGAAGAAGAGGTAGATCTTGTGGAAGAATTGATATGTGTTAGAAAGGAGGGAAATGGATGATGGCTTCATAAATGTTAGAAATCAAAAGAAGGGATTCATTAAATCTTGTACTAAATAGACTATTACTCCCAAGTTCTCTCAATATTTGATGTAGGAGCATCCAAGGTGTAAGAGCAATCTTGCATCAACCAAAAGATCTGAATTTTTCTTTTGAATAAGGGGTGAATTGGATAGAGTTGCTAGAATTTTGGGCTTCAAACATATCTCTTATCACTTATTGAGAAGATTATCTTACCTAAGTCTTTGATGTTACTTCTTATATCTTGAATTAATGGAAAAATATTCATAATGTATCTGAGAACTACAATCCATGACACTTGATAGGATGGAGAATGGTAAGCAACTTAAAGGAGGAATGAACTATGAATTCTAATGAACCATGAGTAATTTCATCAATAGCATGAGAAAGAATCTGGGTTGTCCATAGGATGGGTTTCAACATCCCTTGGATGCACTGAAAATTAGTAGACTTACTAGTATGATGCATTGAGGGGACCTTGTGTTATCCAAGGGATATGTTTGGGGGTCCTTTCATCAAGGCAACATGGTTTCAAGGGGACATTGAGGCTTTGGGAAGATATGAGGCCACATCCCTTTGATAGGCCAATAAGATGATAATGATAATGAACTTCAAGGAGACTAGATTATTTTACAGAGAAAATATTTTAAGTCCCCTCGAGACAGTGTTGGTAGAAAAAATAGTGATGTAGAATGGTTAAAAGTGATGGATAGAAGTTAATATGACCATGAAACTTTGCTTGATTGTACTCATTGACACCACATTGTTTTTGTGGATAAACGTAGTTATTGGTTGATGATTGTAAATAGGATACTAATGGTTGGGTGTTACTAATAACAAGATAATAACCTAGGAATCTTGTTGTTTCTTGGATGATGTGAAGGTACTACAACACAGGAGGGAATAATTTCAAGGAAAAAATGAAAGGGAATATAGAGATATATAAATGCAAGGGTGTGACACAAGGGAGGACATGACAAGTAATAGAATACCACATGATGAAGTGATAGGAATGGGGTAGAATGTGAAGGTTGATTTCTTGTTGGAAAGTGAAGAACTGAGTATATCTAAGATCTATGATTAGGTATATTACTGTAATAAGCCAGGTATAACAAGGCATGTAAGGCTATAACATGTGTTTCCATTTCTAAATAATAAAATCTCTTCCATAGTTTTTTGTTTAAACTATTGTGTTATTGTGAGTTTGTAACTATAAAGGGACTACCATTCATCAAGTGGTATGAGAGCAGGAGTTCCTAAGCTGTAACAGAGCATCAAATGTGAGGTAGTTGTAGTAAGACCTATGAGTGTGGGTTGAGTTCAAGATGCCTCCAAGACTTTCCCAGCATGGTAGAGGTAGAATCCAAGGTGGTGGTGGAAGAGGTCAACCTAGAGATGAAATAGGAGCCCTTAGAAGGAAATTATAAACCTTACAACAAAAGGTTCAAAGAAGAGATGTGCATCAAGAAATAGATGACAATGAAGATGAAATGAGAGAGGAAATGGAAGAGGAAGAGTAGGATCCAATGGATCCTAGAGAGAGGAGATTGTTGCAAGCAATATCAAGCATTGGGAAGAGACCTAAAATGGAGGTTTCAACTTTAACTAAAAGTCTAAATCCTAAAGAATTGATCGATAGGATAAATGACATGGAGGAATGTTTCAAATTTTAGGAGATTGAATATCCTCATAGAGTGATTTTTGCAAAGAAAATATTGAAAGGTCACACTAGTATATGGTGGAAAGAGTTCAATTAGAAAGAGGGAGATAAGGGAAAGACAAAATTTCTAGATGGGGTAGAATGGTGTCAAAATTGAAGAAACAATTTATTCTAGTTGATTACAAATTGGAGTTGCTCAAGAAGATGGAGGGCTTAAGGAAAGGAACTAGGATGGTGAAAGAATACACAAAGGAATTTCATAAGGTCCTAATTTAGACAAGAAATTTTGAGGTGAATAAAGAGAAATTTTCTCATTATATTAATGAGTTAAGCATTCAAGAAGAATTGGAATTGATAAGAATGACCACCATTGAGGATGCTTATCATGTTTCTCTAAAGATTGAAGAACAAATTAACAAGAGATATGAGAACAAGAAACAAGGTGGAGGCAATGGAGGAAAGACTAGTAGATGACCATATGGAGGGAGAAGTGGTGATCAAAGAAAGAGGGAAGGAACAAGCTATAGTTAAGATAAAAAAACATGATTTATATTAGCCTTATGAGCTGAAAAATGGAGATATGTAAGGTAGAGGAAGGTCTAGACATGAAATAAAAAGAGGAGGTTTTAGAGGAACATGTTTCCAATATGATGAAGAAAGGAATAGAGCATACTAGTCTCCACAACACCAAGGGAAGACAAACAAGAGGCTTGAAAGAAATGTGAGAGTTTCTCATGTGGATGAAGATCCTTGATCTTCACAATCAAAAGATGTTGAGTGCCCGGTGAGACCCTTGTTTTGAAGAACTTTGTTGAATGAAGAGAAGGAATTAGATCAAAGGAAGAATTTGTTTCATACTTGGTGTAAGTGTGAAGGTATCTTGTGCAATGTGATAATTGATGGAGGTAGCACAACAATATTGTGTTGGAAGAAATGGTCACCAAGTTTTAGTTAGATAGAAGAAAACATCCAAGCCCATATCAAATTGCATAGTTGTAGAAGGACCAAAGGTTTTTTGTCAATGAGAAATGCCTAATAAATTTCAAGATTAGTAAATACAAGGATGAATTTTGGTGCGATATATTACAAATAGATGCTTGTCACATGTTTTTAGGATAACCATGGTAGTTTAATCAACAAGCATTGCATGATGGGTACACTAATACGTATTCATTGACATAGGATGGTGTTTGACATAAGCTGAATCCTCTAAAGGATGTAGGAAAAAAGGTATGCAACAATGCACAATTTCTTTTGTAGATGGAAGGAAATTCCTATAAGGTATGAAGCAAAAACATGTGTTTTGCATTGATTCCTAGGGCTACAAAAGAAGAGAGTAGCAAAACTCATAGAAGTGTGTGGCTTTCTAGATAAGTTTAGGAGCATTATTTCTAATAATGTACCTAAAGGATTGCCACTAGTAAGGAAAATCATTCATCAAGTGGACTTGATTCTTGGAACTAGTTTTCCAAAAAAGGTAGTGCATTGGATGACACCAATAGAGAATCAAGAGTTGAATCAACAAGTCCAAGAACTATAGCAAAAAGGATTTATTAGAGATATTTTAAGTCCATGTATAGTATTTGTAGTATTGGCACCTAAGAAGGATGGTGAATTGTGAATGTGTATTGATTCTAGAGCTATCAACAAGATTACAATCAAGTATCAATTTCCTTTGCCAAGGATGGATGACATTATGGATTGCTTGAGTGGAGTTGAGTACTTAACAAAGGTCAACCTAAAGGGTGGTTATTATTTCATTCAAATTTGATAAGGGTAAGAATAAAAGACAACATTCAAAACCAAAGAGGGATTTCACAAGTGGTTGGTCATGCCTTTTAGGTTAACCAATGCACCTAGTACATTTATGCAGCTCATGAATAACGTATTAAAATAATTTTTGAGTAATATTTTTAATATTTTTTTGGATTAAATTTTGATTTTTAGTAAGACATTGGAGGAGAATCTAATGCATATCAAAGAATTTTTTGAGAAGTTGAGAGAGGAGAAGTTGTTGATCAACTTAAACAAGTAAAATTTTGTCAAATGTGAACTAGTGTACCTAGGATATGTTATCTTAATAGAGGGCCTAAAAATAGATCTAGAGAAGGTGAAAGACATTGTGGAGTGGCCTACACGAAGAATCCCTACTGAGGTAAGATCCTTTCATGCTGTAGCTAGTTTTTATAAAAAGTTCATTAAAGAATTTAGTAGTATTTTTTTAGGCCTAATTGAAACAATGAGAGGGGATAGAAAGTAATTCAAATGGAGTATTGGAGCAGTAAAGAGTTTTTATTTGCTAAAGAAGAAGGTCATGGAGCAACCTATTTTGGCACTTCCATACTTCAACAAGGTATTTCAAGTAGATTGTGATGCCAGTGGCCACGCCATTGGAGCTATTTTGAGTCAGGAAGGTAAACCCATTTTCTAATTTAGTAAAATTTTGAATGATGTAAAAAGAAGATGTTTTGTTCATGATCAGGAATTCTATGCCATAGTTCAGGCTTTGAAGAAGTGCATAAATTACTTGTTGCCAAAAGAATTTTTTTTGTTCATTGATCACCAAACATTACAATAGTTGAATAGTTAGGAAAAATTAAATAAAGGACACTTGAAGTGGGTCAAATTTCTCCAAAGTTACACCTATGTCTTGAAGCATGGGAGTGGAAGATCAAATCAAGTTCCAGATTCCTTGAATAGGAGGCAAAACTTGTTGAAAAAAATGTAGTTTAAAGTTGTTGGCTTTAGGGAGCTCACAAACTTGTATTCTAAAGATCTTGATTTTGTTGATGCATGGAAAGCTTTCAAGGAATTGGTCACTATGAATAGCATGAGATGGTTGGATTTCACAATAAAATATGGTATGTTGCTTAGAAGGAATCAATTGTGTATTCCAAGGAGTTCAATGAGAGAAAAAATGGTCAAAGAAAAGCATTGTGGTGGATTGGGAGGATAGATTGATGGGATAAGAAAATAATTGCACTTAGTGACCAATATTATTGGCCATAGTTATATCAAGGCATGAAGAAATTTGTATAGGGTTTTAGGGTGTTTCAAATGGTGAAAGCCACCAGTTAGAATACTGTATTGTACCAACTATTACTTGTACGAGAGAATCCATGAGAGGATATCAACATAGATTTTGTTCTTGGTTTACTAAGGATATAGAGAGGTCATGAATCAATATTTATGGTGGTATACATATTATCAAATATAGCACGCTTTATTCCATGCCATAAAACTAGTGATGCAGTTCACATAGTTGCATTATTCTTCAGAGAGGTGGTACAACTACATTGTCTCCCCAAGAGCATAGTTTCATATTAGGATACCAAATTTGTAAGGTATTTTTGTAGGTCATTTTGGAAGAAGATGAAAATAGATTTGAAGTTATCTCAACACATAATCCATAGATAGGCAGGAAAATATAAGTGGTGAATAGAAGTTTGGGTAACTTCTTGTGATGATTTGTAGGTGACGAACCAAAAAGATGGGATTTGGTTTTTTTGCAGGTGGAAATTGCTTGTGACAATTCAATAAATAGGAGCACTAGTAAATCACCATTCTAGATTATGTATGGTAGTAATCCTAGAAAAAATATTGAGTCAAGGAAGATGAATAAGGGGGACAAATGTAGTGCTAAAGCCAAAGATTTTCCTAAACATATGAAGTTCATGAACAAGTTAAGAAGCATATCAATAAGATGAATACATAGTATAAGGCTAGGGGAGATGAATTTAATAAGTCACTCATAAGAGGGAATATAAGGTTGTAACATGTGTTTCCATTTTTGAATAATATAATATCTTGCATTCTCTTGCATAGTTTGTAGTGAAAATTCCCTTTGGTGCTCTGATGAGCAGTAGACATACCAATATGATGCATTGATGTGACATTGTGTTATTAGATAGAGATTTTTTGGGGTCCCTTCAATGAGGTGATATTATGTGTTGAAGTGAAATTAAGACTTAAGGTGAGCATGAGGCAAAATTCCTTCAATGGTTCAATGAGATGGTAATGATAATGCACTTCAATGAGACTAGATAGTTTTATGGAGAAATGATTTAAAGTCCCATCAACATAGTGTTGGAATAATGAATGGTGACATGGAATGGTCAAAGGAATTGGACAAAATAAAATATGACTGTGACACGTGGCTTGATTGTTCTCATTGACTCCACATTATTGTTGTGGATCAATGTAGTTATTGGTTGATGATTGCAAATAGGACACCAAAGGTTTTGAATTACCGATAACAAGATAACCACTTGGGAATCTTGTTTTTGGTTGGATGATGTAAAGGTTCTATGACATAGGAGGGAAGAATGTCAAGGCTAACCTAAAGGGAACAAAAAGATATATAAGTGTAGGAGTGTAGTGTTGATGGTGTTTTCTCCACAACAACAACTCAAACAAGATACAAATATCCTATCTCTCTTGAAAGGTAAATCTCTATCAAAAAGCCTCAAGAGATAACCCTAAGGTTTCTAATGCCAGGTCCTAAAAATGCATAAACAACTCAGTGATAATGTGAAAATGCTAGTAATCACAAAGGGACCTTACTACAAAGAAATGTTAGAATTTATAGCTTATTAGATTTTGCAATGTGTTGATACTTTAAATCCTAAATCTAACACAAAGTTCAAAGAAATAAAAAAAGATAAGGTTTTAAAGAAGGTTCCTGAGATTAAAGCTACTCCTAAGATCAACAATGCAGATGATGAAATACTTCAAATGGACCAATCCCTTAAAACTAATTACTGCTCAACCCAGATGAACCTACAATCTTACAAAAATAGTGTAATCTTCTAGGGAATTAATGATTTTTAGATAACGAATATTCATTGAAAACAAACCTATTGCAATTGAGATGAACAAACATTCACAATTGAACTAGGCACAATGAATATATGGTCTAGGATAACTTTGAAAAGCAACTCACAATCAACCAGTTGCAAAAATTATGCACTAGGGATTGCTACAAACACTTTACAAATCAAACCATAAACACTATTGAATTAGATCTAACTCTAAAATCTAAAATATCTTAGTATTTATCCAACAATATCAAAGATAGAACAACAAGAACCATGCAAGATAAATCAACACAAGAGAATTCACCAAGAGAAAAATCTCTTCAATTGTATTGAGTCATCTAATAACAACAATAATTCCAGCATTCTATGTTACAACACTTGTTTCAAAGTAAACTAACACCTAACACTAGCCTTTGCACTATTACTTAACTTGCATCAAAGTTTAATAATCTATACCTTATATATAAGCAAAAAATTTATACTAATAGAAATCCCATGCTATTCAGCCCAAATAGGGTTACAAGAAGGTCGACCACCAAACAAGTCATCCAAGAAAGTTCTAAAATAAAAAAATAGTTGCACTAAGTGCTTGAACTCATCCAGGTTAGCCTGTGTTCCCCAATGCATCCCGGTACAATGCATGTGAAGGATGAAGAAGGAATAATGGGGAAGCACAAATTTTGATGTAGCCCTCCATTAAATTCCCTCCCCCTTGTTTTTATCTCATGCTACTTTTTCTTCCACCATTAAGAAAATACTCTCCAAGTTGACCAAAGGTGGAATAATTAATATTTTAAACTTTCTCTCAATAGATTTAATATCTTCCCTTGCTTTCTTGATAATTTTATCCCATTCCACCTTGAGGGTTTGGTGTTTTTCCATGACCACAATATATGTGGCTGCATCATCCAAGTGGTGAACTATGATTGGTTCATCATTCATTGGGGCATAAATGTCATGCCACCACTTTCTTAATTGGTCTAGGTTGAGATGCCTTGGTGCAAACTTCTTTCTACTAGTCATGACTTCAAAAAATGAAATACATTTGTTATATACATCTGTCATGATGTCCTCTATTTGTTTTCCCTACTTTTGGATCTTCTTCAGCACCCTCTATCTGATCTGAAAGGTATCATACCATTCCCAAGGTTCTACAACCTTTGAAGATAGAAGGATTCCATAACTCACTAGTTTCTCTCCAATGTACTCCATGATGACTTTGGTTTTTAGTAGTAGGAGATCAACATCTTCCTTATCCTGCATTAGCACATTCTTCAACCATTCCACTAATCTATGGCATCTACACCAGTTGATAGGATTTCTTTGATTAGATCATATCCTCTAGTTCCCACTCCATGCAACCAATCAAGTGTGACCTGTATGGAGGTATTCATTCTTTCTAATTCATTGATTGTTTCTTTGGGTAGGAGACCTCTTGTAGATGAAGAAGAGCTAACCTGACTAATAGTATACAAAGGCTTCATAAGATCTTGTAAATACCTTTTTAACCTTTCATTTTCCTTCTTCAATTATTTTTTAGTTTGTACCTCTTTGTTCAACTTTCCTAGGATTGCAGCACTAGATCCTTGAAATTCATCAACTTCTTGTGTCATGGAGGTGGGCCCCAAGTTAATTTTTTGAACACTGTAGTCTTGGTGAGTCACCTCATCCTTATTTTTATCTAGTACAGGGGTAGAAATTTGGATCACCCTATTATTGGCCTTCTTCTTGGCTTTTCCCTTCCCAATATTGGCCAACAAATCATCCCAATTTGGAGTATCATTTGTAACTATTTGCTTACTCCTTAACTCCCCATCAAGCAAGCTATGAGTGATAGAGTGTGACTATTGTTCACTCTGAGTGATTCCCCCTTGTTGTTTGGTAGAGGAATCAACACTTGAGTCTTTGACCAAATGTGCCTCTTTATTTTTTTCTTCCTTCCATTTTTCTCCCTTATCCTTTCCTTGGTTTTATCCTTTTCTTTGTCATGTTCTTCTTCTTCAAGCCTTGGGGAAAGGATCTTTGTGGTTACTTCTTTCTCTGAGGACTTATCTCCTACATCCTGAACAGGTGAGTCTTCATGCATCACCAAAGGGGACTGCATGATTCTCTCAATCTCTACCTTAGCACTGTGGAGTTCACCATCCTTGAATCCTTCTACATCTTCATCCTCATAATGACCAACATCCACCTCATTGAACCCATGCTCTACATTACCTGACTAAGAAAGGGGGGGGATATCTTTTTGTTTTTCTATAATAGTATGGGAACATTCTATTCTAGTGCACTCTCCTTAGGAGAAGGGGTCTTGGATCTCTTGGTATATACATGTGTCTTCTGTCTAGAGCTCTCCATGTTCACCACTTTGGGGTTTGTTTCACCTTCTTCCTTGGAAAGCCCCTTCTATGTCCTAGAGGTTCTTGTGACTTTTATCCTCTTAGAAATAGGATTATCTTCCTTCTCTCCCTCATTAAGTTCTTCCTCTATTGCAAACTTCTTTTCCTTGAAAGTATTTTTTCTCTTCTTAGCTATTGGATCTCTTTTCTTTTCTACCTTTTCCTTCACTTGAGCACCCTTGATTTTAATTTTGAAGGGAAATTCCATCTTTCCTTTGTCTTTTGGATCTTGTTCACATTCTTTGGAGGTGGAGTGGGATTCCAAATCTCCCATCAAGTCATAGGTGTATTGCATGCCCTTACTATCCATTTACCAAATCTTATTATTGATCCACAATTTAGTATATTTGAGGATAGGAGCAACGATTTGTTCCAAATATATTTTAAATTATTCTCACTAGTCAATATCACCTATTGGCTTGTCCTTAATGAGATTATAGTCATGGTTTTGTATCACATCCCCATGATCATCAATTTGATCAGGGATGGCATTGATTTTATATAGTTTGATCAAGTTGTTAGGTAACCTTGAGAACCTTTCCTTTCTAACCTCAAATTCATCTTTACAATTGGGCCAATAGTCCTCAATATCATCTTTGTGTCCAAATTCCTTGCTAGCTCTCTTTTGCTCTTCGCCTGTCCTGATGAATCAATGCCTTTATGAGTGAAAATGACACACCAAAGGAACTCATTTCTTCCTCAAAGGAATGTTCTAAGATGATAGAGGGACAAGCCTCATTACTCCCCACACTCAAAGGTAATTCATAGCTAAATCTAGTCCTATGCTTATCCTTCTTCACAATGGCATCAAAGTCACAAATTTTCCCAGTGACCTCAAAGAGTATAATGTGATCAGTTTGGTATCTTGGTAGTCTATATGGAGTTCTCTGACAACCACCTATCCTTATGTTGGAAAAGGTAGGAAACAATAGGAACCATGATCCAAAATTCATTATCAACTTCTTAGCATGATCTAAAATCCTTACATGCTGTACACCTTGGAGCAATCTGGTGATGTACATGGTGAATGCATCATTCACCCTAATAACTTTGATCATTCACCCTTCTATAGCTAGAACTACCGAAATGCAATTGGGGATAAACCTCATATATCACATGTTGTCCAAATATACCTCTAGTGCTCAACCCCTTGTAGGGATGGAATCTTGCCAAAGCATAGACCAAGTAAGATGTCATTGTGAAGCTTGTGGTCTATAGTACATTTCATAGTTGATGGTGAATCATAGCACTGATCATATCTAACCAATGATAGTAAATATATTTCTCCATTTTCACTATGATGTAAAACATCCAACTCTCAAATATCCCTGTAGTCTTTAGATCCACCACTACACAAAGAAGAGTGATTGCATCATAGCACTCATATTTAAACTTTGTGCTGAATTTTTTTTTTGCAATTTTTAAATATGGGTTCTAGGTTTCTCTAACCAAGAATTGATAACCTGCAAAGACTTGTTAGTGTCTTCTACATAATACTTCTTGGCGATATCAAGGTCAAAACTCACTACATGGGATCTGTCAAGCATGTCAAAATTTTGTTCCACTAAAACAAGGGAGAAGTTAGCCAACACTCTGTGTGGATTGATCACTCTCTCTGTTTCTTGGTCCTATTGTCTAGCACACTCCAAAACCAACTCATAGCATTGCATAGTGGGAGGAAATCTAGGCACATGAGCTAATCTGAAACTCACTAATCTTCTTTCCAATAGAGGGGGGTCCTCCACTACCATTTTGGCCTTGAATTCCTCATAATCCCATTTTCCTACATTTGTATCAGTGATCTCTAATCAGATTGAAGTCAACTTCAATCTCAAAAACATTTCTCTTTATGTCAAATTTGATTCTTTCTGCTTCTAAGATTGAAGATCCTTCAGCACTAGCATCCATATACTTACTATTTGTTCTTCCAACAATGTCCTTCCTTGATTAAGCCCACATTCAGAAAATAGACCACAATGAAGATATTTTACATCATGAGAATTCAAGTTATTCCATCATAAACTACATATTCATCCTTTAAATAAGTCTTGTGGTGAATAAAATCCCCTAAAACACCATAAATATTACTCCTTTAAGAGCTCGAATTTTTCATCCTCTCACAAATTTTAGGCCAGAGAGGAATCTAGGGGAATTCTAGGCTAGGAAAATCCTAGTGATGAAGAAGCAGTATCCACTCATAGGTCATTCAATCAAAATAATCACATAAGAAATTGGGCATGAAACATCTTTAAATCATTGAGATTAATCATATAAAGAAAAATCATTAACAATTAACTCACACATTCCCCTAACTCCTTGCTTTGAACAATCTTTTGAGAAATTCCATTAGGGATGGAAATTTGCAAACTAGAAAGTCTTAGCACATTTTTGGGAAAATTAAGGAATAATGGATTTTTAGGAAAATCCAAAGGAAGTGGAATTCCGTGAAGTCAATGTAGTTTTCTTGTTTTAGGCACATTTTTGGGAAAACTATGAAGTGATGGAAAATCGGGGAATTCTTAAAGTAATGGAAATTTGTGAGACATTCAAAAACTTGAAATATTTAACTTCATTAGCATTTTACCCTGATCAATCAAATGAATAAGAACTTGGTGATTCAATCTTGGATTGAATTTGTTTTGATTGCAAAATGAAGAGTCTATATTTCCAATCCATCTAAGTGTGACTCAATCAATGTGAGCAACGATTTCAATAAGGGAAACCCTAAGACACTGCAATGAGAGCATAGTTTGGATCCATACTCTCCCTTTCATTCTGATAATCCTCTTGCAAATAATATTAAAACCTTCCTAAGATAAGGCAATTATCAAATTTGGATGATGAACGAAAGGTTTCAATTTGCCTAGGGCATGATTTCATCAAAGGTTAAAGATTTCTAGGTTAAAGCACAACTCAGTATATTGTAGCATGAAATATAAACTAATGATCAAGCTGAGCAATGGATAACTATACTAAGTCACACTTTAGTAGAATGAAAGGAAACACAAAGTACAGGGAAGGGCATCAAACCAAAATGGGTAACCCTAGCTCTGTTATTGAACTTCGTCATATCCAAATCCATGAAGTAATTCAAAATTGTCAACTAAAAGAGAGTGTTGTGTGAACATACCATGAGTGATGAGTAATCGAAATAGAAACAACTAGCATGAAATCTAGGAGTCCAAGAAAATGTAAGCAATCACCAAGAAAAAAATGACCAAAGCAAACAATCTTAGTTTGAATGCAAGATTCATTAGTGGTAACTCAAAATCAAGCCTGATAAAATCTTTCAACAAAGTGAATGACCCAAATCCTTAGCAAAAATCTCATTTAAATCCAATAAAAGTAGGCTTCAAAATCATACAAGAAGCATAAATGAAATGAGAAGACAACCTAGGATATATTTTGGGGAACTAACAAGGTAAGGGAATTTCAAAACAAATT
>VDFB02000017.1:60525246-60555557 GCA_007258455.2 Sequoia sempervirens
GAAATCTTGAAAATTCAAGTGGAATTAATGCACAAGTGAAACCCTAGCAACAAAACATAGAGGTATTTTCAAATTTCTCAAAAACCCTAATGTCTAATTTTTAGAAATAAATTGCAATGGATAATCCAAAATTGGTTGATTTCTCTAAGAAATATTCTTTCAAAACATTGGAGCTAGATAAGGATAGTGCATTCTCCAAAGGTATTGTTGATGTGCTATACACAAAATATGTTAGAGTTTACATTCATAATCCTATAATTGAAATCGACCACATGATGTTTGAAGATTTTATTCATAGTTTGCTAGATGAGGATTATATAAAATACAAACCAAAGTTTTCAAATGTGCTAGAAAATGGGTTGAATGTATGGATGAACTTGTAGAATATTTTTTCAATATTGAATTAGTAAGAATAATTATTAGTAGAATCTGTGATGAGTTTATTTATATTGATAAATGCTATAGGATCACTAAAGATTCAATTAAGGTAATGACTAGGCTATGTGCAATCAAACTTGTTTCGATAATAAAAGAAATAAAGAATGATACAACTACTAAGTTAACTATCTAAAATTTTGTTAAGAACCCTAAGCATAAATGAAATAATTGATCTAGAGTTTAAGTATTCTTCCATGAGAATATCATATAGAGTGTACTTCATAAACATAGAAGGCTCTAAAACTAGTATTGTAATCCACACTACATACAAATGGTCAAAGAAGGAAATGATTTTTACCTATCTAAATTGGTAAGGGAGAATCTATTTGATAATCTCAAAAGATATAAGGAGGTTGGATATAACTTCAGGTATGGGTTTCTAATCATATTCTTAGCATTTTACTTCCTCAATGAACTACCTGACTTTAATGAAAGTTCTAGCAATATCAAATTCTAGTAGCCACAAAGATTAGAAACCACATGAGAGGGTTTAATGATATACAAGTTTGCAAGATAGGGACATAATTCCCTTTGATTTGGTGAGAAATTTTAAATATGAGATTACCTTTCTTGTTGATAAGGGCTAGTACTACATAGAAGCTATGGAACCAAAAAATTCTTGGATCCCAAGGTTTCCATACAAATTATCCACTTTGGAAGCCATAGAATATGCTAAAAAAAATTTAATTAAGCTTAAGGATCCATCTATAGAGAGATTTGCAACCCAAAGGAAAATCAATGACAATATAATTTAGAAAAGAGTTGAAGACACTCATGAAAAATGGACTGATAAGTTGTTCTAGAAATTGGGTATTTCACGGTACACCAATATGGAACCTCAAACCTTTTCCCATGCTCTATAGAGAATTCCTTTAGACCCTAAGGAAACAATTTAAAATAATATACAAAGAAGGTTGGGTAGATAATCTTTTGTAGCTACTAGTCCTTTGTATCTATATAGATCCACAAAAAAATGCTTATTGGAAAAGAGTTGCATCTAAAACCATGTCAACAAAGAAAGTTTCTAAGAAAAATAAACCAAAGAATAAATAGCAAGCCAAAATGAAATTTTTTGAGGAGACTAAAGAGGAAGAAGAAAAGGGAGAGGAAGGCACCTCTAAACCTAATGGAAAAGCAAAGAAAACCAAGAAAACTCCATTGATGGCACCTCCTCATGAGCCTTTTCAACTAGAGGTAATCTTAAATTGAATTGTAAGTCATGGATTGCTCTAAAATACTATTGAATTACATCTATAATTTCCTCTTGAGGATCAAAGACTATTGTGATACCAATAGTCATATATATGATTAAATATAATGTACCTCTTACTAAAATCATTAAAAAATATCTGGAGTCTACCTTAGGCCTTGAGGTAGCGAAGAGAAAAGGCTATTGAAATGGATAAATAATTGAGGAAGCAAGCTCTTGAAAACTTTGGATCCTCTTCTTCCCAAGCAGAAATGGGTAAGATATATTAGATTCAAGATTAGGTTTAGACATTAAAAATTGTCCTAGGCTTGCAACTCATAATTCTGCATCATTTCCTCTTTTGTCTTTGATAATTAAATATTTTTAATAATTTAATTATTTTCTAATGTCATATGTCTTCTATTAACTAATTTTTTTTAATTATCTAATTAATTCATTTCTATCTGTATTTCCTCCTTGATTAATTAAATAAAATTTATTTATTTAATTTGGTCCACTCTCTTGAATTTTGAATTAAATCATTATTTAAGTCAAAAGGTTCCCTTTTTCACATTCTTCTATAATTAAATAATAACTTTGGGTATGTGGAGGATCATGATGGGCCAAAAAGTGGCAATATTATGGGTATTTGTAGGGTATGTGGCTAACTTCTTTAAGTAGTGAAAAAAGGATTTTAGAGATTCTCAGGTTTCCACTATCATAGGTATTTCCTTTTAATTTAGTTAATAAATAATTATTATTCATTTCTAATAGAATTGACTAAAAGATCCTTGTCCGATAGGATGATTTGAAAACTTAATTTATAACTTTCAATTATTATGCATTATTGTGAATCTAAAACATGCATCACACATTCTATGCTTCACATGCTAGAGGATTAAAAAAGCCAAAAAATAAATTTCATGAAGTTTGACCAAGTTAAGATTGAGTGGAGACCTATGAGTTTTTATATTTTTTTAAAATTTATGGCAAAATCTCTATAATTAATTATTTACTTGGAAAAAATTACAAGAAAAATATGCATCACATCCCAAACATGAGTCCTCTACTTATATATATAAAAATATTATAAAAAATATTATCATTTTATTTATGAAAGTTTAAAGATTGGTTAGAAAAGGCACTACTTATTTTTCCACATGAAATTTAAGGGCTACTGCATTGAAATTTCAAATTTTCACCAAATAGATTTTATTTATTTTTAAATAAACCTATTAGTTTAGAAACTACATTCAATTTTCTACAAATTCTATTCTTACACATTTTTGAAATAATATGGATAACTTATTCAAATTTTTACGTCAAGCTGCCTAAAACTGATTTTTTTGAATTTTTTGCCACTTAAGGGCCTAGTTTTTCCATGATGATCCTGCACATAGCCTTTTATTACTTAATTATTCATTGGTCACCTAAATTAAATAATTTTATTATTACTTAATTTCCTCTCACCTCTATGTCCATGGAAATCTTATTTTCCACATCAAGTCCTTATCTATCCATGTCTCAATTAACCTCCACCCTTGACTAAATTATTTATAATTTAATCTTGACTGTCAATCCTTATATTTTTCCCTAACCATATTCTATACCTCATCTTTCATTCTTCACCACTGATTATTGACTTTCAATCTTATCCCTTAATTCAAAATTGACTTCCCTAAAAAATTACCTTGTCATTGTCATCTATCATCTATCCACAACCTATATAGAGTCTACATGAGTTTATGTTATCTTCCTATCTTGCTATCAAGTCAAGTGCATCCATAGTCATTAAGAATATTAAATATTTTTCTTTTGTCATTGTCATAGGACTCTTTGCATACTCAAAAATATGAGGGAAATTATCATATTCAAGAAAAAGAGAAGTGCAATGAAGGTGAATCAATGGCGGCATGAAGATTTGGTAGTATTGCTTTATGTTTTCTGAATTTATGATTATTATTTCTTCATTTTCTATTTGGGATTGATTTATATTCTTTATAGCCTAAATTAAATAATTTAGCCCTAATTACATTGGTGAACCTAACAAAAATTGACATAATTGCATAGATCGTACAAAATTTTTCATTTTGCAAGTTACATGTATGGATTTCTACAATCACAAATAAAAAAAGGACACAATCAAAAGGATGAAGACACAACTATTTTCCATAGGAAACATTTAGATTTTCCTTTTGATTTCTAGGTTTTTTACTAGATCTAGGTCATTTAGTTCCCATTTGATTAGGCTAACTCTAGCTACATATTATAGGCATCACTAGATTATCTAGTTTTTAATATTTTTCTACTGTTTTATAGGTTCAGATCATCAAGCTACAACTAACTATGATCCACAGCTACTATTTTTTGTGACAAAATTTTTTATTCACTCACAATTTATAATTTCATTCAAAATTTCCAATTCAGGTCTTTTGTGTTTCATAGCTTAGGGGTTTTCTATTTCATAACAATTGATTTCTAGCTTGTGGCATAAGTGGATAGGAGACATTCAATTTAAACATTTATAATCAAAATATCTTGTCTTCTTTTCATTCACTCATTATATTAAAATTAATCTTGCATTCACACAACATTAGGCTTAAATTTGCCTTAATTTTAATTTCACTCATTGGCTAAAAAGAATTTTCATCTCACTCATTGGTCTAAAATGAACATTTGAATCAAGTGTCCTTTGACACATTGCTTTGGGGATTAAAAATAATAAGTTTTTGCATTGTCTTTTGATTTTCATTATGCTTCATGGTGGGGTGATGTCACAATACTGTGTCTCACTTTTGGGATGTGCTTATTTTTTCCTAAAATCACTATTTTTAGAAAAACTAATGATTTAAGTCTTCAAGGGCTTTTTCTAAAGGGTTTTAATTGAAGATGGATACATAAGACCCCCTTAGATCAAACCCCATTTGATAGAACCCCTATAGTATTAAATCATACCCACAATGGAGTCTCCTTCACAATTATCAAAATGTTGACAAAAAGCCACTTTTTCTTTACGATTTGGGGGATTAAATAATATCATTTAAAAATTATATTTTTCAATATTGTATCCCTTGAAACGATCTTTCCAATAAGTATAGGTTTGATATATTTTCATTTTATCATGTATTTAATTTTCAATTTTTACTCAATATAGGTTTTTCTCTAAACACCAAGATCTTTGTTGTGTAGAGGTGGAAAAATAGTAAACCATTGTAAAAAAATTTCAAAAAATACCCATTCCCTAGATATTGAATTCCTTGTTTCTCCCAAAAAACAAAAAATTGAATTTGATTATATACACAAAAAGTTAGGTTGTATGACACACATGTATGTCCAAATTATAATTACAATGACTTCAAAAATTAATTTAAAAAATTATATGCAACAAAACATTTATGAAAGAATATCCTTTCCCTAGATATTGATGTTGAGAATCTATTTTCCAAAAAATAGAATTTAACCCTTTATAGAAAAAAAGTCGTGTTGTATGACACAAACATTACTTTCTGAAAATGTTGTTTGCTGTCTAAAATTAGTTAGTAAAGAAGATGTTCAAAGATTCATGATTTATTTTAGGAAATTCAACAAAAAAAGAGAGTAGAATCTACACACAAGTTGCCACAAATCACTAGTTCACATCATCTTCAAATTATTTATGGTTTGGATACTATAGGTCTTAGAAGATGAGGATTTAGTTAAAAATATTGCTGTAAATGTCCATCTTGGGAAAAAAGTGACACACAATATTGTGATTTCACCCTGTGTATACACTTCTCTCACACCATTTGGTGATCTTGAGAACCAAAAACATCTTTTTGGAATTTTGTATAATCACCCACACATTTGGACTTCAGGCTTAAAATGAACCCCATGCAAGTGTGAGGTAAAGGTGTTTTGTGTATGCTCTCCCCTTGCACTTCATTGGATCTTAGGTGATAAAAAACATCCTTTTCTTGCTTAATTGTTAAATTTAAATGAGGTCTGCCTTGAAAGAGGGAATGAATCCAAATGATTTTTCACTTAGGTCGATATATAAAATGATAAGACTAAACTCTGAAGTCCTCATGGTGGTCTTTACCCTTGTCGTATAGTGTCACTCAAAGTATGGTACCTATCATAAAACATATAAGATCCCCTAGTAAACTGATTAAAGACTTAAGAGGCTTGTTAGTTGCTTGCAAAGAGTCGTGTCTTTGAGTATTCACTAAGAACCTTTGTTATAGTGGCCAAAATCCCTTTCACATGCTAGCATAGGAATGATCATTTTGAAGCCACCCTAAGTCTTCACTAAGCATGTGTAGAGGAAAAAATTCATCTTTGGAGAATTGAGACTTGGTGAGCCCAAGACACGAGTGCTGTGGAGGGGAGCTTGTTCCACCAAGTCTCTAGTTGCCCACCTTGTTTAAGTGGTTGGAGAAATCTATGTGGGATCAAGCAAGTGGTATCTCTTGAGTAGCCATAGGTTGTTAAGTGTGTTTGTAAGTGTCTTTTACACATTTAAACATCTTACAAATTCATACCAAACAAAAGACAAGTGTTTTTAGAATATTTCCTATGTTTTCCAAAATTGAATATCACAAAATCACCTCAAATTTGATAAAAAACTAGTCAAAACCAAGCGACATACACTGTAAATTGCAAGCAATAGTTGCTTGCAAGGAGTTGTGTCTCTGAGTATTCACTAAGAATCTTTGTTATAGTGGCCAAAATCCCTTTCACATGCTAGCATAGGAATTATCATTCTGAAGCCACCCCAAGTCTTCACTAAGCATGTGTAGAGGAAAAAATTCATCTTTGGAGAATTGAGACTTGGTGAGCCCAAGACATGAGTGTTGTGGAGGGGAGCTTGTACCACCAAGTCTCTAGCTCTCCACCTTGTTTAAGTGGTTGGAGAAATCTAAGTGGGATCGAGCAAGTGGTATCTCTTGAGTAGCCATAGGTTGTGAAGTGTGTTTGCTAGTGTCTTTTACACATTTAAACATCTTACACATTCATACCAAACAAAAGACAAGTATTTTTAGATTATTTCCTATGTTTTCCAAAATTGACTATCACAAAATCACCTCAAATTTGGTCAAAAACTAGTCAAAACCAAGCAACATACATTGTAAATTGCAAGTGACTATCCTTCACCACAATCGTGACCCAAAAAATCACAATTGAAAATTCTAAACCATAATCACAATTCTAGAAAACTATAATTGAAATTGAAAATGATGCAATTTGCTATTTCCAAAACTCTTGAGGAAAGTTGAAAAAACCCATTTTATGATTGATTCTAAGAATAACCCGAGTCTTTGAAAATAGACTTGTAGCACTACCATTCATTTTCCAACCATCCATTCACAATTACATACCTTGCATCCACCATAGGAAAATCACTAAGAAAATTTCTAGCTTGCATATACCTTGTTGTGAACCTTAGTGTTGGAAACTTATCAAGCTTGAGACTAGTCCATAGTGAACAAATCAAAGTTGTCAACTTCAATCCTTCCATCATTTTAGTCCTCTTGTCATTTAGGTTGACCCACAACTCAGAAGGCTAGTTTGAGACTACCTTTGTCAAACCTTGTCATTTAGTCACCATTATTGTATTCTTGATAGAATAGATTTGCAACCTTGGCTACCTTAGTTTGGTTAAGAAAATTTTCTTTGATCTTTCCATAGGGTATCTCGTAGTCATACTTTTAGTCACCTCTTTAGGTCATATTTCCATTTTCACTGACCATTCCTTTCATACTTTCATTTCATTTGACACACCATAGAAATTATTCATAAACACTCATATACCAAAAAACCAAAAATAATGTCATCTTGCATAGCCATCATCCTCACACATTCTTTCCATGGTTGAAACTAGGTTACAAAGGAAAAGAAAATACATGGCTTTCCTACAAGATAATGAATTTTTCAACCCATTTTGAAAATTATTTACAAGGGGCACCTATAAAATACAAATCAATATTGGAGAAATTTTTCACTAGAGACCAAACAAGAAACATTGTTGTAGAAGAACTAGAGGCTACTACCCAAGATGCTAAATTTTCCACGTGTGTGGATGAATTCTCTGTACATGACCCTCAATGCTACCTAGCTAAACTATTATCAAAAGGTGTCATATTACCTCTTGGTTTTGATGTCAATACATTATAAGGATCATCCATACCCATCAACCAAACTCAAGGAAACAACAAAATTTTCTCTAGTGGCTCTATCTTACAAGTGAATACGCCTATGCCATTAGGAGGAACTACAAAAGAAACAACCATGCACACCTCCTTATTTGGCACACAAGGCAATACACATGATAGTACACAAGGATTGACACAAGGAATGACCTTTTCCACAACACAACCCATGACATTTACCATAGGAGCATCATCTTCAAGTCCATTTGACACAAGAAAGAGGCCTAAAGTTATCATTAACACAAAAAATTACATACCAAACATAGGGGTTGTTGGTTGTTTTTAAAGAACCAATCATATCTTATCAAGTACTTATGAGTAACTTTCTAGACTCAGTTCTTGAATACTTGAGAGATAGTTGGCCAACAAATCAGATGAAGCAATAGCACTTCCTGTCCTGCACTTCAGGCTCTACAAGACCTGGGAGGGTAATCCCACAATATGTATTGTATGAGTTTCCTAGACAATTATTTTACACATTGCATAACAAAGCATATGCATTCCCATAAGAGGCTAAGTAGATGAAATCCTTCAAGAAATTGACAATTCCTTGAGAGAATTTAACACTTAAAGCCAAGAATATCATTTGAAACCAACCAAAATGAAATGTAGATCAATTAAAGATTATTTTTAAATGATTTTCTCAAATTGGATAACCGAAATCATGGGAAATGCATATAAGACTTAAGATTATTACCATATTTGTGGGCTATGAATCAAAGAAAATTGAATTGCAAGGTAAGTTTAATCCCAAACATCCATGATTTACATGAGATTGCTTTGCAATTCACAAATTAATAATTATATTTTATGACTACTTATCAAATCTAATTAACTTCCATACAAATTTATTATTTGATCAAATCATTTTAACTAAACCATTGAACTAGAGCTAAAATCAAAACATACATCAAAGAATATTGACAATGAAGATTAATGAGATGATCCCTGATAAAAAATTTCATTAATAATTTAGATACAAAGTAAAAATGGAGAGACGATAAACTCCAAATACTTGAATTATCACTTAGATATACTTAGGAACCATACAATTGAAAAAATTCACTAACTACATTCAAAGCTTAAGATAAAGACTTCAAACATGTTCTCTCTATGTTTATAGTTTGCATAATTCAGATCTAAAATTCAACAAGAGATTTTTATTAATGACCATGAATTCCATTTTATGAGAACAAGGGAGTGAAATAAGCTTTAGGCCAAGAGTACACATGTCACATGCTAATTGGACCACTACCACACATATTCCCTTTACAATTATATTTAGACTCTCAATTTGAGGGAATACATATGAGAAATATTATTTCTATTTGTTGCAAGAAGCAAACACACCTTCCAAAAGGAATGTGTTGAAAAGAATAATCTTAAAACAATTGTAGCACATTCATTTCATTGGGAAAATTATAAAATTTATAAAGATAGAAACGGAAAACCAATATCCAAGTCAGCATCCACATCATCGACAATTATCATTTACCTATGGTACCATTAGTCAAGAGATGCATATTTTTTATGCATTGTAATCTCAAAGACCAGACTTGTACTATACTTGACCAAGTATATGTGTTCCATTGTTGTACTCACATATCCAATTCATCAATAAATATCCTCTTCCATTGTTCATACTCTAATCAGATGGTCAATTGAAATCATTGATTTCAACCATCTTTTTTCTATATTTAGAGTGCATAATCATTACTAAATTGGCCTCTGTATCAAAATCTTATAAAAAGCTGATCATGAAAGATAATTTCTCTAAATCATCTTTCTATATGTCTATGTCAACCTTCACACAAATAAAATTTTCTTGATAATCAATTATAGTATCTACCTGATGATTCCACATTTGTAGGGTATTTACCTCATCATGGGTATGATGAATATCAAGCAACAACGTCAAATGTACCTAATCATATTTGGCCTTCAATTCTCTTATTTTCTACTCCAATGGGGTTGCATATCCTTGAAAATTTTGTTCCTTAACCTTACTAACAAATTTATAAGTTGGAACCACCCTTGGATACCATCTTCATCCTACTTATCCCCGATTACCATGAGTCTCAAATTCTCAATCCTAGGAATCCATTTACCTAGAATTGGAGTTCCCAATTCTTTATCTCATTGAGATAACTTTATTTCCCATAGCATCAAGGAATATTTTGAATGAACACTAGAAAATTTACCTCCAATCTTCTTAATCAAATGATTCAAAGCAATGTGAACAATATTTGAATTTTTCTCATACATTATGTCTTGTGTTTGTTCAAGAAATTTCTTGTACACATCAACTTGCTGAATTAGTTGCTCCTTTGTGGTCTCACTAGATGTAGCTACACCTGATGTACTTGGCTCCTCAACTACAAGTGGCTATTGAACCATATTTTATGGGACAATTGACAATGATTTCTTATATGGAAAAGGATGTGACTGAGGATGAGTCATAGGAGAAATTGGAGCATTATGGCTCGGGCTAGCTGGCCCTTGAGACCTTAATATTTGCACTTATTTCCATAATACTAGCTCTTTTTCAAATTCAACAACCCTCTACTAACTCTTATTATATTACTCAATAAGATCATTGTGCTTACTTCTTCTATGCATATCTTTGTCTTTACCAAGGCTTTGGACTATTGCTTTTGTGAACTTAGCAATGTTTATGGTCATGTCGGTTGCTTCGACTATTGGAGTATCTACAACTCTTTTTATAATCAATTATGTAGTTCTTCAATGTAACTCATCATGTCAATAATGCCAGTTTGGTTGGTTGGTTAGTATCATTTGATATTTGGTTTACTCAATTTGAAATTGTTTTATTGATAGATGTTAGTTTGATTATTTGTGTATTGGGATAAAATATTAAATTATTAAAGTATTATGATCAAGTGAGTATGAGATATGTAACTATAGTTTATAAAATAAATTATTTTTACAATGCTATAATCAATAAATAAATATAAATATATTGTAAACGATCATAATTATACTGAAATAATAAAATAAATAAAAATTTCAAACTGAGCAACTATAAGAAATAAATGGAAATTAATGGGAAAATGGAAAAGGTCAAATTGTTTAGTTACAAATTCTAAAATTAGTTAGGTGGTTGCACTCTTTAAAAAAATAATAGTGTTAAGATGTGTGGGTGAAAATTGAGCATAGGAAAACGGTGGAGATCCCTCTAAAATAGTTATAGCCTATTTTTAGAAGATGGAAACATATAGTGGAGGCATTCTACTGGCTTGAGAGGATGATAATTATTGGTTTTAACTGAAGGGAAAAATAGTCTAGACTCAAAAGAGGAAATAGGTAGAATGGAGGAAATATGAATGCCAAGTTCATTGACAAAGAAGAAAATCATAGGGGCCGAATCAGTGTGGAGTAGCATCTCTTGCCACTCATACATACTTGGAGCTTCCAACCACTAGGTACCCATCTTTTGGAAAATCTTAACTTCTAAAGGTGTGAAGTTTATGAGTTGCTTTCTTTAACCCTAACCAAGCATGACATGTTCTCTTAAATATTAATGGTGTTTCATATTGGATTTCTCAAATTTCAAAGACTAGTATTCAATATTCCTTGGTCTTGATGCTCCTCGACGTCTAAGGTTTTACTTGTGTATTATCTTTGTAAACTTAGGGTATGTGCAGGATCATCATGGAAAAAATAGGCCCTTAAGTGGCAAAAAAATTAGAAAAATCAGAGCTAGGAAATTTGACGTAAAAATTTGAATAAGTTATCTATATTATTTCAAAAATATGTAAGAATATAATCTATAGCAAATTGAATGTAGTTTCTAAACTACTAGGTTTGTTTAAAAAAAATTATTTGATAAAATTTAAAATTTTACAGAGTATTTAAATTTTGTGGAAAAATAAGTAGGGGTGCCTATCTTTACCACCCTAACCACAATAAAGTTATTTTTATAAGATTTTAGATATAAGTATAGACCTATGTCCTAATATGGACGGAATTTTGTAATTTTTTCCAAGTAAATAACAACGTGATTTTTATTACAACTTTTAAAAAATATAAAAAACTCGTATGTCTGACCACCTTAACTTGGTCAAAAATTCATGAAATTCAATTTTTCTTTTTTTAATCCTATAGTATGTGAATCATAGAATGTGACACATATTTTTGGATTCAAAAAATATGATACCACTTGAAAGCTATAGATATTTTTCAATTAGTCTATGAATTAGTACTTTAGTCGCAATTTGAATAGAAAATGAATAATAATTAATTGGGTATGTGTAGGATCATTGTGGAAAAAATAGGCCCTTAAGTGGCAAAAAATTCAAAAAAATTAGTGTTAGGAAACTTGATGTAAAATTTGAATAAGCATATCAATATTATTGCAATATAAGAATAACTGTGATGAAATTAATGTAGTTTCTAAACTACTAGGGTTTATTTAAAAATACTAAAATCTATTTGGTGAAAATTTGAAATTACAAATGTAGTAGTACTTTAAATTTCTTTGTGGGAAAAAGGAAGCAAGCAGTGTCCTGATCACCCCAGCTATAATAAAACATAATATTTTTTTTATAAGATTTTAAGGCAGAGGACCCATGTCCTGGATGGCTATATTTCGTAATTTTATTTTCCAAGTAAATAATTAATTATGTTCTTTATTACAAAAATTTAAAATATATAAAAAACTCATATGTCTGACCACCTTAACTTGGTAAAAAATTCATGAATTTTTTTTTTTTTTAATCCTATAGTATGTAAATCATCGAATGTGACACATGTTTCAGATTCAAAAAAATTGATATCGTTTGAAAGTTATAGATGATTTTCAATCAGCCTATGAATCAAGACTCTAGTCTTAATTCTAATAGAAAATGAATAATAATTATTTATTAAATTCAAATTAAAGCATAATTTATATTGGTGGAAAGTTGATATTCTCCTCTAAAAACCCTTTTCATTTCATCAATTTTGGGTAAAAAAAGGTCGTCAGCCACATACCCTACAAATACCCATAATATTGCCACTTTTTGGCCCATCATGATCGTGCACATACCCACTTATTAAATTCAAAGTAAATCATAATTTATATTGGTTGAAAGATGAGAATCTCCTTTAAAAACCCTTTTCATTTCATCAATTTTGGGTAAAAATAAATTCATCAGCCACATACCCATCAAATTGCCACTTTTTGGCCCACCATGATCCTGCACATACCCCTCAGCTGTTTTCATCTTTGTGATATAATAGATGTAAATCACCTATTTTTCCCAACACTACAACTATACTAGAGGGGATGGGACAACTCTAAAGTCATGCTTTCCAAACATGATGAACTCTGTTGTTTTAATTTTTGAAAGCATGCATCAATCCTTTGTTGTATCAGGGCTCTCCTTTAAATCATGATTAATCACTTTTTCCCAGTTTCCACATTGTGAATCCCTTCATGTAATTGTATTTCTAGGGGACAGTGTTAAAATTACTTCTTTACTCATTTTGGTTAGTGACATGTAGTTTTCCTAATTCGGTACAAGTTTTTATTCACCTCCTCTATCCATGGCCTTTTTATTGTTTTATTTGTTGTATAATACATTTTATTGGTGTGTCATGATTGCTTTCATTTGAATCTTATATAGTAGTTTCCAATTATACAAGGAATCTATTCATATTTTTCATGAATTAATGTTTTTCTTGGCTCAAACTTTTGCAACTAATTCTTTACCCATTTTAGCTTTTTGTGTCATTTGTCTTGGAAGCATGCTTATTGGTACCTACAAGCTTTTTAGCTAGTAGGATGACAACATTCTTCCCTACTCATTGATTCCTTTTTGTATGGAATGATTTTTATTTTATTTGGTTGGTAGCAAATATTTTATTTTAGCTTTATTCCCCTCTTAGATTCAACATGCAGGATATATTATTGTTGAATCTATTATGATTGATCTTGATGAAGCTTGAAAGAATAAATTTGTAGCCCTCCTCTTACACAACGTAGAATTTGAATGTCCCTCATGTATCATTGCTCTTGCAGTCGATCTTCCTATAGTCTCTTTATTCTTTTTCCTTGCACGTTTTTCTTGGTAATGTTGTCAGTGCTATTCTCTAATCATCTCTCAATTATCAGACCAAATGGATGCCTTGGAGTTTCCTAAATCCCATTCATTTACCTTAGTCTTGGGTTTTTGTTTCACGTCCTCATCTTCATGATTGTCGTTAGATCATTATGCAACAACAACATATACTTTGGAGCTAACCTTATTGCATTGTCTGACCCTTTTTTAAATTATTGCATTTACTATTGTATGTTGTTGGCATTTGTCTTAGGCTGGGCATGGCACTAGGCTATCATGGTTGGTGGTCAAATCCATGCATTATTTCATATTCTCTTGTTTTGACATATATTTTTTTTAATTCTTTTTAAACTATTGGATTACCTTAGTTCACACTTAATCTCCATCTTGACCTTCGATTTACTCATCCCACTATTAGTCTGTGGCCCTCATATTATTTTGAAACTCCAACCTTTATCAACCTTGTATGATTTTGTTCCCCTTTTGTTGTTCTTGAGCCTCTAGAACTAGACGTTTTCATGGGTTTTTTAATGCTTTGCTATGTTGTATTGTGTTGGAGGTTACCTTATGTTATTTTCACTCTTCTCATGAAGTCTTGTAAACCTTGTCCTTCTTGATGGTATTCATTGAGGTCCTTCTTGTCATATCCTTACATGAGGGGTGGGCCTAGGGTCCACATGGTTGGTTGGAACATTCTATGCACCATATTGGGTCCCTAACCAAAGATCAATATTTGTCGAGGTATACCTATTATTGTGACACCAAAGATGTACCAATGTTGGATCCATATATGGAACTTTGTGTTCACATGTTCTAGATGCATTATTCCATGTTATTGTACTTTTCCTAGTTCATCTTGGGAAGCAACATTGTATTAATGTAATCCTTGAGTGATGTATCTTCATGTTATAAATACAATATTCATGTTCATGTTCTTATCTTCAGGTTGTTGGTGGATGCTTATCTTTCATGTAATGTAATAGATGTTGATTCATATTGTAATTCAATCATGTAACCCTAAGGGACTTTGTCATATGTTGTACATCTATAGTTTCATTTTAAGTGTTGCATGTTAACAGTATGTTGCATATTAGTTACTTTTTTAAAAAAAATGTGCCATAAATGTGAGATGTATTATTTTTCCCTTAGTGTTGTGTGGTGAGGCATTACAAGATGCCCACTAAATTCAACTGGTTATGCAACTTTGGGTTTCCTAAAACCAAGAGATAATGACCATATTGCTAGAGCAACCCATTCTTGACTAAATGCAGATCCCTAAAGTGCCAAGTTGGCTTCCTCTTCAGCTTGGAATAGAGGCTTTTCAACCATCCTTATAGTATCAAGTACAATTGTATCAACTATATCCCATTAAAATAATAGTAAATCACCACTCTTTTGAACTAGGACCCTTCATTCCTCAACTAAGATTGTTTTAAACTATTTTTTGATTTCCTTCCTTACATTAGCTTGGATACTTCTCTCAAGAAATTAAATATGCAAGATTCTCTCAACGATAACCTTCTCTGCATACTTTAAAGATTTGGCTCTACATACAAAATCCTTGCATGTTGTTGTTTCAAAAAATGAATCATCCTCCATGAATTCCATGTAAGTATCTTCTCTTATGTCATTCATATTACTTAAGGCACTTAATTCTACCTTTCCCAAACTTAGGCTTCTTGCTCTAGAGCTTGATACAACTTCTCTTGGAGGAAATGGAATCCACTATTGCATATCTTCAGGTGTTAACAAAATGCCATCTTCATCGGTATTGGGGTAATAAACAAGCTTACTCATTTCAAAACTTTGTCTTTTAATTAGTGGTTGCTCTAAGGGAGGAGAACCTCTTAGAGGAGAATCAACATCAATTATAATAGGTGGGGGCTATCTAGGAGGCAATGAAACTAATCTAGTGGGAGAAGTTTCCCTTGAGACCTCTGATGCAATAGGGATTGGCACTTTTTTCTCCTTTATTATCTTCTTCCTAGAATAAACTAAGATTTTCTTGGGTTGCTGGTAAGAGGGCTTTTTCTCCCTCTGTATAGATAGTCCTTCTTATGTTTCCAAAGCCTATCCCTTCTCTACAATTTTTTTCTTTAGCCTTAGCACACCAACAACATTTAAAAAGTTATCTAAAACATATCTTACCCTATTCCATTGCCCTAAAATATTTGGCAGAGGATCATAGTCATGATCCGACTTCCTGATATTTGCTACCATCTTGTCGAAAGCAAGGTATATAGATTTCCTTTCATATTGCACTTGTAAATTAATGATATTTTTGTTGAAATCCTCAGGGTAATAGAAATAATGAACAAATGCACCTAGATTAGTTCTTTCTTTTACCACAACAATGAAACCATCATGTTCATGATTTCTAGGGTGTGCTATCATCAATATATAGGGTTTAAGGATCTTATCAAAGGCCATATAGCCTCCCTTAACCATTACAAATTTTGAAAATGTTGTGTACTTGGGAAAGAATTAACCCTTCTTTTTATTCTTTGGCAAGTGACACATTTGATACCCTCCCAATTGTCCCATGACTTCAATAAATCTAATCTTGAGAGACACATCTCTTGGTAGCAAAAAAGGATAAATTCTTGTCACATATACTCTGAATATAGTTTTGTCTAGATATGGGTTGATGTCTCCCCAATAATGAGTTATATTTAATTTTGGCCTTCTCTCCATAGGCCTCAAAATGTCATGAACTTCTTTTGGAATCCATGGTGGATCAACCACCAAGAATATCCCTAACTTAGGGGAAAAAACATTTTGGAAGATCACATAATCAAATTTTTGGTTATCACTATCCAAAACTTGGATCCAACATTGGACCGATAGCTCAAGATCATTGTCCATCTTCTTCAATAAAATATTGTCACTAAAGTTCCTTTCTTCCTTATATAAAAACATATGCATCAAAAGGCAGTACCACCAAAATTTGACCTAGTGCTTCCCTTCTTTAAGAGAAATCAAGCCCTTATGCATATTCTCTACCAAATAGGTAGCAAAGTCGTAGATCACATTGAAAGTTGTGAATTGAATGTTTGTTTCCATGTACATGTATTCTTTTGGTATGGTATTAGGTGCATCAAAACCAATGATTTGATAAAATGAGAAGAATTTTTTCTAGAAATAATTGGAAAAGTACCTCAAAGGAAAAGGTTCCTTCTCATCCCTACCAATCCTTATCTATTTACACATCCTAATTAGACCACTACCACACATATTCCCTTTGAAATTATATTTACACTCTCAATTGGAGGAAATAGATATGAGACACACATTATTTTTATTTGTTGTGAGAAGCAAACCTTCCTTCCAAGAGGCACATGTTGAAAAGAATAGTCTTAAAAGTATTGTAGCACATTCATTTCATTGGAAAAAATGACCAATTTATAAAAATAGAAAATGAAAACCAATATCAAAGTTAGCATCCACATCGTCAGCGATCATCATTTACTTGTGGTACCCTTAGTCAGGAGACATATTTTTTATGCATTATAATATCAAAGGCCAGACTTGTACTATACTTGACCAAGTACATGTGTTCCATTCCTGTACTCACAGATCCAATTCATCAATAAATATCCTCTTCCATTGTTCATACTCCGCATCAGATGACCAATTGAAATCAATGATTTCATCCATCTTTTTTCTATATTTAGAGTACATTATCATTACTAAATTGGCCTCCTTATCGAAATCTTATAAAAAGATGATCATGAAAGAAAATTTCTCTAAATCATCTTTCAGTATGTCTATGTCAACCTTCACACAAATAATTTTTCTTGAGAATCAATTGTAGTATCTACCTAATGATTATACATTTGTAGTGGATTTATCTCATCATGGTTATGATGAATATCAAGAAACAATGTCAAATCTACCTAATCATATTTGGCCTTCAATTATCTTATTTTTTGTTCTAATGGGGCTACATATCCTTGAAAATTTTGTTCCTTAACCTCACTGACAAATTTATAAGTTGGAACCACCCTTGGATACCTATCCTCCTCCTACTTAGCCCTAATTACCATGAGTCTCAAATTCTCAACCCTAGGAGTCTATTTACCTAGAATTCAAGTTTCCAATTCTTTATCTCATGAGATAACTTTATTTCCCATAGGATCAAGGAATAATTTTCATGAACACTAGATAGTTTACCTTGAATCTTCTTATTCAAATTCTTCAAAGAAATATGAACAATATTTGAATTTTTCTCATACATTATGACCTACACTTGTTCAAGCAATTTCTTGTACACCGCAACTTGTTGACATAGTTGCTCCTTCATGGGCTCGGTACATGTAGTTGCCTCTGATGTGCTTGGATCCTCCACTACAATTGGTTGTTGACCCATATTTTAAGGAACAATTGAAAATTATTTCTTAGGTGGAAAAGGATGTGATTGAGGATGTGTCATAGGAGAAATGGGAGCATTATGGCTTGAGCTAGTTAGCCCTTGAGACTGCAATATTTCCACGTGTTTCCATAATTCTAGCTCTTTTTCAAGTTCAACAACCCTTTACTGACTCTTATTATATTCCTCAATAAGCACATTGTGATTACTTCTATGCATATCTCTATCTTTAGTGAGGCTTTTGACTATTGCTTTTGTGAACATATCAATGTTTATGGTCATGTTAGCTGCTTCTAGTGTTGGAGTATTTATAGCTCTTTTTATAGTTATTTTCCCACTAAATTCAATTAGTTCCACAACTATGGGTTTTCTAAAACCAAGAGATAATGACCATATTTATAGAGCATCCCATTCTTGACTTAATGTAGATCCATGAAGTGCTAATTTGGCTTCCTCTTTAGTTTGGAATAGTGGCTTTTTAGCCCTCCTTATAGTATCAAGTACAACTTCATCAGCTATATCCCATTTAGTTAATAGTAAATCACCACTCTTTTGAACAAGGGCCCTTCCTTCCTCAACTAAGATAGTTTTAAACTATTTTATCATTTCCTTCCTTACATTAGCTTGGAAATTGCTCTCAGGTAATTCAGGATGCATGATTTTCTCAAGGATGACCTTCTCTGCATACTTTGAGGATTTTGCTTTGCATATAAAATACCTGAATGTTGTTGTTTCAACAAATGAATCATCCTCCATGAATTCCCTACAAGCCCCATATCTTATTTCATTCATCTTACTTAAGTCACTTAATTCTACATCTCCCAATCTTAGGCTACTCAAGCTCTAGAGCTTGATACAACTTCTCTTGGAGGAAATGGCATTTGATGTTGCATATCTTCAGGTGTTATCAAAATGTCATCTTCATCAATATCAAGGTAATCAAAAACCTTACTATGTCAATGCTTTGTTTTTTAATTTGTGGTTGCTATAAGGGAGGAGAATCAACATCAATTATAATAGGTGGGGGTTGTCTAGGAGGCAATGAAACCGATCCAGTTGGAGAAGTTTCCCTTGAGTCCTTTGATGTAATAGGCGTTTCCACTATCTACTCCTTTATTATCTCCTTTTTCCTAGAATAAACTCAAATGTTTTTGGGTGGCCAGTATAGGTCCTTTTCTCCTCCTACATAAACAGTCCTTATTCTATTGAAAAATATTTTCCCATATCTATAATTGTTTTCTCTAGCCTTAGCACACTGGCCAAATTTTAAAAGTTATCTAAAACATACCTTACCCTGTTCCACTCCCCTCAAATGTTGGGTAGAGGATCATAGTCAAGATTTGACTTCCTAATATTTTCTACCATCTTGTTGAAAGCAAGGTACATAGATTTCCTTTCATCATGCACTTGTAAATAAAGGATATTTTAGATGAAATTCTCAAGGTAATATAAATTATGAACAAATATACCTAGATTAGTTCTTTCTTTTAACTGCAACAATGAAACCCTCAGGTTCATGATTTCTAGGGTGTGTTGTCATCAATCTATAGGGTTTAAGGATCTTATCAAAGCCCATATAGCCTCCCTTAACCATCATAGAATCTGAAAATGTTGTGTACTCAAGAAACAATGGAACCTTCTTTTTTTTCTCTCAAAAGTGACACATTTGAGACCCTCCTAATTGTCTCATGACTTCTATAAATCCAATCCTCAGAGACACATCTCTTCATAGCACAAAAGGATAAATGCTTGTCCCATATACTATGAATATAGTTTTTTCTACATATGGGATGATGTCTCCCCAATTATGAGTTATATTGAATTTTGGCCTTCACTCCATAGGCCTCAAAAATTCATCAATTTCTTTTGTAATCCTTGGTGTATCAACCACTAGGAATCTCCTTAACTTGGAGAAAAAAAATTGTGGAAGACCACATAATCAAATTTTTGGTCACACCTATCCAAAATTTGGGTTCAACACTAGATTGGTAGCTCAAGATCATCCTCTTCTTCAATGACAGATCCTCCCTAAATTTCCTTTTTCCCTTGTATAAAAACATAGGCATCAAAAGGAAGTACCACCATAATTTTACCTATTTCTTCCCTACTTTAAGAGCAATCAAGCCCTTATGCATATTATCTACCAAATAGGTAGCAAAGTCATAGACTACAATGAAAGTTGTGTGTTGAATGTTTTCTTCTATGTACATGTATTTTTTTGGTATGGTATAAGGTACATCAAAACTAATGATTTGATAAAAGGAGTAGAAAGTTTTCTTGAAATACTTGGAAAAGTACATCAAAGGAAAAGGTTCCTTTCCATCCCTACTAATCCTTATTTTTTTTCTATTATTTCCATGTCCTATTGAAGTAGTGTGCATTGGAAACATTGTGGTTCTAAACAAAACCTTTGTATTTTCATACTCCCTAAAAGCATCAAGGTCAATAGGGATCATATCTTTGTTACATTCATGCAATTTGGATATTTCTACAATATTTTCCCTAGTTATCCTAACCATCTCATCACCATTACATGCCCTAACTATTCTGGACATAGGGTCATACCTTGCCCCAATATCCTTAAGCAAGTCTAAATGCATGTACACATTTGAGACTACTAGTTTCCCTATGTCTAATCTACAAGTATTACAGTTGAGATATCCAAAATTCCTATTCCCAAACCAATTCCTAAACATTTAGAACCTGGTGAAAGGTAATTCAACATCCTTGATACAATGTCGTTTATCAAACAACCCCTCATAAATCCTAGGGCAATAGTATGTTGCTACTTGTTGATTCCTCTTGTTGGTCAAGGGTTTGAGTTGATCGACAATGTCTTCTGAAGGCATAGTTGGGGTTTTAGAATGAGACCTTTATGTTTTGGGAGCCATGGATAACTAGGCAGGTTCATAATGAACAAAAGTTTATTTGACACAAAAGGCTCACAAACCTAATTCTTTCAATTAAAAGCCTAGGGAATAATTAGAAAATGTAAACTTGAACAAGTTCAGTAGAAAACTATAATATATGCACAAATTTAACACAATAAAGAAATTAGAGCATGAAGGCCCATCCAATTGCAAGAAAAAAGGTATAGACTTTCCCTAATTTAGGATTGTTTAATTAAAGTATAGGATACAACTTTAATTGTACTCACAACTTTTTGTGTTTCTAGGAACCCTAATTTTTTCTTGTTGTAGCTAGAATTTTTTTGATCAATCACCCAATTGCTTTACATTCACTTGTAATCTTCAATTATGTGAAAAAATCAATTTTATGTTCCTTTATGACCCAATTATGATAACTTATAATGTTCCATCTACCATACTTCTCACTCCTGCAAAGTAAAACAACTCTAATATTAGTGTGTCTGATTTAAAATAGTAGCCATCAATCTCCTTTTGAGATGGGAAGTTGAACAACTTAGATTGAATCAACATGGTTTGTATTCCTATTTCCATCGTTCGCCAAATCATCAACCAATGAGACCATGCTTACTAGAAACCACATCACTCCTTCCCATGGGCTCCATTCCCTTTCCCAAGTGAATGCAACAATACACGTATCGCTCAATTGTGGACCTCACACATCTTTAGCGATCATTATTTTAATGTTACAATGTGTGCAATGGATGGTTGAGATTTAATCTTGTGATTGCATCTTGACCACTAATCTCAAAACCATTTAGCATCAAGAATCTTGAAATCAAGTTGGGACCCACCATGAAAAGGACACACCTCAAGTAATCGCGATCCTCACACCATCTTTAATAACCATTCATTAAACCTTATGAGGTGTGTGATCAATGGACAAGATTTGATCTTTAAATCCAATGGGTGAGATTTATGCACATGACAATAAGGTTAGATTTAAAACAATTCTAGGACTAGACCGGTGGGATTAGGATCCTCAAGGTGGATAATTAGGCTTAAACCCATTTGACTTAAAATATTTTTTCCCAACATATGAAAAGAAATTAGGACCATGACATAACATTGGGCAACCAGAAAAATTAGTTAAAAGGGCCAATAAGGGCATGTATCCAATGGCTTATGTGACTAGCGACTAGGTGAAATAGGTCAACAAAGGATTAAAATTCCCTAGGTTTAAGACTTAAGAAAATTGAGAGAATGGTTATAGAGCTAAAACTCGAAACCCTACACTTGGGCACAAATACAATAGACCATTGCAAGGTATAGAACAAGCTCAAATTTTCAAAAAAAATTGGAGCTCTACCAATGGCTTATGCTTAAGGATGTATACCCCTTCTGGGTATGGGAAGGATCTAGATCTTAGGTGAAGTAGACCAACACAAAGAAACTCAAAAAACCCTAGAGCTTACCTGGACAAGGAAACTAGACAAAGAAAAAAGAAAATCCACCAAACCCATATGCACTAAATACAAGGATATAGGATGTACATGGAAAAATAGCCTATTTCATGAGAAATAGGACTTCAAGAACTATCCATGTACTAGTAGTTCAAAAATTTCACCTCTAAGGGGCTATCAAAAAGTCTGAGTCCTCCCCATGTGTATCTTTCATCAAATATGGTCCAAGTCACAAAGGATCAAACTTCCCATGTTTCCTTTGTCTTCCATCCTTGCATTCCACATTAAAACCATACATCCAACTTTAAATTTCCTTTCAATGGCTCAGTTTTCATATAGGTGTTTGACTTGAAGTTATAACTTCTCATTTCTTTTATGAGCTTCTCTTCTAGTTTCATCAACCTTAATTAACTCTTCCATCTTGTGCTACTTCTCACCACAGACACCATCATCATATTATAGAGAAAATTTATACATATTTATCAAGTTATTATGAGATATATTTGGTTCCAACCCATATACTAGGTTAAAAGGTGACTACCCAATGACCTTTTTAATTGCAGTCCTATCTGCCCATAATGCAAGTTGCAGTTTTGAATCCCATGCCTTCTTGTTCTTCCCAATCATTTTTTTGGTGATCTTCATCAAACTCTTGTTATTGGATTTTGATTGTCCGTTCACTTGTGGGTGATAATGAGATGAGTAATAAATACATATGCCATATTTTCTGCAAAGATCAATAAACCCTTTAGATCTAATGCACATTCATTGTTAAAAATAATTCTTTTTGGGACATTGAATCTACTCAATATATTATTCATTAAGAAATCAATTACTACTTTGCTTGTTTCCTTTTTGGTAGGAATAAATTCTACCCACTTTTTGAATTATTCTATTGCAATAGGGATCCAAGAGTGATTCCACATGATTTTTCTAGAATCTCTCAAATAAAATCAATGCTCCATTGTTTTAAAGGGGCTTGAACTAAAACTAGTCCAAGAGGTAGGTTACTTAATTTTTTTAGCTTATCAGTGAATATTTGGAAAGCATCACACTTCTTAATAAACATGTGAGCATCTTTAAACACAGTTGGCCACCAGAAGCTTTCCCTCAATATTTTGTGTTTGGTTTTTTTTCCATGTAGTGACGTCCAAATGCTCCCTTTTTCATTTCAATCAAAAGGTCTTCTACTTGGTTGTCATCTACACATCTAAGTAATACACCCTCTAGGATTCTCTACCATAGTTCACGATTAATAATAATGTACTTGATAGCCTATGGTTTTAGAGTTCTTCTCTCATTGCTAGGTATGCCTTCAAGGTATTTCATAGTTTGTAGGTTCTCTACAATTCTTCTATACCATCCATACGTCTACATGTCACATATGGGTGCAACATTCTCATGTTCAACTTGATTAATCTAATTAGCCTCCAAGTTTATTTCATCCATCAACTTGGCTAGAGATCAACCACTTACTAGCTTTGTAATTTGGATATCAATGTTGAACTATTGGATCCTACTGATCCATTTGCATCTCCAACATGTGGTCTACTATTGGGTCAAAATTTCTTTAACTATTGCACTTGGAACATAAGCTACAATAGTTTCTTCTATCAAATGTGGTCTAAATTTTTTAATATCCTTTACCATGGCATAGGCTTGCTTCTCTGTGGTATTTTATTTAAGCTCAACAACCTCCAAGTACTTGCTAAAGAAATCAATAGGCTGCTCAAAACATTCATCATTATTTTTTAATAATAACCCTTCCACTATATTTATTGAAGCAAAGGTGAACAATTGAGATGGCTTTGTATAATATTGGGATTTGAGGATGGACTTTTGCTTGATTGCATCCTTAATGACTTGAAAACCCTTAGTAGGTTCTTTTTTCCATGATACCTTCTCTCCTTTCTTAAACATTTTAGAAATGGGCCTAACAATTTTAGCAAAATTAGTAATGAATCTTCTTACAAGGTCAATTTTCCCTAAGAAGGATCAAATCCCCTTCACATTTCTAGGTTGTGAGATTTAATTAAGTTTATTTTTGAATGTAATCTTGATAAACAACATTAAATACAACACAATTCCCGACACCCATTTTTAGGTCCTAGGTGGGACCCATTCACCATGGGTGGCAAATGAATCCCCCTTGGCTCCAAATTCAAAAAATTTAAAATTTTCTTTTCGGTTTTTGTTCCAAATCACACTATGTTGGCCTATGATGAGGTATGAATTGGTAACTAAGGCACAAGATTGTATAAATAAGTTATTTTCACCGTATTTTACATCTCCTACATTACTCCAACATTCACACATCATATTCAAGCAATCTTAAGAATTCAAGCATCCTACATCAATCAAGGGTTTGGTAAGCTGATAGAAATTCTATGTTATTAGTTTATCATTCTCTTTCATTTCATTGTTTCATTAAGGGTTGGATTACCAAAAGTGGGGTTTGACCAAGGAAAACACCTATTTGCTAACCCTCAACCATTTTTCCCCTATTACATGTGAGTTTGTAGAATTTTGTGTGTAGATTTTACAAGATTTTTGGTGTTGAAGATGGGTCAACAAGTCAACTAGGTGCTTCAAGTCATCTCACTCATATTTCAAGCTTGGAGAAGGTTTTCTATTCGTTTCTTACAGAATTGACTTTGGTAACCTAACAATCAAAGATTTCCAAATCTGGTGTTACAGAGTTGTCTCTTGATTTTTTAAGGGAGAGGATTGATTTTCCACCAGTGATGAATGAGTCCCACATTAGGACAAAAAATTGAAATTTTGTTAGATTCTAGATCCCGATAGTCAAAAACCAATTTTTGACACTTTTCACCAGTAGGACTAATTCACCACCCTCAGAAAATGAGTCCCACAGTGAAATTTTAGTAATTTTAGTTAGCATTCACAACATTCCAGATTCATTATATTTTTCCCAGGTGCACTTTGTTTCATCTTATTTCTTTTTGTTCTGCATTATTTCATCATTTAGTTCATTGTTTGCATATCGCAGTGTGTTTCCAAACATAGTTTAAATCTTAGTTTTGCATCTATATTCATTCATTTGAATCACATTTTTTCATTTTGTTTACTTCATTTAGCTTATAAAACATCATACATAACATAATTTGAATGAACCCTAAGTATTTTTGGGCCCTATCTCTCTCCTTTTAGGTGCAAAACCCTAGAAGAGCAAGAGAAGTACATAGGAACTGAAAAATATATGGTTCATTTTGGTGAACTTGAATTTTGAACACTTTGCATTTCTAATTTCATTCACATATTGCATCTTAGTTTACATTTCCATCAACATTTTATTAGGACATTGTTTTGTTCTTGCATTCTAGGATTTTTCATATTACATTAGTGAAAACTTCATTTAGATTTCATTTTTGCATTGGCTCTCATTGAAAAACCAAAAACTATGCATTTTGCATCATTGATTACATTTTGTAGATTATTAAAATCACATTAAAACTTTTGAAAAAAACACAAAAACATCATACTCAGACTCATTCACCACCCTAGGTGAATCAGTCCCTCTACACTTTTTAAACAATATTTCTGGCATTTTCCTGCATGTTTGTTTTTTGTAGTGAGTTTTCTATTACATTTGGCATCATTTCTATTATTTTCATTCAAGATCTCCTACATTACCTTGCATTTTCATTCACCCCTCGTTTGTGGTACTTGTATGAGTGTTTAGTGCCCCATTGATAATACTTTAGTGAGAAGAAGTTCTAGACTCATGGCCTCGCGTGCCAGAAATTTCATTGTGGGCATTGGGATCTCACAAGATCCTACTCCTATATGGAAAATGGTGCATTGGGCACTGACAATACCACTTTTATTCCTTCACCTTTCCATCCAATGAATGTTGATATCCAAAACAATTTCCTCTTGAAAGAAAAGGCCATTAATATTAATGAGGATTTTGCACATTTAGAACAAGACTTGTCACTTGAAAAAATTTCTACTACTGCCATACCTTCCATTGAAAATCTTCATCATTTGAATGAAGGTGATGATGGCTTGCAAGTAATGAAGAGCATTTTTGCGATTTATAATAAACAAGCCTCTTCTAATACCCAATCTGCAAAAAATCATGTAAGTCAAGAAGGACGTAAAGTTCCTCCCCATTCAACCATAACGTCCATACCAACTTATACCAATCCACAAGTCCACATAACTATGCACTGGGTTAATTATTTGGCTACTTCTTTCTCAAGTCCAACTAGCATTCCTGCTTCTCTTGTAGCATTGCAAGTCCCTTTCACAACCTTCACCTCCCTTAGTATTCCTTTCACTTCCCCTAACATCACTTTCACTCCATCACCATTTTCTCTTCCACCTCAATGTACATACCTCGACCTTGTTCTTACACAACTCCTTAACACCGTTTCTTCCATGCAACATCAACTTTCCACCATTAAGCAAGGTCAAATCTCTCCACCAACATATCATGTTCGTAGAAGGCCCTTATCCTTAGAAATCTTATGTACCCCAACGCCACAAGGGATAGAAATTCCTTGGTTTGAGAAATATGGAGGTAAAGGAGACCCTATCAACCATGTCAAAGCTTATATAGCTTTATGTAGTGATTTTTTCTTTGATGATAAACTGTTAGCCAAATTGTTTCCAAGGACCTTGAAAGATATTGTCTTAGAGTGGTTTACCAGCTTGCCTAATCATTCCATCCATTCTTTCAATGAATTAATGGATGCTTTCATAAGTCACTTTCAAGATAATGGCTAACCTCGTGCAAAGTAGGAAAAAAACATATGAAAAAGTAATTTATTTTATCTCACAATACCAATCCTTGTATGCACAAATTGATGTCAAGATTCTTGATGCACATCTACAAAATATTTATTGAAAACTTGCACACAAACCTTTAGGATAAACTATCTATGATGAAATTCCATTCATTCATGCATTTATGTTAAACCTTTTTTTAATACCATAACTTAGTTTCAAGTCATGATTCAAAATCCACTTCTAACCAAGCTGGAAAACCCAAACACAACAATCAAAACTAAAATCACACACAAAACTTTCACAAACCAAATAGAGGCTTCTTACAGTTCAATCCTCCATCACAACCACAACCAACTCAACCTGTTCCAAATCAAGTTGCAGCTATTAAAGCAGAGGTGCCTTATACCTATGGGGACCCAAAGAGACAATTTACTCCCTTGTCTGATACCCTCCATAACACAATGAACCAATTAATTCAACAATGCATGCTCACTTTGTCGTCCATTAAACCAATTGATCCAAATCAACCCTTAACACCCACCTTCAAACCTAATGATTATTACCATTTTCATTGGAAAAATGGACATGACACTTAACACTTAATGTGTCTAAAACATTTAGTTCAAGACATCATTGATTCAGGCCATTTTTCCATTATGGGTGGTAATGATCACAACCATAAATCTGTTGCACCCCCTAACCAGAACTTACAAATTTTCACCAATCCTATTCCTAAACACACTACTTCATTTGTCAAAGCTAGCAAACCTTCAAACACTGATGTAATGATTGTTGATACACACAATGAAAAACATGATATACCTCCACTTGTTACTGAAGATAGTCCTATTGATCACTTTGTGGTTACAATAGACATTATCCCTTGTAAGGGCCAAAACACTAAATCTCTTGATATCACTTTTTATGCTAAAGACATATTACAATAACTTTCTAATGGTCCTCTCTATATAGCTAGCAGAATCTATGATAAGCCAATTAATGGGATATTAATAGATCCTTCTTGTGGTGAGAATGTGATCATAGAGGAGTTTCTAATATTACATGAGCTATATCAAGATGATTTTAATAAACCAACCAAATGGATTAAAACACATACTGGTTTTTCATGCCCTATGATCAGATCAATCGTACTCCCCTTATAGATAGGACCTAAAACTTCAAATGTAACATTTTCAATTATTCCATAATCCAACAAAAAAAATTTGTGGCTGGGCCACCCTTGGCTTCGCTCAATGAAAGTGGTACCATTGGTTGTTTACAAGTGTTTGCAGTTTCCACATGGTAATGAGATATTCACCATATACCATAGTGGCTTTAATCCCTTATCTTCCAAAGGTATTTTTTCATTAGAATCCTTTTAGCTTGAACCCATGGAACCTGTCACCCCTTGAAAGGACTTCTTTTTCATAGCTTATCAAAATTTGAAAGCCAAATGCATAGCCAAATTGTCTCTTCGTAACAAGTCCCCATCCACTTCTACACATCCTATCATAGATGAAACAATGCTTCAACCTGAGTCTGAAATTGAACAGACCATACAACCTCCTAAACAACAACCCTTAGATACTTCCTAGCCATTGTTTAAATAACCAAGGAAAAATGAAAATACTCCTATCATGCTTCCTCATATTAAAAAAGTATATAAAATAAAAGAGAAAGTGGTTGACCCATCCTCTTCAGTTTCTTTTGTTCTCCCCTCTTTGGAAGTAGAAGAACCTATGATGCCTCAATCTACTCTTACACCTCAACAACTCCAAAACATAATTAAATGAAAATAAAGAAAATCAATCTCCACCTTTGATAGAAGTAATAGATGACCACCCTCTATCTCTTGTCCTACCACAAGATAGTCTAGTGCAACAATCACAACAAAATTAACCAATCCAATAACCACAACTTTTAATACATCCATCCTTAGAAATCACCCTTCTTTCTCTGATTGTCATTAATCTTGATTATGATGATGATGATGCAATGATAGTAACAATAGATGAAGAAGTGCATAATGACCTAAATTCTATATTTTCATCTACAACATGCTTACATGATAAATCCTGTCAACCAAGTTATGAACGTGGTATGACTCCTAGTTCGGTGCTTGGAATTATTCCTTTGGATAGTCAACTACCCTCACATTAAACTGAACATGATTGGGAGGCAGAGGACTTGTTAGATGATTTACTTGCATTCACTTAACTAGACTTTTTGCTTTTCTATTTTTATTTTCCCTTTTATTTTCCCTTTCATGTACATATTATGTTCCCTAGTATCATGCATTTTATGTTCCCTTTTTTTGTACACTTCTATTCATAACTTTATTATTCTATTCATTGTGCATTGTATCTTCCATGTTGACCCAAAAGATCCCCTATGTCTCCTCCATGTTGACCCAAAAGATCCGTGTCTTTTCATTTTTGTTTTTTTTTTCCTTTTGGGGATGACACAATGCATAGAGATGCCCTATGTCTCTTCCATGTTAACCAAAATATCCTGTCTCTTCATATTTTTTTTGTGTCATCGGGGATGATGCAAAGCATAATTTCAGATTCTTTCTCTAAGTGCTTGACCTTAAATGAACCTTTAGTTTTATCCCTTTCTTTCCTTGGGATGATAGCATGAATGTTATCTCCTATGCTTAATCAAATATTTTTTCATTTTTTTTCACCTTTTTTTTTTCTTTCTTTTCACTTTTGTTTTCCTTTTGTGGATGATGCAAAGTGTTGAGACCACAATGTCTCTTCCATGCTGACCCAAAACAAACTTTTTTTCCCCTTTTTTTACACTCTCTTTGTGTCATTCTTCCAATTCTACATGCATTGGGGAATGATGATAGTTTTATCTCTTTCATAAATGCATTGCAACATTGAACATATTGATCCTAAATCCATAGATCCCTTATGTGTTTGGTGTGCTCATTTTTTAGGGGAAAATCCCTCTCTTTGTTTTTCATTTTCCTTAA
>VDFB02000017.1:60555657-60578422 GCA_007258455.2 Sequoia sempervirens
ATCACTTTCCATCATACAATGAAGGTTCTATATGGTAGGTATAACAGTGTTTGAAGTGTTTTAGTACATACACTATCTTGTAAATGAGTTAAGTCTTCATGCTTTTTCATTATGTTTTATTGAGGAATATGATAGATCATTGTCTGGAAACTCAAGATGACACTTATAGGCAAGGTTGGTATAGGAAAGGATGTGTAAAAGCTATGGTTCATACCTAGTGAACTAACTAGAAGTAAGAGAGCTTGATAACCCAAGATCCACAATGAGTGTCTTATTGTGGGATGCCATGAGTATCATACTTCATCTAACCATAGTATTAGCAATAGGACACCACGTACTCATAAAAGGGATAAACCACATAAAATGCAATGAACACAATATCCTATGCTTGCAATTACACTTGAAATGAAAGAAGTTGGAATAACAACAAATATGGAAATTGAAACCAAAAATCAAAGCAACCCATAGAAGCACAAAAAAGCAATTTTAGATCCTAAAAACCTAAGAATCAAAGGAAATAGGGACTAAGACACTAGGAAGAGTGTCTTTTTCCTCTTAATGAGATTATGAAGTTCTAGAGGCTGAAATAGATAGAAAAAAAAAGAGAGAGAATTTTGAAGAAAAAATACTGAGAGGGACTAAGATTCCAAGAAGGGAATTTTAATCCTAGCAGAGGTTTTTTTCTGAAAAACAAGGAATTCTAGAATATCAATAGTGTGTACAAATTTCCTATGCAATATGTTGATGCTCAGAAATATAAAAATGTGCAAATAAGTGCAAGAAAAAGTATCTAGAAACAAGAAATTGAATGCAATGAAGATGAAGAATAATGCACTATTTAATTTTTCAATGAAATGAAATGATGCAATAAAGTAAATATCCACCCTATATGCGCTTTTCACTAATGCAAATATAGGAAAAGTTAAATGTAATTTCACTAATTCAAGATGCAATATACCTAGATGCACTTTCACTAATGCAAGATGTAATGAAAGAATAAATGCTATCTAGATCTAATGACTTAATAGACTCCAAATCAGAAAAGAAAAAGTGTCGAGTTCACAAAAATGATGGATGGGAAAATGGATACCTTTATGAGATATCACACTTTTCTCATTCAACCATTTATTAATGTCCTTTGAGTCCTAATTGGATTAACTAACAACCTCTCTAGGTGAGCCAATTCTCAATTGGGAGGGTCCTAGGAAGGGTTTCTTAAGTTCTAAGGGGTTCAAAACCAAGCCAATGCTTGGAAAAGAAAATGTTTGAAAACATGTTGTGATATGCAAAATGACCTATCACTAACAATGCAAGCTAAATGAAAGATGCAAATGATGAAATTATTTAATAGAGGGATGGTATGTGTGCACTTGGGAAATTTGGAGATGTCATGAGGATTCTAGAAATGCAAAGAGGTTGCCAATATGTTGTGGAGGACTAAGATGCCCAAAATGGTATATTAGTCTCGTTGCTATTTTTTGGGCAAAATGCAAAGTTTTCAAGTCTTAGAACTAGATCTCTAAAAATATCTAAAATTTGAGCCTACAAGGACTAAGATGACCAATATGGTGTATTGGCCTCATTCTAAATTTATGCAAACTCTGAATAGGATCCTAAGCTTTGAGGTTTACACAAACTTCCCTTCCGATCTCAGTTTCTAAAACTTCTGAATAAGGCTTGCAAGTGAGTTTCTATGAAGATGACAAATTTGTAATGCAACTTTGTAACTTTTCACTCCAAGTTCTCTTCAAGTCTACAACCTAGATCTAGAATCACAAATGTGCAAGATGGGAAAAACTTGTTGTTTGTTAGTGAATGAGGGATTTCCTTGGTCAAACCCCTTGTTTGTAATTAAACCTTGAAATAAAATGAAATGAAATAAAGGAATGATGTGTGAACAACACGTAATTATACAACTAGACAAACTTTTACAAATTTTGCAAAGTTGTGTGTAATGGTTGCAATGTATATGGATCTTGAATTCTTGATAGATTGAACTTGAATTGCTTTGCTTGAATCAAAACCCTACATCACAAATGTTAGCACAACAACACACATGATGCAAGAAAACAATTTGATATGATTCTTGAATTTAAAAATGGCTCCAAATGCTTGATTAATTTACTCTTCAGTGCTCATGTGAACTCAATAATGCTATGATAAAATATCTCACAAAAGACTTGGGTTGAAATAAATCAAGGAACATTGTATTTATACTTATCTATGCTTAATATCCTAAAATTATATCGCATAAAGATGACATATGAATTCATTGAATAAAGGAGTCTATATCCCACCAAAATTTGAAATTAAACCTTAAAAAATGACTCGAGGAGGACTAAGATGCCCTAGGTGGCATCTTAGTCCCATGTCCGAAAAACTTGGGGCATAGACACCAAAAAGGGGCCTAATCTAGAGATGCCAAAGTTAGGGTCCTGAGAGCTTTGGGGGACTAAGACACCCTAGGTGGCATTTTAGTTCGAACCAAAAAATTAGGGACACGGCGATGGAGTCATTAAATTAACATTTATGATTGGATTATGTCAGGATTAACCAAAAAAATATGTCAATCATAGGGCTTGTGGACACAAAATAGGACCAATTAGACCATAAAGAAGAATAAATAAAGCAAGGCAAGGCCAAGAAAGTGTGAAAATGCAAGGGTATGCATTTTACTACACTACTATTACAATGAGAAATTCATCTCAAAGAACTCATAAAGGCTCACCACTACACCACTGGATCATTCACAGTCTCACTGAAGGATGTTGACACCTTCTGCTTACTATATCTAGTAGTCTTAGGCATTAAATTTGGCACTGTGTTTCACACTTTTTCACTTTTCATCATAAATATTTGAATTGCACACTCTTCACACTCATCCTCCATCAATTGAATTATTCTTTTTAACTAGTTCATTTCTCTTTGTTGGATTATTCTTCCTTGTATTTATGCTTCTACAAAATGTAGCAATATGTCAAGGTCTATTACAGTTGCTCCATATGACATTTATCTTAGCATTATTTATTTCATTCATTTTGGATATGCATTGATTACCCTTGTGTCCAAATCCATAGTATGTATAGAAATAACTATTGAAAGGTTGAATAATTCTACCATTTTTATATGCATTCATCATTTGAATTCTATATTCATTTTCTCTTTGTCCAAACTTCTTGGATATAAAGCATTGACTAGCAAAAAATGAAACATTCTGATTCATTTTGCTTCTACATGCCATTGTTGTATGTCCAAATTTATTGCAAGAATAACAAATACCATTGAAACATGGGCATCTTTTATTATTTTGTTGTCTAATAGGGGTCTTCTAGTATTGTTTCTTTGATTCTATAACTTTCCATTATTCTTCTAGTCTTCAATCTTCTCTATTTCATCGGTCTTCTTTACATTAGGTGTTGGATCTTCTTTTAAGATTTCTACTATTTCAAGTCCCAAACCACCTTTTTCTTTGGATGCTTTCTCTCTTGTAATTAACACATCAAGCATTATAGAACTTGTCTTGAATTTGTCTGCATGACTCCTTGCTTTCTCCAGATATAAACTTAGATTTACCACTTCTTGTTCAAGCCTTGTGCATTCATTAATTTTTCTTTTTACCATAGAATTCTTACATTTCTCAATTATTTTCTATTCATCCACATGTACTTTCAGTTCAATGGTGTTCTCATTTTCTTGTTTCAAATGTTCATTGACCTTCTTAATCCTTTCTCTAAACTTGTTGATTTTCTCTCAATTTTTTGATGTAATCATTTTCTTCTTTATTATTTTCCTTCATAATTTATTTTCATCTTAAACGTTTTCAAGATATTCAAAAGAAAATTTGATTCACCCATCTTTTTCCAACATCCAATACTCTGATAAGTAGGAGGTATTTTTCCACAGCGTGTCAAATTATGATATTCCTATTAGGATTCAACCATGTAGTTTCGAGTCAAATTCATTGACCCATGTTTCATGAGTAGTGGTTCAACAAGAACCCATCTCTCATGATATCGAATGGTCCACTTAGCACTCATTGCATCTAGGTGATGCTCACAGAGGTGAAGCGTTGGTCCATCCCGGGAGGTCACCCATCCCAGCACTGCTCCAGCTCAAGCGTACTTAACCAGGGAGTTTTCTCCAAGGTTAAGCCCGCTTGAGTTGTTACCCCATTTGCAAAACCTTCAGCAAGTGTTGTGCCTTATGAATCATTAATAATAGAGCCCCTTTAGCTCATCAATTGATAAGTAGGAGGTATTTTTCCACAGCGTGTCAAATTATGATATCGCTATCAGGATTCAACCGTGTAGATTCGAGTCAAACTCATTGACCCATGATTCATGAGCAGTGGTTCAACAAGAACCCATCTCTCATGATATCAAATGGTCCACTTAGCACTCATTGCATCTAGGTGATGCTCATAGAGGTGAAGCGTTGGTAAGTCCCGAGAGGTCACCCATCCCAGTACTGCTCCAACTCAAGCGCGCTTAACCAGGGAGTTTTCTCCAAGGTTAAGCTCGCTTGAGTTGTTACCCCATTTGCAAACCTTCAACAAGTGTTGTGCCTTACGAACCATTCATAATAGAGACCCTTTAGCTCATCAATTGATAAGTAGGAGGTATTTTTCCATAGCGTGTCAAATTATGATATTGCTATCAGGATTCAACCGTGTAGTTTCGAGTCAAACTCATCAACCCATGTTTCATGAGTAGTGGTTCAACAAGAACCCATCTCTCATGATATCGAATGGTCCACTTAGCACTCATTGCATCTAGGTGATGCTCCCAGAGGTGAAGCGTTGGTCCGTCCCGAGAGGTCACCCATCCCAGTACTGCTCCAGCTCAAGCGTGTATAACTAGGGAGTTTTCTCCAAGGTTAAGCCCATTTGAGTTGTTACCCCATTTACAAAACCTTCAGCAAGTGTTGTGCCTTATGAACCATTCATAATAGAGCCCCTTTAGCTCATCAATTGATAACTAGGAGGTATTTTTCCACAGCGTGTCAAATTATGATATTACTATCAGGATTCAACCGTGTAGTTTCGAGTCAAACTCATCAACCCATGTTTCATGAGTAGTGGTTCAACAAGAACCCATCTCTCATAATATCAAATCATCCACTTAGCACTCATTGCATCCAGGTGATGCTCATAGAGGTGAAGCGTTGGTTCATCTCGGGAGGTCACCCATCCCAGTACTGCTCCAGCTCAAGCGTGCTCAAAAGGCTCTATTATGAATGGTTCATAAGGGACAACACTTGCTGAAGGTTTTGCAAATGCGGTAACAACTCAAGCGGGCTTAACCTTGGAGAAAACTCCCTGGTTAAGCGCGCTTGAGCTAGAGCAGTACTGGGATGGGTGACCTCCCGGGACGGACCAACAATTCACCTCTGTGAGCATCACATAGATGCAATGAGTGCTAAGTGGACCATTCGATATCATGAGAGATGGGTTCTTATTATTACTAAAGGCATGGAGTCAACAAAGTTGACTCGGCTTCTCATCGACCTTAATATCATAATTGCTGCGCTGTGGGCCTCATACTATCGGTGATAGGCTAAAACTCTATGAATGATTATAAACACAACAATCAGGTTTTGCAGGTGGATGACAACTCAGTGGGCCAGCGTTGGGAGGGTTCCCCAGTTAAAAGTGTTGGCGGTGGGCCGATCTTTGCAATGGTATCCGAGGCCAGGACCAGCTTCACTGTGACATCGCTAAATAAATGGTGCTAATGCCAGTCAGTGTCATGAGATGGGTTCTTGAACCACTGCTCATGGATCATGGAATCATGGTTGGGCAGGCTACAGTTGGTCGGTCTTGTGTCATGGTGACCCGCCCGGCTCTCCTGCGCAGCAGTTGATGAGCTGAGGCTGTATAAATGGTTCATGGACACAACGCCTTCAAATATTTGCAGGTAGGAATAACAACTCAGCGGGCCAGCTGCCGGGCTCACGATAGCGGCAGGCTGGGCGATCGCGGGATGGTGACACTCCCGGGATCCGGTTTCAGTGGCTGCCTCGTGAGCATCACCTGGATACAATGATGCTGGGAAATGAACTGCTGATCATGACAGATGGGTTCTTTTCAACCACTGCTCATGAAACATGGGTGTGGTTGACTCGGCTGCGGTGAATCGTGCTGTGTCATAATTTGATGACTATAATACCTACTTATCAGTGGAAAATAAAGCTAAAGGGGCTCTGTGTGAATGGTTTAGAAGGAACAACACTTGTTGAAGGTTTTGCAAATGGGGTAACAACTCAAGCAAGCTTAACCTTGGAGAAAAATCCCTGGTTAAGCTTGCTTAAGCTGGAGCAGTACTAGGATGGGTGACCTCCCTGGGCCGACCAACGCTTCACCTCTGTGAGCATCACGTAGATGCAATGAGTGCTAAATGGACCATTCGATATCATGAGAGATGGGTTCTTGTTGAACCTACTCATGAAACATGAGTCAGCAGGTTTATTTGTAAACTCGGGGTTGAATCCTGATAACAATATCATAATTTGACACGCTATGGAAAAATACCTCCTACTTATCAATTGATAAGCTAAAGGGGCTCTATTATGAATGGTTCATAAGGCACAACACTTGCTGAAGGTTTTGCAAATGAGGTAACAACTCAATCGGACTTAACCTTGGAGAAAAATCCCTAGTTAAGCGTGCTTGATCTGGAGCAGTACTGGGATGGGTGACCTCTCGGGGCGGACCAACGCTTCACCTCTGTGAGCATCACATAGATGCAATGAGTGCTAAGTGGACCATTTGATATCATGAGAGATGGGTTCTTGTTGAACCACTACTCATGAATCATTGGTCAAAGAGTTTGAGTCGAAACTACACGGTTGAATCATTAGCATCCACCACTTAATTGACCTTTTGTTGTGGAAAAATACCCTCTACTTATCAATTGATGAGCTAAAGGCTCTAATATGAATGATTCATAGGCACAACACTTGCTTGAAGGTTTGCAGAGCGGGATAACAACTCAAAGCGAGAACAGCATGGAGAAAACTCCCTGGTTAAGCAGCAGGCTGAAGCAATCTTTGGGATGGGTGACCTCCCGGGACAGACCAACGCTTCACCTCTATGAGCATCACCTAGATGCAATGAGTGCTAAGTGGACCATTCGATATCATGAGAGATGGGTCTTGTTGAACCACTACTCATGAAACATCGGTCAATGAGTTTGACTCAAAATTACATGGTTGAATCCTAATAGCAATATCATAATTTGACACGCTGTAGAAAAATACCTCCTACTTATCAATTGATGAGCTAAAGGGCTCTATTATGACTGGTTCATAAGGCACAACACTTGCTGAAGTTTTTGCAAATGCGGTAACAACTCAAATGGGCTTAACTTTGAGAAAATTCTCTGGTTAAGCGCGCTCGAGCTGGAGCAGTACTGGGATGGGTGACCTCTCTGGACGGACCAACGCTTCACCTCTGTGAGCGTCACCTAGATGCAATGAGTGCTAAGTGGACCATTCGATATCATGAGAGATGGGTTCTTGTTGAACCACTACTCATGAAACATGGGTCAATGAGTTTGACTGGAAACTACATGGTTGAAGCCTGATAACAATATCGTAATTTGACATGCTATGGAAAAATATCTCCTACTTATCAATTGATGAGCTAAAGGGGCTCTATTATGAATGGTTCATAAGGCACAACACTTGCTGAAGGTTTTGCAAATGGGGTAACAACTCAAGCGAGCTTAACCTTGGAGAAAACTCCCTGGTTAAGCGTGTTCGAGCTGGAGCAGTACTGAGATGGGTGACCTCCCGGGGCGGACCAACGCTTCACCTTTGTGAGCATCACATGGATGCAATAAGTGCTAAGTGGACCATTCGATATCATGAGAGATGGGTTCTTGTTGAACCACTAGTCATGAATCATGCGCCAATGAGTTTGACTCGAAACTACACGGTTGAATCCTGATAGCAATATCATAATTTGACACGCTGTGGAGAAATACCTACTACTTATCAATTCATGACCTAAAGGGGCTCTATTATGAATGGTTCATAAGGCACAACACTTGCTGAAGTTTCTGCAAATGGGATAACAACTCAAATAGGCTTAACCTTGGGGAAAACTCCCTGGTTAAGCGCGTTTGAGCTGAAGCAGTACTGGGATGGGTGACCTCCCGGGATAGACCAATGCTTCACCTCTGTGAGCATCACCTAGATGCAATGAGTGCTAAGTGGACCATTCGATATCATGAGAGATGGGTCTTGTTGAACCACTACTCATGAAACATGGGTGAATGAGTTTTACTCGAAACTACACGGTTGAATCATGATAGCAATATCATAATTTGACATGCTGTGGAAAAATACCTCCTACTTATCAATTGATGAGCTAAAGGGCTCTATTATGAATGGTTCATAATGCACAACACTTGCTGAAAGTTTTGTTAATGGGGTATCAACTCAAGCGGGCTTAACCTTGGAAAAAAAACCCTGGTTAAGCGCGCTTGAGCTGGAGCAGTACTGGGATGGGTGACCTCCTAGGACGGACCAACGCTTCACCTCTGTGAGCATCACCTAGATGTAATGAGTGCTAAGTGGACCATTCGATATCATGAGAGATGGGTTTTTGTTGAACCACTACTCATGAAACATGGGTCAATGAGTTTGACTCGAAACTACATGGTTGAATCCTGATAGCAATATCATCATTTGACACGCTGTGGAAAAATACCTCATACTTATCAATTGATGAGCTAAAGGGGCTCTATTATGAATGGTTCATAAGGCACAACACTTGCTGAACGTTTTGCAAATGGGGGAACAACTCAAACGGACTTAACCTTGGAAAAAACTCCCTGGTTCAGTGCGCTTGAGCTGAAGCAGTACTGTGATGGGTGACCTCCAGGGACGGACGAACTCTTCACCTCTCTGAGCATCACCTAGATGCAATGAGTGCTAAGTGGACCATTCGATATAATGAGAGATGGGTTTTTGTTGATCCACTACTCATGAATCATGGTTCAATGAGTTTGAATCGAAACTACACGGTTGAATCCTGATAGCAATATCATAATTTGACACGCTGTGGAAAAATACCTCCTACTTATCAAATTGATGAGCTAAAGGGGCTCTATTATGAATGGTTCATAAGCCACAACACTTGCTGAAGGTTTTGAAAATGGGGTAACAACTCAAGCGGGCTTAACCTTGGAGAAAACTCCCTGGTTAAGCGCGCTTGAGCTGGAGCAGTACTGGGATGGGTGACTTGCCGGGACGGACCAACGCTTCAACTCTGTGAGCATCACCTAAATGCAATGAATGCTAAGTGGACCATTCGATATCATGAGAGATGGGTTCTTGTTGAACCACTACTCATGAAACATGGGTCAATAAGTTTGACCCGAAACTACACGGTTGAATCCTGATAGCAATATTACGAGTTGACCTTGTTTGTGGGAAAAATACCTCCTACTTATCAATTTGATGAGCTAAAGGGGCTCTATTATGAATGGTTCATAAGGTACCTTTTCTTTGAAGGTTTTGTAGATGATGGCACAACAAAGCGACGCCTTGGAAAACTCACGGTTGGCAACTACCTTGATCTTTGGGATGGGTGACACTTGGAGCCGGACTCAACGCTTCACCTCTTGTGAGCATCACCCTGGGTATGAATGCCCAGGCAGACCATTGATATGTCATGAGAGATGGGTTCTTACATTTCCAGACCACTACTCATGAAACATGGGTCAATAGGTTTGACTCGAAACTACACGGTTGAATCCTGATAGCAATATCACAATTTGACACGCTGTGGAAAAATACCTCCTACATATCGATTGATGAGCTAAAGGGGCTCTATTATGAATGGTTCATAAGGCACAACACTTGCTGAAGGTTTTGCGAATGGGGTAACAACTCAAGCGGGCTTAACCTTGGAAAAAACTCCTTGGTTAAGCGCGCTGGAGTTGGAGCTATACTGGGATGGGTGACCTCCCAGGTCGGACCAACGCTTCACCTCTGTGAACATCACCTAGATGCAATGAGTGCTAAGTGGACCATTTGATATCATGAGAGGTGGGTTCTTGTTGAACCACTACTCATTAACATGGGTCAATGAGTTTTACTCGAAACTACACAGTTGAATCCTGATAGCAATATCACAATTTGACACGTTGTGGAAAACTACCTCCTACTTATCAATTGATGAGCTAAAGAGGCTCTATTATGAATCGTTCATAAGGCACAACACTTGCTGAACATTTTGCAAATGGGGTAACCACTCAAGCGGGTTTAACCTTGGAGAAAACTCCCTGGTTAAGCGCGCTTGAGCTGGAGCAGTACTGGGATGGGTGACCTCACAGGGCGGACCAACGCTTCAGCTCTGTGAGCATCACCTAGATGCAATGAGTGCTAAGTGGACCATTTGATATCATGAGAGATGGGTTCTTGTTGAAGCGCTACTCATGAATCATGGGTCAATGAGTTTGACTCGAAACTACACGGTTGAATCCTGATAGCAATATCATAATTTGACACGCTGTGGAAAAATACCTCCTACTTATCAATTGATGAGCTAAAGGGGCTCTATTATGAATGTTTCATAAGGCACAACACTTGCTGAAGTTTTGCAAATAGAGTAACAACTCAAGATTGAAAGCAACAGGAGAAAACTCCCGGTTAGCGTTAGCGATAGAAGCGATGGGGATGGTGACCTCCGGGACAAACCAACACTTCACCTCTTGTGAGCATCACCTAGATACAATGAGTGCTAAGTGGACCATTAGAGTATCTTGAGAGATGGGTTCTTGTTGAACCACTACTCATGGAGAACATGAGTCAATGAGTTTGTTTCGAAACTGCGGTGAATCATTAGCAATATCATAATTTGACACTTATTTGTGGAAAATACACCTCTACTTATCAATTGATGAGCTAAAACTCTATTATGAATAGTTCCTGTGCAACACTTACTTAAAGTTTTGTTAATAGAACCTCAACTCAGCGGAGCAACTTGGAAAACTACTGTGGTTAAGCGCTTGGTACGGAAGCAATCTTGCGATGGGTGACCTCACAGGGCGAGGAACCAACACTTGACCTCTGCGAAACTCACCTAGATCACAGTAGTACTAAGTGGACCCATTTCAATATCGTATTAGAGATGGGTTCTTGTTGAACCTACTCATGAAACATGGGTCAATGAGTTTGACTCGAAACTACGATTTGAATCACGTGTAATATCATAATTTGACACAGCTGTGGGAAAATACCTCCTACTTATCAATTGATGAGTTAAAGGCTCTATATGAATGGTTTCATAAAACAACACTTGTTGAAGGTTTTGCAAATGGAGTAACAACTCAAGTAGCCTAAACCTTGGAGAAAACCCACTGGTTAAGTGCGCTTGAGTTGGAGCAGAACTGGGATGGGTGACCTCTCGGGACGGACCAACGTTTCACCTCTTTTAGCATCACCTAGATGCAATGAGTGTTAAGTGGACCATTCGATATCATGAGAGATGGGTTCTTGTTGAACCCCTAGTCATGAAACATGGGTCAATGAGTTTGACTCGAAACTACATGGTTGAATCCTGATAGCAATATCATAATTTGACAAGCTGTGGAAAAATACCTCCTACTTATCAATTGATGAGCTAAAGGGGCTCTATTATGAATGGTTAATAATGCACAACACTTGCTGAAGGTTTTACAAATGGGGTAACAACTCAAACGGGCTTAACCTTGGAGAAAACTCCCTGGTTAAGCGCACTTGAGCTGGAGTAGTACATGGATGGGTGACCTCCCGGGACGGACCAACGCTTCACCTATGTGAGCATCGCCTAGATGCAATGAGTGCTAAGTGGAGCATTCGATATCATGAGAGATGGGTTCATGTTGAACCTCTAGTCGTGAAACATGGGTCAATGAGTTTGACTCGAAACTACACGGTTGAATCCTGATAGCAATATCATAATTTGACACGCTGTGGAAAAATACCTCCTACTTATCAATTGATGAGCTAAAAGGGCTCTATTATGAATGGTTCATAAGGCACAACACTTGCTGAAGGTTTTGCAAATGGTGGCAACAACTCAAGCGGAGGCTTCTTGGAAACTCACTGGATTGCATGAGCTTGAAGCTGAGCTTGATCTTTGGGATGGGTGACCTCCGGGGCGGATAACTGCACATGAAGCATCCACCTAGATTCAATGGTACTAAGTTGTCATTCAAATGTATCATGAGATATGGGTTTTGTAAACTGGGCTCTGAATCGCCTTCGATCCAAATGAGTTTGGTGCAACTTACGTTGAATCCAGGTAATATCACAATTTGACTTCTTTGTGGAAAAATACCTCCTACTTATCAATCGATGAGCTAAAAGGGCTCTATTATGAATTGTTCATAAGGCACAACACTTGCTGAAAGTTTTGCAAATGGGATAACAACTCAAGCGGGCTTAACTTTGGAGAAAACTCCCTGGTTATGCGCGCTTGAGCTGGAGCAGTACTGGGATGGGTGACCTCCCGGGATGGACCGGCGCTGCACCTCTGTGAGCATCACCTAGATGCAATGAGTGTTAAGTGGACCATTCGATATCATGAGAGATGGGTCTTGTTGAACCACTACTCATGCAACATGGGTCAATGAGTTTGACTCAAAACTACACCGTTGAATCCTGTTAGCAATACCATAATTTGACACGCTGTAGAAAAATACGTCCTACTTATCAATTGATGAGCTAAAGGGCTGTATTATGAATGGTTCATAAGGCACAACACTTGCTGAAGGTTTTGCAAATGGGGTAACAACTCAAGCGGGCTTAACTTTGGAGAATACTCCCTGGTTAAGCGCACTTGAGTTGGAGTAGTACTGGGATGGGTGACCTCCCGAGAAGGATAAACGCTTCACCTCTGCGAGCATCATTTAGATGCAATGACTGCTAAGTGGACCATTCGATATCATGAGAGATGGGTTCTTGTTGAACCACTACTCATGAAACATGGGTCAATGAGTTTGACTCGAAACTACACGGTTGAATCGTGATAGCAATATCATAATTTGATACGATGTGGAAAAATACCTCCTACTTATCAATTGATGAGCTAAAGGGGCTTTATTATGAATGGTTCATAAGGCACAACACTTAATGAAGGTTTTGCAAATGGGGTAACAACTCAAATGGGCTTAACCTTGGTGAAAACTCCCTGGTTAAGCGTGCTTGAGCTGGCGCAGTACTGGGTTGGGTGAACTCCCGGGATGGACCAACGCTTCACCTCTGTGACGAACACCTAGCTGCAATGAGTGCTAAGTGGACCATTCGATATCATGAGAGATGGGTTCTTGTTGAACCACTACTCATGAAACATGGGTCAATGAGTTTGACTCGAAACTACACGGCTGAATCCTGATAGCAATATCATAATTTGACACGCTGTGGAAAAATACCTCCTACTTATCAATTGATGAGCTAAAGGGCTCTATTATGAATGGTTCATAATGCACAACACTTGCTTAAAGTTTTGTTAATGGGGTATCAACTCAAGCGGGCTTAACCTTGGAGAAAACTCTGTGGTTAAGCGCGCTTGAGCTGGAGCAGTACTACGATGGGTGACCTCCTGGGGCGAACCAACGCTTGACCTCTGCGAGCATCACCTAGATGCAATGAGTGCTAAGTGGACCATTCGATATCATTAGAGATGGGTTCTTGTTGAACCACTACTCATGAAACATGGGTCAATGAGTTTGACTCGAAACTACACGGTTGAATCCTGATAGCAATATCATAATTTGACACGGCGTAGGGAAAATACCTCTACTTATCAATTGATGAGTTAAAGGGCTCTGTGTGAATGGTTGCGGGCACACTTGTTGAAGGTTTGCAAATGGGTAACAGCTCAAGTGGCCGACAGGAAAACCAACCCAGTTAAGTCTCTTGAGTTAGGCGAGAGCTGGGATGGGTGACCTCTCGCGCGGGACGGACCAGCGTTTCACCTCTTTAGCATCACTAGATGCAATGAGTGTTAAGTGGACCATTCGATGTCATGAGATGGGTTCTTGGTAGACCTAGTCACATGAAACATGGGTCAATGAGTTTATTTCAGAGCTTCTCAGTTGAATCGATAGCAATATCATAATTTGACAAGGCGTGGAAAATACCTCCTACTTATCAATTGATGAGCTAAAGAACTCTATTATGAATGGTTAATAATGCACAACACTGGCGAAGGTTTTACAAATGGGGTAACAACTCAAAGCGGAGGCAACCTTGGAAAGGCTCACAGTTCAGCCCCGCGCAGTAGGTAGTACATGGATGGTGAGCCTCATGAGGACGGATAGCAGCTTCACCTATGTGAGGCATGGCCTAGATGCAATGAGTGCTAAAATGGGCGATATCATGAGAGATGGGTTCATGTTGAACCTCCTAATTAAGTGAAACATGGGTCGATAGGTTTGACCTTTCCGGAAACTACACGGTTGAATCCTGATAGCAATATCATAATTTGACACGCTGTGGAAAAATACCTCCTACTTATCAATTGATGAGCTAAAAGGGCTCTATTATGAATGGTTCATAAGGCACAACACTTGCTGAAGGTTTTGCAAATGGTGTAACAACTCAAGCGGGCTTAACCTTGGAGAAAACTCCCTGGTTAAACGAGCTTGAACTGGAGCAGTACTGGGATGGGTGACCTCCCAGGACGGACCAACGCTTCACCTTTGTGAGCATCACCTAGATTCAATGAGTGCTAAGTTATCATTCGATATCATGAGATATGGGTTTTTGTTAAACTAGTGCTCATGAATCATGGGTCAATGAGTTTGAGTTGTAACTTCACGGTTGAATCCCGATAGCAATATCACAATTTGACACACTGTGGAAAAATACCTCCTACTTATCAATCGATGAGCTAAAAGGGCTCTATTATGAATTGTTCATAAGGCACAACACTTGCTGAAAGTTTTGCAAATGGGATAACAACTCAAGCGGGCTTAACTTTGGAGAAAACTCCCTGGTTATGCGCGCTTGAGCTGGAGCAGTACTGGGATGGGTGACCTCCCGGGATGGACCGGCGCTGCACCTCTGTGAGCATCACCTAGATGCAATGAGTGTTAAGTGGACCATTCGATATCATGAGAGATGGGTCTTGTTGAACCACTACTCATGCAACATGGGTCAATGAGTTTGACTCAAAACTACACCGTTGAATCCTGTTAGCAATACCATAATTTGACACGCTGTAGAAAAATACGTCCTACTTATCAATTGATGAGCTAAAGGGCTGTATTATGAATGGTTCATAAGGCACAACACTTGCTGAAGGTTTTGCAAATGGGGTAACAACTCAAGCGGGCTTAACTTTGGAGAATACTCCCTGGTTAAGCGCACTTGAGTTGGAGTAGTACTGGGATGGGTGACCTCCCGAGAAGGATAAACGCTTCACCTCTGCGAGCATCATTTAGATGCAATGACTGCTAAGTGGACCATTCGATATCATGAGAGATGGGTTCTTGTTGAACCACTACTCATGAAACATGGGTCAATGAGTTTGACTCGAAACTACACGGTTGAATCGTGATAGCAATATCATAATTTGATACGATGTGGAAAAATACCTCCTACTTATCAATTGATGAGCTAAAGGGGCTTTATTATGAATGGTTCATAAGGCACAACACTTAATGAAGGTTTTACCGATAGGTGCTGTAACTCAAATGATAAACCCAACACCAGAATTTTAGAAACTCACAGTTAGCGTGCTTGAGCTGGCGATCTTGGGTTTGGGTGAACTCAGGATGGACAACGCTTCACCTATTGTGAACACCTAGGCTGTGATATGAGTGCCTAAGTGGACATTAGATATCATGAAGATGGGTTCTTGACTTTGGAGCCTACTCATGAAACATGGGTCAATGAGTTTGACTCGAAACTACACGGCTGAATCCTGATAGCAATATCATAATTTGACACGCTGTGGAAAAATACCTCCTACTTATCAATTGATGAGCTAAAGGGCTCTATTATGAATGGTTCATAATGCACAACACTTGCTTAAAGTTTTGTTAATGGGGTATCAACTCAAGCGGGCTTAACCTTGGAGAAAACTCTGTGGTTAAGCGCGCTTGAGCTGGAGCAGTACTACGATGGGTGACCTCCTGGGGCGAACCAACGCTTGACCTCTGCGAGCATCACCTAGATGCAATGAGTGCTAAGTGGACCATTCGATATCATTAGAGATGGGTTCTTGTTGAACCACTACTCATGAAACATGGGTCAATGAGTTTGACTCGAAACTACACGGTTGAATCCTGATAGCAATATCATAATTTGACACGCTGTGGAAAAATACCTCCTACTTATCAATTGATGAGTTAAAGGGCTCTATTATGAATGGTTCATAAGGCACAACACTTGTTGAAGGTTTTGCAAATGGAGTAACAACTCAAGTAGCCTAAACCTTGGAGAAAACCCACTGGTTAAGTGCGCTTGAGTTGGAGCAGAACTGGGATGGGTGACCTCTCGGGACGGACCAACGTTTCACCTCTTTTAGCATCACCTAGATGCAATGAGTGTTAAGTGGACCATTCGATATCATGAGAGATGGGTTCTTGTTGAACCCCTAGTCATGAAACATGGGTCAATGAGTTTGACTCGAAACTACATGGTTGAATCCTGATAGCAATATCATAATTTGACAAGCTGTGGAAAAATACCTCCTACTTATCAATTGATGAGCTAAAGGGGCTCTATTATGAATGGTTAATAATGCACAACACTTGCTGAAGGTTTTACAAATGGGGTAACAACTCAAACGGGCTTAACCTTGGAGAAAACTCCCTGGTTAAGCGCACTTGAGCTGGAGTAGTACATGGATGGGTGACCTCCCGGGACGGACCAACGCTTCACCTATGTGAGCATCGCCTAGATGCAATGAGTGCTAAGTGGAGCATTCGATATCATGAGAGATGGGTTCATGTTGAACCTCTAGTCGTGAAACATGGGTCAATGAGTTTGACTCGAAACTACACGGTTGAATCCTGATAGCAATATCATAATTTGACACGCTGTGGAAAAATACCTCCTACTTATCAATTGATGAGCTAAAAGGGCTCTATTATGAATGGTTCATAAGGCACAACACTTGCTGAAGGTTTTGCAAATGGTGTAACAACTCAAGCGGGCTTAACCTTGGAGAAAACTCCCTGGTTAAACGAGCTTGAACTGGAGCAGTACTGGGATGGGTGACCTCCCAGGACGGACCAACGCTTCACCTTTGTGAGCATCACCTAGATTCAATGAGTGCTAAGTTATCATTCGATATCATGAGATATGGGTTTTTGTTAAACTAGTGCTCATGAATCATGGGTCAATGAGTTTGAGTTGTAACTTCACGGTTGAATCCCGATAGCAATATCACAATTTGACACACTGTGGAAAAATACCTCCTACTTATCAATCGATGAGCTAAAAGGGCTCTATTATGAATTGTTCATAAGGCACAACACTTGCTGAAAGTTTTGCAAATGGGATAACAACTCAAGCGGGCTTAACTTTGGAGAAAACTCCCTGGTTATGCGCGCTTGAGCTGGAGCAGTACTGGGATGGGTGACCTCCCGGGATGGACCGGCGCTGCACCTCTGTGAGCATCACCTAGATGCAATGAGTGTTAAGTGGACCATTCGATATCATGAGAGATGGGTCTTGTTGAACCACTACTCATGCAACATGGGTCAATGAGTTTGACTCAAAACTACACCGTTGAATCCTGTTAGCAATACCATAATTTGACACGCTGTAGAAAAATACGTCCTACTTATCAATTGATGAGCTAAAGGGCTGTATTATGAATGGTTCATAAGGCACAACACTTGCTGAAGGTTTTGCAAATGGGGTAACAACTCAAGCGGGCTTAACTTTGGAGAATACTCCCTGGTTAAGCGCACTTGAGTTGGAGTAGTACTGGGATGGGTGACCTCCCGAGAAGGATAAACGCTTCACCTCTGCGAGCATCATTTAGATGCAATGACTGCTAAGTGGACCATTCGATATCATGAGAGATGGGTTCTTGTTGAACCACTACTCATGAAACATGGGTCAATGAGTTTGACTCGAAACTACACGGTTGAATCGTGATAGCAATATCATAATTTGATACGATGTGGAAAAATACCTCCTACTTATCAATTGATGAGCTAAAGGGGCTTTATTATGAATGGTTCATAAGGCACAACACTTAATGAAGGTTTTGAAAATGGGTTAACAACTCAAATGGGCTTAACCTTGGCGAAAACTCCCTGGTTAAGCGTGCTTGAGCTGGCGCAGTACTGGGTTGGGTGAACTCCCGGGATGGACCAACGCTTCACCTCTGTGACGAACACCTAGCTGCAATGAGTGCTAAGTGGACCATTCGATATCATGAGAGATGGGTTCTTGTTGAACCACTACTCATGAAACATGGGTCAATGAGTTTGACTCGAAACTACACGGTTAAATCCTGATACCAATATCATAATTTGAGACGCTGTGGAAAAATACCTCCTACTTATCAATTGATGAGTTAAAGGGGCTCTATTATGAATGGTTCATAAGGCACAACACTTACTGAAGGTTTTGCAAATGGGGTAATAAGTCAAGCAGGCTTAACTTTGGAGAAAACTCCCTGGTTAAGCGCGCTTGAGCTGGAGCAGTACTGGGATGGGTGACCTCCCGGGGCGGACCAACGCTTCACCTTTGTGAGCATCACCTAGATGCAATGAGTGCTAAGTGGACCATTCGATATCATGAGAGATGGGTTCTTGTTCAACCACTACTCATGAAACATGGGTCAATGAGTTTGACTCAAAACTACATAGTTGAATCCTGATCACAATATCATAATTTGACACGCTATGGAAAAATACCTCCTACTTATCAATTGATGAGCTAAAGGGGCTCTATTATGAATGGTTCATAAGGCACAACACTTGCTGAAGGTTTTGCAAATGGGTTAACAACTCAATCGGACTTAACCTAGGAGAAAAACCCCTGGTTAAGCGTGATTGATCTGGAGCAGTACTGAGATGGGTGACCTCCCGGGGCGGACCAACGCTTCACCTCTATGAGCATCACATAGATTCAATGAGTGCTAAGTGGACCATTCGAAATCATGAGAGATGGGTTCTTGTTGAACCACTACTCATGAATAATGGGTCAATGAGTTTGACTCGAAACTACACGGTTGAATCCTGATAGCAATATCATAATTTGACACGCTGTGGAAAAATACCTCCTACTTATCAATTGATGAGCTAAAGGGGCTCTATTATGAATGGTTGGTAAGGCACAACACTTGCTGAAGGTTTTGCAAATGGGATAACAACTCAAGCGGGCTACACCTTGGAGAAAACTCCCTGTTTAAGCTCGCTTGAGCGGGAGCAGTACTAGGATGGGTGACCTCTCGAGACAGACCAACGCTTCACCTCTGTGAGCATCACTTAGATTTAATGAGTGCTAAGTGGACCATTTGATATCATGAGAGATGGCTCTTGTCGAACCACTACCCATTAAACATGGGTCAATGAGTTTGACTCGAAACTACACGGTTGAATCCTTATAGCAATATCATAATTTGACACGCTGTGGAAAAATACCTCCTACTTATCAATTGATGAGCTGAAAGGCTCTATTATGAATGGTTCATAAGCCACAACACTTGTTGAAAGTTTTACAAATGTGGTAACAACTGAAACGGGCTTAACCTTTGAGAAAACTCCCTGGTTAAGCGTGTTTGAGCTAGAGCAGTACTGGGATGGGTGACCTCTCGGGGCGGACCAATGCTTCACGTCTGTGAACATCACCTAGATGCAATGAGTGCTAAGTGGACCATTCGATATCATGAGAGATGGGTTCTTGTTGAACCACTACTCATGAAACATGGGTCAATGAGTTTGACTCGAAACTACGCGGTTGAATCCTGATAACAATATCATAATTTGACACACTGTGGAAAAATACCTCCTACTTATCAATTGATGAGCTAAAGGGGCTCTATTATGAATGGTTCATAAGGCACAACACTTGCTGAAGGTTTTGCAAATGGGGTAACAACTCAATCTGACTTAACCTTTGAGAAAAATCCCTGGTTAAGCGTGATTGATCTGGAGCAGTACTGAGATGGGTAAACTCCCGAGGCGGACCAACGCTTCACCTCTATGAGCATCACATAGATGCAATGAGTGCTAAGTGGACCATTCGATATCATGAGAGATGGGTTCTTGTTGAACCACTACTCATGAATCATGGGTGAATGAGTTTGACTCGAAACTACACGGTTGAATCCTAATAGCAATATCATAATTTGACACGCTGTGGAGAAATACCTCCTACTTATCAATTGATGAGCTAAAGGGGCTCTATTATGAATGTTTGATAAGGCACAACACTTGCTGAAGGTTTCGCAAATGGGATAACAACTCAAGCAAGCTTAACCTTAGAGAAAACTCCCTGTTTAAGCGCGCTTGAGCTGGAGCAGTACTGGGATGGGTGACCTCCCGGGACAGACCAACGCTTCACCTCTGTGAGCAACACCTAGATGCAATGAGTGCTAAGTGGACCATTCGATATCATGAGAGATGGGTCTTGTTGAACCACTACTCATGAAACATGGGTCAATGAGTTTGACTTGAAACTACACGGTTGAATCCTGATAGCAATATCATAATTTGACTTGTTGTGGAAAAATACCTCCTACTTATCAATTGATGAGGTAAAGGGCTCTATTATGAATGGTTCATAAACCACAACACTTGCTGAAGGTTTTGCAAATGCGGTAAGAACTCAAGCGGGCTTAACCTTGGAGAAAACTCCTTGGTTAAGCGCGCTTGAGCTGGAGCAGTACTGGGATGGGTGACCTCCTGGGACGGACCAACGCTTCACCTCTGTGAGCATCACCTAGATGCAATGAGTGCTAAGTGGACCATTTGATATCATGAGAGATGGGTTCTTGTTGAACCACTACTCATGAAACATGGGTCAATGAGTTTGACTCGAAACTACATGGTTGATTCTTGATAGCAATATCATAATTTGACACGCTATGGAAAAATACCTCCTACTTATCAATTGATGACCTAAAGGGGCTCTATTATGAATGGTTCATAAGGCACAACACTTGCTGAAATTTTTGCAATGTGTGGAACAACTCAAGCGGGCTTAACCTTGGAGAAAACTCCCTGGTTAAGCGCGCTTGAGTTGGAGCAGTACTGTGATGGGTGACCTCGCGGGACGGACTAATGCTTCACCTCTGTGAGCATCACCTAGATGCAATGACTGCTAAGTGGACCATTCGATATAATGAGAGATGGGTTCTTGTTGAACCACTACTCATGAATCATGGGTCAATGAGTTTGACTCGAAACTACACGGTTGAATCCTTATAGCAATATCATAATTTGACACGCTGTGGAAAAATAACTCCTACTTAGAAATTGATGAGCTAAAGGGGCTCTATTATGAATGGTTCATAAGGCACAACAGTTGCTGAAGGTTTTACAAATGGGGTAACAACTCAAACGTGCTTAACCTTGGAGAAAACTCCCTGGTTAAGCGCACTTGAGCTGGAGTAGTACATGGATGGGGGACCTCCCGGGACAGACCAACGCTTCACCTATGTGAGCATCGCCTAGATGCAATGAGTGCTAAGTGGAGCATTTGATATCATGAGAGATGGGTTCATGTTGAACCTCTAGTCGTGAAACATGGGTCAATGAGTTTGACTCGAAACTACATGGTTGAATCCTGATAGCAATATCATAATTTGACACGCTGTGGAAAAATACCTCCTACTTATCAATTAATGAGCTAAAAGGGCTCTATTATGAATGGTTCATAAGGCACAACACTTGCTGAAGGTTTTGCAAATGGGGTAACAAATCAAGCGAGCTTAACCTTGGAGAAAACTCCCTGGTTAAGCGCGCTTGAGCTAGAACAGTACTGGGATGGGTGACCTCCCGGGACAGACCAACGCTTCACCTCTGTGAGCATTACCTAGATGCAATGAGTGCTCAGTGGACCATTCGATATCATGAGAGATGGGTTTTTGTTGAACCGCTACTCATGAATCATGGGTCAATGAGTTTGACTCGAAACTACACGGTTGAATCCTGATAGCAATATCACAATTTGACACACTGTGGAAAAATACCTCCTACTTATCAATCGATGAGCTAAAGGGGCTCTATTATTAATGGTTAATAAGGCACAACACTTGCTGAAGGTTTTGCAAATGGGATAACAACTCAAGCGGGCTAAACCTTGGAGAAAAACTCCCTGGTTAAACGCGCTTGAGCTGGAGCAGTACTGGGATGGGTGACCTTCCGGGATGGACCAACGCTTCACCTCTGTGATCATCACCTAGATGCAATGAGTGCTAAGTGGACCATTCGATATCATGAGAGATGGGTCTTGTTGAACCACTGCTCATGCAACATGGGTCAATGAGTTTGAATCGAAACTACATGGTTGAATTTTGATAGCAATACCATAATTTGACATGCTGTAGAAAAATACTTCCTACTTATCAATTGATGAGCTAAAGGGCTCTCTTATGAATGGTTCATAAGGAACAACACTTGTTGAAGGTTTTCCAAATGGGGTAACAACTCAAGCGCCCTGGTTAAGCACACTTTAGCTTTTGCAGTACTGGGATGGGTGAACTCCCGGGACGGACCAACGCTTCACCTCTGTGAGCATCACCTAGATGCAATGAGTGCTAAGTGGACCATTCGATATCATGAGAGATGGGTCTTGT
>VDFB02000017.1:60578522-60604833 GCA_007258455.2 Sequoia sempervirens
CTTGCTTCGTAAGTTTTGTTGTTTTCATTCTCCTAGAGTTGGGATTTTGAACACATGGGGAATATCTTACAACTACTATAAAAAAATAATCATGTTTTTCAAGTGAGACCTATTTTCCAAGAAGATTTGCTCGGTTAATTATACCTCATGTTTATTTGCTCCACCTAAAGACTTGAGTATAATTGGAAGGGTAATATTCTTGCAAGTGGTCCAATGGGATCATGACATATGTGTTATCTAGTTTGAGGCTTGTTTGTTCCTTCATCTCTATAAGAAGGAATTAAGGATCATTAGCATGAGAGTTGAATTTTTTTTGAGTTAATATTGTTAGTTTGTCAAGATAATACTAAGAAAGTTTTTGAGTCTTTTTTTTGAGTTTCTTTTGGATTTCATACATATGCATGTAAGACTGATAATGATATAGCATTTATAATTAGGATTTCTTTCATTTGTCTCTATCATTATCTGATAGATGTCTAGTTTCATGCTTGCTTATTGATTCCATGATTTGATATAAGTGCTTGCATGAGATTGATGACTTATAAAAAACTATATGTTAGGATATTTGTAAGTAGTAGTAATCATTAACTTCGCAAGAGGAATACTATAATGCAATATTTCTTGAGGTTATGGGTACTGTCATCTAAATTGTTATTAGGTTATATAGAATGGTATTGACTCTGTGCTTGGGATAAAGACACTGGTTCATGTTAGTATTTGTGTTACACTTATAGTGTTGATTCAGTAACTACTCAATCTTTAACTCATAGAATCTCAAGGGAATACTATTATTCTTGTTTTGTGTTTGAAATCTACTCTATCATACTCAATACATATAGCATTGATACATAAACTGCCAACTTATTTGATGCATATTATTGAGTGGTTCTATGAGAGATATATGTTATTGACAATGTATTTGATTTTAGTTGTGATAAGTATTAAGGTATACATTGTGGGATCACCCTGTTGGGTTTCATAGAGCTTGAAGAGTAGGAATAGAAGTTTCGCAACCTGTATTCATTCATTGTCCAATCCCTTTAGAATTACTAATAATTGGAAATGGTGAAGTCCATAGGTATTTTTGTAGATTAGTTTGGTTCTTAAAAAATAACCAACACTATACACAATGGGACATAATTTTGAACTAAATTTCTTTGACACAATGCGATAAACTGCATTGTATCAAAAAGGGGCAAAATCAAGACATTGAAAAATTGTCTTATGCCTACGACTCCCAATTATCCATCATTTCCTTTTTGTATTTGACAATTAAATAATTTTAGTTATTTAATTAATTTTTTTCTATCTTAATTTCCTCCTTGATTAATTATATAAATTTTATTTATTTAATTATGCAACTAATTATGTCCCTTTCTTTCTAAAATTAAATACATTCTTATTTAATTTTCATCCACTTTCTACTATAATAAAATAATTATTTAAATTATTTAATTATTCATTAGCCTCTTCTGTAAAAAATTAAATAATTCTTTTTTAGTTAATGTGGTCCACTCTCTTGAATTTTGAATTAAATAATTATTTAATTCAAAAGGTTCCCTTGGTCATATTATTCTATAATTAAATAATATCTTTATTATTTAATTATTCATTGGTCTCCTAGATTAAATAATTTTATTATTATTCAATTTCCTCTCACCTCTTTGTCTGTGCCAATATTATCTTCCACATCAAGTCCTTATCTATCAATGTCTCAATTAAACTCCACCCTTGATTAAATTATTTATAATTTAATATTTACCTTGAATTCTTATAATTTTTCCCTAACCCTAGTCCATACCTCATCTTTCATTCTTGGCCATTGATTATTGACTTTCAATCTTATCCCTTCATTCAAAATTAAATTTCCTATAAATGACCTTATCATTGTCATTTTCCATCTACCCACAAGCTATCTAGAGTCTACATGAGCTTATGCTATCTTGATATCTTGATATTAAGTAGTCAAGTCAAGTGCATCCATAGTCATTAAGAATCTTCAATATTTTTCTTTTGTCATTATCATAGGCGTATTTGCATACTCAAAAATTTGAGGGAAATTATCAGATTCAAGAAAAATGGAGAAGTGCAATGAAGGTAAATCAATGGTGGCATGAAGATTTGGTAATATTGTTTTATGTTTTATGCTTTTATGCTTCTTTGTGCTTCATTTTTTATTGGGGTTTGATTTTTATGCTTTGTAGTTTAACCTTGATATTTTAGCCCTAATTATATTAGGAACTAAGAACAAAACATAGAATAGATACTCTTATGAATATAAAAGAGGAAGACAAAGATAAAATACAAAAGGAAATTAGAAAGTAATAAACAAAATACTTGAAGAAGTAAAGGAAGTTGAGTTTCTGCGTGTGTCCACAATTGCATATTCTCCTTTGCATGAGACTTGTTAGCAAAAGCACAAAAGTATCAAGAAGAAGAAGTGGATCTAGATGAAGTAAACACATCTCCAAATCATAATATTGTGCATGATAACTTCTCTAGATAATACTAATCTATAAGATCAACATGTAGAGAAATATGCACTAGTTTCTAGGGAAAAGGTACAACATATTCCAAGAGATTCTTCTTCTTCTATACTTTCCATTTAATCCTTCAAATATTTTTCATGTCAGTAAAAAAAATTCAGCCTTTAATTGCTCCATACTTTCTGTATTGATGGACAAGTCAACATGTCCAATATCTCACCTCTACAAAAGTCAAAACTTGGTCACATATTCTTCTCCTCCATAATGGAAGATATCATACAATAATAGGTTGATAGTTCAAACACATCCGAGGAGATCATAAAAAAATTGGAAACTAAAATACCAAATGCAAAAAGGGATTCCTCTCTACAACTAACTTAGCATATAAAATAGTTGATGGATTTCTATAAGGAACATTATTTCTTTATTTTGAAACTAGTGAGTTGAAGATCACAAATAGAAAAATAACTGAAGCCTCTTAGAAGTGTGTAAAGGAACATGAAAAGATACAATCTTGATTAAAATCTATTCAAAAGTGTATTGCAGAAGCAAAGGGATTGTACTTTTCCTACTTTCAATGACCACAAATGTAGCTTCCATATATTATCATATGCAAGATAGTGATGGTTGCATAAGGGCACAATTCAATAAATTTCACTCCTAGATATAACAAATGCAAGATCAAAGGGGAAATGAAAAAATTCTAGGAGGTAGTAAGTTTAAGGTTAGCATCTATAATTAGGCCCCTAGAAGAGGAAAATGGAGTTCTATATAAGAATCATGTGTCATCCTCCTTGGAAGAATCAAAATATGTTCATGGTCATCTACTAAGTCAAGTCCAAATTTTAAGTTCCAAAAAGAAATAATGGGAAAACTCTTTGACTTAGCTAAATTTAATGGATAAGAAAATTCTTCCATTAGGTTAGAGTTGAGTATACTTTTTTGATAATATGTAAACATATAGAGTAAATCATTGTTTATATTTCTATGTATATATCATTGATGTAAGTAAAATAACTTTTTGGAGTAAGCCATTTCTATGGTGGAATAAACTATTAAACATTATAGATATATAGGGAGTCTATTAGTTTTTGCAGTCCCAAAAGAAGACAACCTACCCTTTGTCCTTGATGTCAAATAGGGAGAGAAAAAAGTAGTTATGATAAGTGTTTCCATCATTGAAAAACAGGGAAATTGTTGGAAAATGTGTTGTTAGTATGTTATCATTAATTTCAACTTATGTTTCTACAACATGTACTTATATTTTTCTTTTTGAATGGTTGTGATTGATGGGCTATAATGCTGACATAGGTACATAGTTGTACCTTATCTTATGTCTAATGTAAAACTGATTTGAGTTCTATTCTTTATGAATTTCTTCAAATGAGGTATGATGAGAAATGTATGTATCAAAACTATTAGAGGAAAATAGACTGGCATTATATGAGCCTAATCAAATTCTTCACATATCTCTTTAGATGAAGATATATGGTCTTGCAGTTCAAAGGGAATCTCTACATAGTTCTAAGGTATGCATGTTCCATGTTTCTATGAATAAATTTCACTATGGACTATTCTAATCTTAATAGATTAAGTGCATGCTATGTTACTATGAATGATTGCTACGAAATAATTAAATGTCTCTAATATTCACCTCATCATATTTTTGGTACAACACTAGTGTTTCTATTGATGGCAATGTGTTTTCTGTAATGCCCCACCATGAAACCCTAGAGGCCAATCCCTAATTTCAAAAGGCTTCTTACTCATGGGAGTTTTCTTTGACTCCCCATTCATCTTGCCCCTCTCCAACTTAAAATGAGTGAGGACTTGAACTAAAGTCTCATCATAAGGATCCCTCACCTAATTATTCTGGGAGCCCCATTGTTCATCCCCATCACTCTTGATGGAACTCTGAGGAGGGATATCCTGGTGGTTGAAATCATGGCCACCACCATGAACTCTACCACATCCCCAACCTAGACCTTGACCTCTAGGAATATTCCTACACATCAACATCAAAAGATAAGTCACAAATATTAGGTGAGAATGACAAAAGGGAGAAAAATGAAGTTCAAGAACCTAAACACCATATTCATGATTTTACATGCATTTTCCACTTACACAAACAAATTCACATCACTAAAAATAACATCACAAGGCCACACAAGGTCCATAATGCATCCCTGATAGAAACAATATCGATGCATTGAGCACTACACTGAGGGTTCTATCCTTTCCATTGATTTTTTGCACCATTGGATAAACACCAACTAAGGAAAAAATTGGGTTGCTAAGTGATGATTCCAAAAAGGGAAAGCATAAATTCAATAGTATAAATAACTAGGTCAACGTAATGGGATCATGTGTTTCTAGAGTGCTCAATGTATGAAACTGGTTTTGATACCATGTGTAACACCCACCATGAAACCCTAGAGGACAACACACTACAACAAACAAAAAAAATGAAACAATTTTTTTTTGAAGTGCAACATACTAAAGGTTGTAGAAAGAACAATAATTTTTTTTCTAATCTAATTCCTCTAACGTTCCATGACTATGCTACTAGAATCTCATTAATCAAACTAACAAGAATAACAATTCATCACATTTAACTAGTTTCATCTAACATTATAGAGTTCATTTAGTCCATCACATTAAATGATTAACCAATATGACTTAACCATAGCATGTCATCTATATATACCATAAAAAATCAATTTCATTAACTAACATATCAAGGTACATCATTTACATTACTCATTACAAGAGAGAGTTCAACAATGAATTACAACATTGCATAATTACATCAATGCTTCACTGAGATCAATTGGGGAGATTATACATTAGAGTTACAATACATGATACAACAAATTTCAATTTAGTACAAGAACATGAAAATATTTCACTCAAGCTATCTAGAACAAGTGTATTCATCCACATCATGAAGGGTAGTAACCATGAAAACAAACAATAGCAAGTGAAACCCAATGGAGTACAAGGCACATTCCATCTGACCATGTCCAACCCTAAGGTTCACCCTCTATATTATGAGATAGAAATAAGGTCCCACAACAACAAACAAGGTGACCACAATGGACATAACTCCACAAATTGACATGACAAGGCTAAATAGAGGACAACTAATAGTACAACTTAACAACAAATAAGACAATACATTGCTTCTAGAGGACATCACACACTAATGAAAGAGAACAAACAAGGGAATACTAGTCTATAGAGGGAAGAGTGTCATCGTATGGTACTAGCATGGGTTACCCTAGAAGTCTACTACTAACGAATGACCTGTATATATGGTTACTCTATTAGTCACTATAACAACCATCGTGAAAACCCCAGAGAACAAACATTGCAACCATTTTTTTTTAAATAACATGAAGTAAACATTTAAATAAACATTAAAGAACATTTAAATTGCACATTAACATCATAACATCAAGTCCTCTAGGGCACACGAGGTCACATCGCAAAAAAATCTCATAAGAAAAAGATAAAAGACAAAACTAAATAGCTTATCTAAATTTGCAGCCATCATAACATTACCATAATCATTTACAGAAGTACATCCATGAACCACAATAAAAGTATAATAACATCATGTGATACAACTATAATGAATCTCATACAATAATGGTTATGAAGGTACATAATTAATACATCATCATTTAAAACATTACATGATAAAAAATGAATACACTGGAATCTCCCATACATGTGGGATACATACATAGTACAAATAGTGAATGAATTACAAATGAATATCGGGTACAACCAACAACTGAAGAATGCTGAGAAGAACGAACATTGATGGGGAACTGAATGGGTGTGGAGCACATTCCACCTGATCAGATGGGTTATAAATAACCCACTCCCCATGCTTAGAGGTGACAAGGAAGTAATCATGACCATGAATGCCATAAGACAACTCCAATAAAAACAACATAGTGCAATAATTCAAATACAACATCAAGGATTACAAAGGACATAAATGACAACATCCATGAGTCAACATATCAAACATATTGCCATAAATCTCATCACAACAAAGCATGGTAATGACCAATAACCAAGTAAAAAAAGAACAAATCATAAAACATTTCCAAAAGAATCTAAAACAATGATTAGAACACAATTCTAGAGGCAACAAAGAAATAAAGCATAAGGGTGTCTAGTGGAGAGTGTCATCACATATCCTACATGGGTTATCCTGGCCCTTCCTCCAACATCAGGTGTCTTCCCCCATTTATGGTTATCCTAGCCCTTCCTCCTATTTGAGGCACCGACTGCATAGGGTAGCTAATGCCGAGCCATTAACCTCTCATGAGGATGAGGTTATGACTTTTCCAACCATGACCTTCTCAGCCTACCATTAGTATGTGATAGCCCTAATGCATAGACGAGGTATCCAAGTTTATCTTATGTGTTCTTACTACCCATCCCCTTAAGTTCTATTATTAGGTTTTCACTTGTTAATCTACTCTTACGTGGGTTATCATGAGCTCTTCCTCCTTTCGAGGCACCATCCCCCACAAAGAGACACTCTCCCAGAAGACCCTGAAACATAAACCAAAACAAGGCAAGGGTTGTACCATAGGGATCAAAGCATAAATCACAACCTAGTCATGTGAGGCATTACCCATCTCGCTAAATACATAAAACAAAGTATCAACACAACTCGTACAACCCTTCCAAATAATAATACTAATAAATTGCAACTTCAGAGCACATACAATGAGGATAGACATCCAATGATAAAAATCACACCTCTAGAACTAAGGTTCACAATAACAACAGGGTTCTCACAGCCAAAGAAAAACCCAAAACAATTATAAACAAGGTTGTAACAAAATCATATGACCTTACAACTCAAAAAGCCATTTAATACACGTATATTGTTTTTGCAACTCCAAAATAATCCATGGGTTTAGTTACATTTAAAAATTTGATTCAATTTTGAAATAAAGTACAATAATAATTTCAACAACTTACATAATTTGCTTCTTTTAATTAATCAAAGATACTAAATTTCATAATTACCCAATTGAACCAGAATCAACAAATCATAATATTTTTTTTTTGTATATATATATATTTATATATACACAAATAATTGCATATATAATTATATATATATATATACTCATAAAATATATGCATATATACTTTTATGTTTTATTCAAAAATAAATAAGACAAAATGATAATCATATCAGAATAATTTTCTGCACAAACTATACATTTTCACAAAATCTATCTATATATATATAAATATATTTAAAATGAATAAAATCAAAATCAAAAAATAAAAGAAATAAAACAAAGGGAAAAAAACCTCATACTCACTGTTGCGTAGTACATAGAGGACTGCACATAGCAGTCCTCTTGACTACTGTGCACGACAGTCTGTAGCACTGTCACACACAGCAGTCTGCAGACTGCTGTGGGAAGTCCCCACTATGGAGAGGGGAAAAGGGGAGGGTATGGCTAGCGTCGTCCCTTCCCACTAAAATATATATATATATATATATATATATATATATATATATATATATATATATATATATATATATATATATATATATATATATATATATATATATATATATATATATATATATATAAAGAATTAAAAACATTCAACCCCATCTGGCCGACATATAGGCTTGGCCCAAAACCAAACTCAAATAGCCATAAATTAATAGATGTAAAAGTAGATTTATATATATATATACTTTGTTTTACATATATATATATATATATATACTTTGTTATATATATATATATATATATATATATATACTTTTACATCTATTAATTTATGGCTATTCAAGTTTGGTTTTAGAGCAAACCTATATATCGACCGGATGGGGTCAAACATTGTTAATTCTTTTTTTTAAAAATATATATAGAAATTTTTATTTGTTATAGGGTGGGGAAGGGATGGCACTAGCCGTACCCTCCCCCTGTCTCTCCACAATCTATGGATTGTTGTGCGTAGTCCTTTGTGTATTGCACGACAGTGAGTATGTGATGTTTTTTACTTTGTTTTATTTCTTTTATTTTTTTATTTTGATTTTATTTGTTTTAAATATATATATAGGTTTTGTGAAAATGTACAGTTTGTGTGGAAAATTATTCTCATATGATTATCATTTTGTGTTATTTATTTTTGAATAAAACATAAAAGTATATATGCATATATTTTATGAGTATATATATATAATTATATATGCAATTATTTGTGTATATATAAATATATATATATATATATATATACAAAAAAAAATATTATGACTTGTTGATTCTGGTTCAATTAGGTAATTATGAAATTTAGTATCTTTGATTAATTAAAAGAAGCAAATTATGTAAGTTTTCGAAATTATTATTGTACTTTATTTCAAAATTGAATCAAAATTTTTAAATGCAATTTAACCAGTGGATTATTTTGGAGTTGTAAAAACAATGTACATGTATTAAATGGTTTTTCAAGCTGTAAGGTCATATGATTTTGTTACAACCTTGTTTATAATTTTTTTGCGTTTTATTTGGATGTGGGAACCCTATTGTTATTGTGAACCTTAGTTCTAGAGGTATGATTTTTATCATTGGATGTCTATCCTCATTGTATGTGCTTTGAAGTTGCTATTTATTAGTATTATTATTTGGAAGGGTTGTACGAGTTATGTTGACACTTTGTTTTATGTATTTAACGAGATGGGTAATTCCTCGCATGACTAGGTTGTGATTTATGTTTTGATCCCTATGGTACAACCCTTGCCTTGTTTTGGTTTATGTTTTGGGGTCTTTTGGGAGAGTGACTCTTCATGGGGGTCAGTGCCTCGAAAAGAGGAAGAGCTCAGGATAACCAACGTAAGAGTAGATTAACAAGTAAAAACCTAATAATAGAACTTAGGGGGATGGGTAGTAAAAAAACATAAGATAAACTTGGATACCTCGTCTATGCATTAGGGCTATCATAGACTAATGGTAGGCTGAAAAGGCCATGGTCATCAAAGTTGTAACCTCATCCTCATGAGAGGTTAATAGATCTGCATGAGCTACCCTATAGGGTCAGCACCCCAAGTAAGAGGAAGGGCTAGGATAACCATAGATGGGGTTCGACGGCTCATGTTGGAGGAAGGGCCAGGATAACCCATGTAGGCTATGTGATGACACTCTCAACTAGACACCCTTATGCTTTGTTTCTTCATTTCCTTTGGAATTGTGTTCTAATTGTTGTTTCAGATTCTTTTGAAAATTTTTTATGATTGGTTCTTTGGTTACTTGGTTATTACCTTTCTTTGTTGTGTTGAGATTTATGGTTGTATGTTTGATATGTTGACTCATGGATGTTGTCATTTATGTCCTTTGTAATCCTTGATTTTGTACTTGAATTATTGTACTATGTTGTTTTTATTGGAGTTGTCTTATGGCATTCATGTTCATAATTACTTCCTTGTCACCTCTGAGCACGGGGGATAGGTAATTTATAACCCACGTGGTCAGGTGGAATGTGATCCACACCCATTGGGTTCCCCATCTATGTTCGTTCTTCTCAACATTCTTCAATTGGAGCTTGTAGCCGATATTCATTTGTAATTCATTCATTGTGTACTATGTATGTATCCCACATGTATGGGATATTCCATTTTATTCATTTTTTATCATGTAATGTTTTAAACGATGATGTATTAATTATGTACCTTCATAACCATTATTGTATGAGATTCATTACAGTTGTATCACATGATTTTATTATACTTTTATTGTGGTTCATGGATGTACTTCTATAAATGATTATGGTAATGTTATGATGGATGTAAATATAGATAAGTTATTTACTTTTGTCTTTTATCTTTTCATTATGAGTTTGTTTTGCAATGTGACCTTGTGTTCCCTAAAGGAATTGACGTTATGATGTTAATTTGCAATGTAAATTTGTTTTAATGTTTAGTTGCATGTTTACTTCGTGTTATTTGAAAAAAATGGTTGCAATGTTTGTTCTCTGGGGTTTGTACAATGGGCGTTATAGTTACTCACTAGCTGCCAGCCCCATATGGTGGCACATGCAAAACCAATATTCCTTTCAAGAGGAAAAGGAAGTTGTTATTGTCAACCAGGACTTCTCAACCCATCCTTAGTCTAAACGATCACTACAGGCATGGGCGAGGCATTCACTTATCTTGATTAATACTTAAAATACCAAACCCATTATTCATTTTAAGTTATCACCGAGTTAAGAAACTCCCACATGGGTTACCTTGGAGCCACTTTGTGCACTAGCCCTCATTGAGAACCACTCCCCCTACTAGTAGCTAGGAGACCCAATAACATTCATAAGGTTAATCCATCATGCACAAAATGAAAACAACAAAAGTACATAACTCAAGTAAGGCATGGACCATCTTGCTCTCAGCACAACTGCAATAACAAGTAAGTAGTGCATTGCTAAAGACCCACAAAGGCACATCGTAAGTATTACATCAACCAATTCAAGGCTTTTAATTAACAATTCAACCAATGATATTTCTTCTCTAGTCCTCTAGAATACTTCCAATATCTTCCTCACCAAATGACTTAAACATTGAACAATAGCCCACAATCATTCCCATTTCAAGAATCATACACATTACCTCACACAAATAAATCATTCCCATAAAAATAAGCATGGAATATAGGAAGGATCTAAAATGCAACCACTTCAAGTTCCTAAACAATCATCTTAAACAAAATATAATCTATTTCCACATAAACTAATTTTTCATTTATTTAAGTAAAAATATATCAATTCTACCCTAGATCTAGATTTTTCTCTATTTCATTTATTCAACTAACATGTTCAAATAGAGGAAAGGGAAGCAATGTACTTCTAGAAGAAAAAATCATACACATGCATGTATGCATATATGTATATTTATCTCAATTTCATACTAAGAAGATATATTTCACTTAACAAGACACATTATTTATAATAGTTAGAGTGTTATTTATAATAGAAAAAGCTTTGATACCTATGCGTAACTCAATTCTATTCCTATATATTTTTCCAATTACTTATCTGCCTAATCAATTGATTTACAATGAAAATATCTATATTATTAGCTTAACAATAGTTCTACATTAAATTTCACATCTAAATTGAATCAAGGATATATGAATTGATTTAACAATAATTATAATTTGACATCAAACTATTAGACTACTGATTTAACAACAATTATAATTAACTATGAAACTCAATTAGTTTTGAAAGAACTATTGATTTACCAATCCCATTTCAAATAAAATGTTGAACACACCCTATTATAACAAGAATTCTCTCAAATATAAATAAGATATTCTAACCCAATTATATGAGGTTAATTACTCAATGATTCTTTATCTATAACCATATAATGCATCTATAATGATATGGCATTAAAGAATATGATATAATTGTAGATGCATTATATGGTTATAGATAAAGAATAGTTAAGTAATTAACATAAAATAATTGGGTTGGAATATCTTATTTGTATTTGAAAGTATTCTTGTTATAATAAGGTACATTCAACATTTTATTAGAAATGGGATTGGTAAATCAATAGTTCTTTTAAAACTAATTGAGTTTCATAATTAATTATAACTATTGTTAAATTAGTAGTCTAATAGTTTGATGTTGAATTATAATTATTGTTAAATTAGTTCATATAGACTTGATTGAATTTAAAAGTGGCATTTAATGTAGAACTATTGTTAAGCTAGTAATATAGATATTTTCATTGTAAATCAATTGATTAGGTAGATAAGTAATTGGAAAAATATATAGGAATCGAATTGAGTTATACATAGGTATCAATGCTTTGTCTATTATAAATAATGCTTTGGCTATTATAAATAATGTCTTGCTAAGTGAAATATATTTGCTTAGTATGAAACATAAATAAATATATGTATATGTATACACATATGTGTATGGTGTTTTCTTGAAGAAGTAAATTTTTGCCCTTACTTCTATTTGAACATGTCAATTGAATAAATGAAATAGTGGAAAATCTAGATAGAAAATAATTGAAAAATTTGTAATTAAATAAATGAAAGATTAGTTTATGTGGAAATAGATTATATTTTGTTTAAGATGTTTGTTTAGGAGCTTCAAGTTGTTGCATTGTAGATCCTTCCTATATTCTATGCTTATTTTTATGGGAATGAGATTTATGTGAGGAAATGTGTATGATTCTTGAAACGGGAATGATTGTGGGCTATTGTTCAATGTTTAAGTCATTTCATGAGGTGGATATTAGAAGTCTTCTAGAGGCTTGGGGAAGAAATGCCAATATTTGAATTTATAAGTTGAATCCTTGAATTTGTTGATGTAATACTTGCAATGTGTTGCAGTGGGTCTCTATCCATGAACTACTTGTTATTGCAATTGTGTTGAGAGCGATCTGGTCCATGCCTTGCTCAAGTTATGTACTTTTTTGGTTTTCATTTGTGAATGATGGCTTAACCCTGTGAATTTTATTGGGTCTCCTAGCTACTAGTAGGGGGAGAGGCTCTCAATGGGAGCCAATGCACAATGTGGCACCAAGGTAACCCATGTGGGAGTTTATTAACTCAGTCATAACTTAAAATGAATTAGGGGGTTGGGTAGTTTTTAAGCATTAATCAAGATAAGTAAATTCCTTGCCCATTCCTATAGTTAATGAAATTTATTTTGTATTGTATCTATGATGACATGTTATGGTTAAGGGTATGTGGAGGATCAAGATGTGCCAAAAAGTGGCAATATTATGGGTATGTGGCTGATGACTTTTTTTAACCCAAAATTGATGAAATGAAAAGGGTTTTTAAAGGAGATTCTTAACTTTCCACTGATATAAATTATGCTTTAGTTTGACTTTAATAATTAATTATTATTCATTTTCTATTCAAATTATGACTAAAGTCCTGATTGATAGGTTGATTGAAAAACATCTATAGCTTTCAAATAGTATCACATTTTTTGAATCCAAAATATGTGTCACATTCTATACTTTGCATACTATAGGATTAAAAAAAGAAAAATTGAATTTCATGAAGTTTTGACCAAGTTAAGGTGGTCAAACATATGAGTTTTTATATTTTTAAAAAAGTTGTAATAAAAAAATCATAATTAATTATTTACTTGGAAAAAAATTACAAAAAAAATATGCATCACATTGGAGCATGAGTCTTCTACTTATATCTAAAATCTTATAAAAAAATATTATCATCTTATTGTGGTTAGGGTGGTCAGACAGACACCTACTTCTTATTTTATCCCTGAAATTTAAGTACCCCTACATTGAAATTTCAAATTTTCATCAAATAGATTTTTTATTTTTTAAACAAACCTAGTAGTTTAAAAACTACATTAAATTTTCTATAGATTCTATTCTTACATATTTTTGAAATAATATAGATAGCTTATTCATGTTTTTACGTCAAGTTTCCTAACTCTGATTTAAAAAAAAAATTGCCACTTAAGGGCCTATTTTTCCCATGATGATCCTGCACATAACTTTAATTCATATTGGTTGATCATGTAATATGATGGACTAAATGAACTCTATAAAGTTAGATGAAACTATTTAAATGAGATGAATTGTTATTCTTCTTAGTTTGTTTAATGGGATTCTAGTAGTGTAGTCATGGAACCTTAGAGGACTTGGGTTAGAAAATAAGTTATTATTCCTTTTGAAAACTTTAGTATCTTGCACTTCAAAAAATAAAAATAAAAAATCCATTTTTTTGTTTTGTAGCAGATAGTCCTCTGGGGTTTTGTGGTTGGGCGTTACATTTTCTATGTTCTTGAAACTTGGTAATTTGGCCTATTGGTCTTCAAATGATTTGTTTCAAAAATTACTTGCTAAAAATTTTGGAAAGTGGTATTGAGAAGCTCATGATTGGGTCTCTACATGTTCTCTAGATGATTTTCAATTTAATATTTAATCCTCTCATGTCTCACAATATGTGTAAATTTGATATCTTAGATTCTAATTGTTTTTCCCTCCATGAATTGATTTGAAATAGGTGAAAGAGTCTAGATAAGTGTTCCACAAGACTTATCACTATGTTAGACTGATCTACACAAATTTTCTTGGTCTCTCTAGTATTTCCTTAATTTATATTTGATGCATGATAGTTCGCATGCTTTTTAGGTTGACTTGATAGGCTATGTTTTTTATGCCAAGTGTTTGGTTGTGGGCACTAATTTTAGAAATGTTATCTATGGAAAATAGGTCCTGAAAATCTTTCATCTCTAACTACACAATATTTCATTCTACTACAATCATCTTTGAACCTGACTTGTTGTAACCAATGGTATCTCTTATTGCATGTATTTAGCTAATAAGGTGAAACCTTTTGAAGTCTAAGAATGGTATAAATAGAAGATCAAAGCTTTTGATAAAGTTTTTGTGTTCATTTTAACTATTTTGAGTTGATAATGTGTGAATAAGAATATACATAATCTCTCTCTATAATGAAATGTAGCAAAGATCAATTTTTGAGAGATCAATAATAAATGTATATGAAACTAGAAAGAATAATGGGTATGTGCAGGATCATCATGGAAAAAACAAGCCCTTAAGTGGCAAAAAATTTAGAAAAATTAGAGTTAGGCAACTTGACATAAAAATTTGAATAAGTTATCTATATTATTTCAAAAATATGTAAGAATAGAATCTGTAGCAAATTGAATCTAGTTTCTAAACTACTAGGTTTATTTTTTATATTTTAAAATCTATTTGGTGAAAATTTAAAATTTCAATGTACTATTACTTAAATTTTAGGAAAAAAATAAGTAGGTGTCTGTCTGACTACCCTAACCACAATAAAATGATAATATTTTTTTATAATATTTTAGATATAAGTAGAGGACTCGTGTCTGGATGTTATGCATATTTTTTTGTAATTTTTTTCCAAGTAAATAATTAATTATGAATTTTTTATTACAAATTTTAAAAAATATAAAAAATTGTATGTCTTACCACCTTAACTTGGTCAAAACTTCATGAAATTCAATTTTTCTTTTTTTAATCCTATAGTATATGAAGCATAGAATGTGACACATGTTTTGGATTCAAAAATTGTGACATCGTTTGAAAGCTATAGATTCTTTTCGATCGACCTATCAATCAGGACTTTTGTCATAATTCAAATAAAAAATTAATAATAATTATTTATTAAATTCAAAGTAAAGTATAATTTATATTTGTAAAAAGCTGAGAATATCCTTTAAAACCCTTTTTGTTTCATCAATTTTGGGTTAAAAAAAAAGTCATCAGCCACATGGGCCATCATATCACTTACATATTGCCACTTTTTGGCCCATCATGATCCTGCACATACCCTAATGTTTGAATGTAAATGAGAAAGTGTGTTTAAGAGAGTGAGTTATAGGAAACAAAACTTGTTCAAGATGTATGTATGAGTTTACTGAAGGTAGTGATCTAGAGGAATTATAAGTGTTTCAGTTGTATGTTGAGGGTGTAAACCTCTATTTTGAGTAGGGAGTTGTGAACTTCCTTTAGTTAAAAATCATAAAATATTGTTGTAAAATCTATTTTATTTGTGACACTGGATTTGGATAGTAGATCCAAGAAAATTTCTCAATATGTTTTTTTCCTTGTAGGGTTTTCCATTTAAATCTTGTGTTATGGTTGTATTCCTTTGTGTTTATAATTTTCATGATTTATTTGGTTAATTGGTGATTCACCCCACTCTTTGTATTTCTATGTGTTGAAAAATATATCTATCTATTGTGTATGAATTTTTTAAGTTTACATTAGAAACTAAACATGGAAGAATAAATTTTATTTTTATATTACTCTTCAACTATATCTATACATATATATGTATCTATCTATCTACCTATACAAATATATGTACATACATGCATGCATATATATAGATACATGCATATATACATATATATACATATATATGTAAATACATACATACACACACACACATATATATATACATAAATACATATATATATATATGTGTGTGTGTGTGTGTATGTATGTATATATATATTTGGTTGCTCAGTAAATCACTACTTGTGGGGAAACAACCATAAAGTGAATCAAGTAAAAATTTGGATAGCTTCAAACCTAGTATTGCAAAGCACAAAAACTTGCTTCAAACCCATGAATGGTGAGCACAAAAGGACCACACCAAACCAAATTTACCCCTGCCTATGGCTTATTCCATTCCTAACCATTGCAGACACTCGACTCTCGCTATTTCTTTTGACTGGAGATATGAACTAGTGAGGTCACAATCGGGGGACCTCATCCCCAACATTCTCATTATGACATCTTTAACTTCCATCATCTTTACTACTACCTTTGCTCCTCCCTTTCTCAGATTCCAGTCATTGTTACTCTTTCCTTCCAACTTCTTCTCTTTTGATGCTGAGATTAAGGTTATCTAGTGCTTGGAATGGTTCTTCCTTTTTACCTCTGTCCACATTTGATCGAGCTACAAAGGAGAAGAATCAATAGATTTTTCTTTTGAATGTGATGTCAATGAAGATGCCCAGTGTTAAAGGAAAATCCAAAGTTTGAGGATGGAGTGGTATCAAGAACACTGGAGTTGTCCTCATATGAGATAAAGACACCATGCTAAGCAATTGGCAGGTATGAATCCAAATCAATTAGAGTATTTTGTGTGGTTTAATGAGTTATTGTAGAATCTTGAGGCGAGTGGGACTCATTTTGTGATCTAGGTTGTATAACATAATGTTTGGGTTTACCCCAATCCACCAATTGGGCCTTCCCCCAAGATCTCACTTGTGGGTGCATATCTTTTGACATTGGGGTATGAAGTGGTCAATTGCAAAGCATTTCTTGCAATGAAAGTCTATTCTTTCATAATCCATAGGCTACCTCAAGCAACGATCACCAACGATTCATATGATCTCTGCTGGTAGACCATTGAAAGGTCCATTTCCACACATATACATGCACAAATGGAACTTTGGTAATTTGGTGTTTCTTTTGAGTTGTAGTAAAACTTTCCTAGCCCATTGCTTATGGCTTGCAAACAGTCGAATTCCTAGAATTGAAATGGAAGAAAAGGCAGTTGCACCCAGAAAAAGGTAGTGGAAAATGTTTTAGTTCCTAGATCAAAAGATAAGTACAAAGATTTCATGCATAGAATGTCCCCTTGATGCACTCATGGACCATTTTTTAGCACCCATTCTTTGTCATCAGTAGATTCAAATTCAAAAATAAAAAACCCTCTAGCATAGGGGAACAAACAAATTTCATCCTCCATAAACTTATTCCAAGTTTCAAAAATCTAGGAGTGCAAATTGCAGATTTTTGGCCAAACCTTCATGAATTTACAAATTAAGGCATTGGTTTGTAAATATTCTTCATTGTATTTGACTAACCCATCTATCTAAATCTCAAGTGTGGTGAATGTATGGGAAACACTAATTATAGGTCCATTATGCATGGATTTGGTAATCCTATCAGTGCCCTTTGGAGATGATGGTTGGTGAGGCAAGGCTTCCTTCTACTACATGAACATAGCTCCAATCATCTGGATCTATTTTAGAGCACCATTTCCCTCCTTCCCTAGCTGCAAATCCAAATCCTTGGTTTCATCCATCATAGTATACTTGAAACTCTTCCTACTAGAGAGCAACCTATGTCCCTTGCATAGGGAGGTGGAGGCCCTAGCACCAATGTAGACCCACACCATGGAAGAACCAGCAGAGCCAATGTATGTATGCATGTATGTATGAATCTATATATGTATATATCTATTTATATATATGTCCACTTTGTATAAATTTTTGAGGTTTGGGTTTGAAACTGAATACACATGAACACATCTGAATTTTTGTATTACCTTTCATATGTATCTATGGTGTAGTATCACCTTGAGCATTGTATGCCTCCAATAGGCAATATTTCAAAATTTGAATTTATATCAAGAAAAGAATGTGAAATGGCCATGTGTGGACCCATTCAAATGTAATTGAGTCTTTGATAGGCTTCTAGGAGCTCAATAATGTAAGTTTTCAAAAATGAAAAAACTTGCAAAAGATGTAAAAGTGCAAAAATCCCAAAATTGCAAGACTGCAACATTTGTAAAATCAAGAAGGTGAAGATTCATCATGATAGATAAGGTTGTTATTCAATTGAAGATGAAAATTTTAGTATTCTAACTAATGTAAACCTATATATAGAACATTGTAAGGGTGAGACATGGGGAGAAGATTGTATTTTTGAAATATTTACTAACTAAAGTACCCTATTTTTGTATTTGCAATGTTTTATTCTCTTGTTTTAGTCCTTGTACAAACTGTACAACACCTTGTAGGCTAGATTCTTGATTTGTTTAGAGTATTAGGTGTTAGCATCCCTTTGGACGATATTTGAAGAGTTTTCATCAAGTTTTGGAGTCTTTAGAGTATTTTTTACACTAAATAGTTTGAAAACCTCAAAATAGAGGTTTTGAGAGTCTAGTTAGAAGTTAATGACTACTACACTAATTTAGCCATTGTATTTTGGTGGAGTAGATTAAATTAGGATATTTTAAGTGTTGTGTGTGATGGCAGGTATAGGGGATGACAAGAATATAGAGTTTTGTTGCTGCTATAGGTGACTTTTTGTTGATTTCCATGCAAGAAAAGTTGCCTATAGGTTAGGGTTTGGTGAAATGACAGTGGTAAATGTTTGGAGGTGGTTTGTTTATCATGTGCAAGCATATACAAACTTTTTTGAGGCCTTGGAAAACTGGTATGAGGTTTGAAAATAAATTTTTTTATCGAAGCTTTCAATATGTAATAATAGGCTAAAATGGGTTCCTAAAGATGTGTTATTTTCTAAAGATTCAATCTGACTCAAGAAATATAGTCGGTTTAGTGTTTATGGTCTACTATAAGAAATGGATTGCATGAGTGCAATAAGTTGTGAAAATGATGATATTGTGCTAGAAAAAGGTGATATTATTTTGTTCCTATTAAAATGATGATGGTTAAAAATAATTTGGGCCTAGTAAAGGTTTGGAGTCAAGATTTGTTGTTTTAGTGCTTTGTAGCAATGTGGAAACAAAGTGAAAATTGGTGTCTTAGTGTGAATGTTTGATGAGATGAGTGATTTAGAGTTTTGAAATGGTGTTTTTTCTTTGAACTAGTCAAGTTAATGATGTTCAAGGTGATTTTATGGTTTGTGGTGAGTTGGTAATCTGATTTGGTAGTTCGATGCCTTCTAGCCATGAGAAATGAAGTGTTAAAGAGGTGGATTTCATTGAAAGTTTAAGTGAATTAATGGTGAATTTTTAAATTGATCTTCTACATTTTTGGTTTGGGTTTGGAGTACCCTAGAATTATGTAAATGCTCTGTATCAATCCATAAATATATATATTTTTCACTATGTATGAATATCAAAATGTTTTGACTAGAAACTAAACATAGAAAAATGCATCTTAACACTAAATAAAAATTATATTCATACATACATATATATATGTATTTATATGTATTTGAAAATATAAATTTAATTATAATGATTTTATACATTTCAACAAGTGTACATGCAACATATCAATACAAAAATATGTTTATATATATATATATATATATATATGCATGCATGCATGTATGTATGTATGTATGTATGTATGTATGTATGTACACGTATATGTATGTTTTTGTATGTGTATTTGTACATGTAAGTGAAAATGTGAATACTAAATGGTTTCATCATGTTATAGATGCAATATATCAATTAATTAATATATATTTAATTGAATTTATTTACCACATATAATATGAAATCAATCAAACTATTAAAATACAACTTATATATAGTGCTTTGATTGACTGTAATTAATTTTAGTAATCTTTCAAATTATTTTCCTTATCTATAGTTTTGAAATGTGATAATGAATTTTATAACTAAAATATCCTTACACAAATCTATATGTATGTGTATTTCTAAATATAAGTGTAAAGGAAAAGAACACAAATAATAAATTAAAATAATAATTTTTTATGTATGTGTATATGTAAATACAAGTGTAAATTAAATATAAATAATAAACAACATGAATGAGGTAAAAACTATAAAAGAACACATAATAAATTTTAGGTCATTTCCAAAGTAAAGTCTTGAAACACTTTACCTGAAATGCCTTCTTACAATTTGAGATTGCTTACAAACCTCCCAACACTTTCCAAATTCCTACCACAATATAATTATATAATTTAGGTAACAAACATACATGAACAGTAACCTAACAATAGTTAATAAAGAAATATAATGAAATATTTTTAATTCAATGAAATATTTCATTATACAACTCATTTTTACTTCTATAAGAAAAATATAGCCCAAATTATGTGGTATTGTAACAAACACATTCATTCAATTTCCCACCATTGATATTGTCACATCACCTCCACATGTTCTCTTGTTGCTACATTATTTTTTACAATTGATGTAGTAATGAATAAAAATCAAATGATCTTAATAATACTACACGTACAGCACATCTTAATTAAATAAGTTATAAATCTTAATATTTCGATATTAAAAATGTATATATATAAATCAACACACAAAAACACACATGAAAAATTGAAAAGATAAATGTGCATGTGTGTGTCTTGATTCATGAACACTAAAATATATGTATGTGAATGAAATTGTATACTAGGATATACTCAGGTGATATTTGAAATTAACTTGAATTATAGGTTCCACAACATTTTTGGTCATATTAACATGCAATTACATTTATAGATTAAAAAAAACATTTCACTTTTAAAAATATAAAGTTAACTTCTTAATATTCACAATGTCATGCATTCACTCCATCCCTTTGCTCAAACTAGTGGACTATTTAGCATAAAATTTTAACCATTTTCAACATTTATCATCATGCATATGAAATAATTCCAACCATAATCTAATCATTTCAACAATTCTCATCATTTGTGGATATATGAGGAATGTGTAGAGGATGTTGGTGAATGCTCCATAGTATTCATAAGGTATTTTAAGAGGAGAATAATTAATTTTGATGCTATATACTTTCCCTCTTATAAATATTCAAAAACTAACAATTAAATGTGTTCAATTAGCTATTGTGTTTCAAATTGAGTTCATTTGGGGATAATATGATCATATTTACATAGGTTTTTTTTATGTTGAAATGACTAAATTCTACATTCTATTTGGATTCGATGTTTATTAGGGGATCCCTACATAATTAACTATTTATGAAATTTTGTATACTAGTAGTTCTTAATAGCTAACTTCAAACACCATTATATATATATATGGGTATGTGTAGGATCATGATGGGCCAAAAAGTGCCAATATGATGGGTATTTGTAGGGCATGTGGCTAGTGACTTTTTTTTTACCCAAAATTGATGAAATGAAAAGTGTTTTTAAAGGAGATTCTAAGCTTTCCACCAATACAAATTATGCTTTACTTTGAATTTAAGAAATAATTATTATTCATTTTCTATTTGAATTATGACTAAAGTTCTGATTGATAGGCTAATTGAAAAACACCTATAGCTTTCAAACAGTATCACATTTTTGGAATCCAAAATATGCATCACATTCTATGATTCTCATACTATAGGATTAAAAAAAGAAAAATTGAATTTCATGAAGTTTTGACCAAGTTAAGGTGGTTAGACATACAAGTTTTTATATTTTTTAAAAATTTGTAATAAAAAATTCATAATTAATCATTTACTTGGAAAAAAATTACAAAAAAATATGCGTCACATCTGGACATGAGTCCTATACTTATGTCTAAAATATTATAAAAAATTATTATCATTTTATTGTGGTTATGGTGGTTAGACAAACACCTACTTATTTTTTCCTAAAATTTAAGAACTATTGTATTGAAATTTCAAATTTTCACCAAATAGATTTTAAAAAATAAAAATAAACCTAGTAGTTTAGAAACTACATTCAATTTTCTATAGATTCTATTCTTACATATTTTTGAAAAAATATAGATAACTTATTCAAATGTTTACGTGAAGTTGCCTAACTCTGATTTTTCTAAATTTTTTGCCACTTAAGGGCCTATTTTTTCCATGATGATCCTACACATACCCATATATTTATAGATACATACATACATCTATATATATGTATATACATAAAAAATATCTATAGATATATATGCATACATATACATATAGATGTATGCATATATATATGTGTGTATGTATAGATACATGCACACACACATATATTAACATACACACACACACACACATATATATATACATATCAAGATTAATAAAAAATTAATATGTATTCTTATGTGTTCAATTGCCAACAAAAACTTCAGATATTCTTATAAAATAGATAGATTCATACACATAGAAACATATACATACATATACATAGAAACACAAACATATATACATATGCTTTGTGAAACATAAATAAAAAAATGACTTTAACTTTCACCACCAATAAATATTACAGGAAACCATATTTATGTCAATATTAAGGTGCAAATATAACAATTTTTTAATTTTTATAACTAATCATAAGTGAATGGGTTAAATCCAGGTGTTAATGTTAGGGGTTCACTATAGTGGCCAGAAAAGTTCACAACCCCATGTTACTTGCCAAGAACTTATCCTAGAGACCAATTGAAATTTAACCCAATTGATATGCATGTTGGGTTGGATGGGTGTGTGTTTTCCCATGATTTTTTCACATGCACCACTTTGCTAACCCTATGTGTGCAAATACTTATAGATACATACATACATAGTCAACACTACATGATGGATGTATACTTCTTGTTGAAAGAATGAAGAAGGTTGTCATTAATGAGTTTTCATTGATGTCAACACTACATCATGAATGTCAAAATAGTATGAAGGATGACTATAGAAGAATTATTTTGTATGAGGGTTTGACCCACACACCAGAACAGTTAAGTTCTTTTGCTAAGTGTCTACACTAGAAGATTCAGTACACAAAGCCCTTTGGTAATTTGGTCTACATTTGTTCACCCCTTGATATTTAATTTTGTGATTCTAATTTATTCTTTGTGGACATTAGTAGCATCTTATTTCAAAAATTCACTTCATCTAGATAAAATGGTTTGCAAGTTGCAAGTACTTAATAGAATATCTTCATATAAGGTTTACAATGTTTTTTGTGTATTTGCTATGACTAAACTTCTCTACACTCCTTTGTAGATTTGAGTTAGACATTGTGACTTTTGGATAATTTTAACTAATGTCAGTGCACTATATTTTGTAGTTGGAATGACATGTTGAGGTCCATGTGTCTTATGCTTATGATCATTTGGAGTATTTTTCTTCTAGGGCCTATGCTTGGATGACCTAATGTATGTAAAGAGTTACAAAGATTAAATATTTTATGTGAATGTAAGAGAGAGCTATTATAGGTCCATGCCAACCTATATTTCACGTGTTTGGGAAAAAAGGAATTTTGATTTGAATTGGGTACTGACAAGGAATGCTTTATAAGATTTAAGGCTACATTGAATTAGGTTGAACTAATTGATGTTTACAATGGAGTTTGGTATATTTATACAAGATTGTTTTGAGTTTGAAGATATAAAATATGAGTGTGTACATGGTTTGAATAAAAGCACTGATGCAAAACTTCGTAGAGCTGACTGAATAAGTTGTAAATATTGAGAAGAGATGTGTGATTATAGAGAAGAGTATATATTTGTGCTATAAGTTGGATAAATTGTATTATGCTAGTATTTTCAGCTTCGAAGGAACTAAATCCACCATATGTTAAATGCACTTTGCATTTGTTCAAATACTAGTCGTTAAACCACTTCTTTCTATTTGTCATTTATTTGTAAATAGTGAGTTCACTTGGATAGTGAGTCCACCTGAGTTAACCATTTTATAGTATGTTGTACATAACTAGTTATAACATATTGTGAGCTACTCCTCACTTTGGTATTTCCCTTTTCTTCTTTTGCACATTAAAATACTAGTGTTCATGTGTTGTGTGTGTTATGGGTTGTTCATACTTTCATTCCTTATAACTCTGAAATATGATTTGGTAATTGGGTGGTTTAATAGAATATTGATTCACCCCCTCCTTTTAGTATTCTAAGTACTCAAGAATTGGTATTGGAGCTTGGTTCCTCGGAAGAAGCTTGACCACTTTCGGAATATCTTGGAGATTCAACACATGGCTAATAGAAAGCTCCCTATTTCTTCGGAAGTGATTATTGTTATTAGATACATAGAAGAATATTAGATTATGATATTACTATCAGGATTCAACCGTGTAGTTTCGAGTAAAACTAATTGACCCATGTTTCATGAGTAGTGGTTCAACAAAAACCCATCTCTCATGATATTGAATGGTCCACTTAGCACTCATTGCATCTAGGTGATGCTCACAGAGGTGAAGCGTTGGTCCGTCCCGGGAGGTCACCCATCCTAGTACTGCTCCAGCTCAAGCGCGCTTAACCAAGGAGTTTTCTCCAAGGTTAAGCCCGCTTGAGTTGTTATCCCATTTGCAAAACCTTCAGCAAGTGTTGTGCCTTATCAACCATTCATAATAGAGCCCCTTTAGCTCATCAATTGATAAGTAGGATGTATTTTTCCACAGCGTGTCAAATTGTGATATTGCTATCAGGATTCAACCGTGTAGTATCGAGTAAAACTCATTGACCCATGATTCATGAGTAGTGATTCAACAAGAACCCATCCCTCATGATATCGAATGGTCCACTTAGCACTCATTGCATCTAGGTGATGCTCACAAAGGTGAAGCGTTGGTCCGCCACAGGAGGTCACCCATCCCAGTACTGCTCCAGCAAAAGCCCGCTTAACCAGGGAGTTTTCTCCAAGGTTAAGTCTGCTTGAGTTGTTACCCCATTTGCAAAACCTTCAGCAAGTGTTGTGCCTTATGAACCATTCATAATAGAGCCCCTTTAGCTCATCAATTGATAAGTAGGAGGTATTTTTCCACAGCGTGTCAAATTGTGATATTGCTATCGAATTCAACCGTAGCTTCGGAACAACTCATCGACCCATGATTCATGAGAGTGTGGTTCAAAAAACCCATCTCTCATGAGGCTGGAATGTCCACTTGCACCTGTCAGCATCTAGGTGATGCTCATGTAGGTGAAGCTGCTGGTCCATCCTTATGGAGGTCACCCATCCAAGATTACTTATACCAAACGCTTTAACCAGGAGTTTTCACCAAAACAAGCCTGCTGAGTTGTTACCCCATTTGCAAAACCTTCAACAAGTGTTGTTGCAGGAACCATTCATAATAGAGCTCTTTAGCTCATCAATTGATAAGGGAGGCATTTTTCCTGCCGCCGTGTCAAATTGTGATATTGCTATCGTATCTAACTATGTAGCTTTGTCAAACTGCTGATCTAAGGATTCATGAGTAGTGGTTCCAAAACCCATCTCTCATGATATCAAAATGGGTCCACTAGCATTCATTGCACTTAGGTGATGCTCACAAAGGAAGCGTTGGTCCGCCCTCGGAGGCCACCATCCTTAGTGTCAGCTCAGCTAAGCGCCGCGAACTGTGAGTTTTCCAAGCGGCTTCATTGTTATACCCCATTTGCAAAACCTTAGCAAGTGCCAGCCTTACCAACCATTCATAATACAGCCCCTTAGCTAATCAACTGATAAGTAGGATGTATTTTTCCACAACATGTCAAATTGTGATATTGCTATCAGGATTCAACCATGTAGTTTCGAGTCAAACTCATTGACCCATGATTCATGAGTAGTGGTTCAACAAAAACCCATCTCTGATGATATCG
>VDFB02000017.1:60611962-60678641 GCA_007258455.2 Sequoia sempervirens
TTGCAAAACCTTCAGCAAGTGTTGTGCCTTATGAACCATTCATAATACAGCCCTTTAGCTCATCAATTGATAAGTAGGACGTATTTTTCTACAGCGTGTCAAATTATGGTATTGCTAACAGGATTCAACGGTGTAGTTTTGAGTCAAACTCATTGACCCATGTTGCATGAGTAGTGGTTCAACAAGACCCATCTCTCATGATATCGAATGGTCCACTTAACACTCATTGCATCTAGGTGATGCTCACAGAGGTGCAGCGCCGGTCCATCCCGGGAGGTCACCCATCCCAGTACTGCTCCAGCTCAAGCGCGCATAACCAGGGAGTTTTCTCCAAAGTTAAGCCCGCTTGAGTTGTTATCCCATTTGCAAAACTTTCAGCAAGTGTTGTGCCTTATGAACAATTCATAATAGAGCCCTTTTAGCTCATCGATTGATAAGTAGGAGGTATTTTTCCACAGTGTGTCAAATTGTGATATTGCTATCGGGATTCAACCGTGAAGTTACAACTCAAACTCATTGACCCATGATTCATGAGCACTAGTTTAACAAAAACCCATATCTCATGATATCGAATGATAACTTAGCACTCATTGAATCTAGGTGATGCTCACAAAGGTATGAGCGTTGGTCAGATACGGGAGGTCACGCCCATCTGATCGCTCCGAGTTCAAGCTCGTTCGCCGGGGAGTTTTCTCCAAAGGTTAAGCCGTTTCAGTTATTTACCACATTTGCGGAAACTTTCAACAAGTGTTGTGGCTTATGAACCATTCATAATAGAGCCCTTTTAGCTCATCAATTGATAAGTAGGAGGTATTTTTCCACAGCGTGTCAAATTATGATATTGCTATCAGGATTCAACCGTGTAGTTTCGAGTCAAACTCATTGACCCATGTTTCACGACTAGAGGTTCAACATGAACCCATCTCTCATGATATCGAATGCTCCACTTAGCACTCATTGCATCTAGGCGATGCTCACATAGGTGAAGCGTTGGTCCGTCCCGGGAGGTCACCCATCCATGTACTACTCCAGCTCAAGTGCGCTTAACCAGGGAGTTTTCTCCAAGGTTAAGCCCGTTTGAGTTGTTACCCCATTTGTAAAACCTTCAGCAAGTGTTGTGCATTATTAACCATTCATAATAGAGCCCCTTTAGCTCATCAATTGATAAGTAGGAGGTATTTTTCCACAGCTTGTCAAATTATGATATTGCTATCAGGATTCAACCATGTAGTTTCGAGTCAAACTCATTGACCCATGTTTCATGACTAGGGGTTCAACAAGAACCCATCTCTCATGATATCGAATGGTCCACTTAACACTCATTGCATCTAGGTGATGCTAAAAGAGGTGAAACGTTGGTCCGTCCCGAGAGGTCACCCATCCCAGTTCTGCTCCAACTCAAGCGCACTTAACCAGTGGGTTTTCTCCAAGGTTTAGGCTACTTGAGTTGTTACTCCATTTGCAAAACCTTCAACAAGTGTTGTGCCTTATGAACCATTCATAATAGAGCCCTTTAACTCATCAATTGATAAGTAGGAGGTATTTTTCCACAGCGTGTCAAATTATGATATTGCTATCAGGATTCAACCGTGTAGTTTCGAGTCAAACTCATTGACCCATGTTTCATGAGTAGTGGTTCAACAAGAACCCATCTCTAATGATATCGAATGGTCCACTTAGCACTCATTGCATCTAGGTGATGCTCACAGAGGTGAAGCGTTGGTCCGCCCCGGGAGGTCACCCATCCCAGTACTGCTCCAGCTCAAGCGCGCTTAACCAGGGAGTTTTCTCCAAGGTTAAGCCCGCTTGAGTTATTACCCCATTTGCAAAACCTTCAGCAAGTGTTGTGCCTTATGAACCATTCATAATAGAGCCCTTTAACTCATCAATTGATAAGTAGGAGGTATTTTTCCACAGCGTCTCAAATTATGATATTGCTATCAGGATTCAACCGTGTAGTTTCGAGTCAAACTCATTGACCCATGTTTCATGAGTAGTGGTTCAACAAGAACCCATCTCTCATGATATCGAATGGTCCACTTAGCACTCATTGCAGCTAGGTGTTCGTCACAGAGGTGAAGCGTTGGTCCATCCCGGGAGTTCACCCAACCCAGTACTGCGCCAGCTCAAGCACGCTTAACCAGGGAGTTTTCACCAAGGTTAAGCCCATTTGAGTTGTTACCCCATTTGCAAAACCTTCATTAAGTGTTGTGCCTTATGAACCATTCATAATAAAGCCCCTTTAGCTCATCAATTGATAAGTAGGAGGTATTTTTCCACATCGTATCAAATTATGATATTGCTATCACGATTCAACCGTGTAGTTTCGAGTCAAACTCATTGACCCATGTTTCATGAGTAGTGGTTCAACAAGAACCCATCTCTCATGATATCGAATGGTCCACTTAGCAGTCATTGCATCTAAATGATGCTCGCAGAGGTGAAGCGTTTATCCTTCTCGGGAGGTCACCCATCCCAGTACTACTCCAACTCAAGTGCGCTTAACCAGGGAGTATTCTCCAAAGTTAAGCCCGCTTGAGTTGTTACCCCATTTGCAAAACCTTCAGCAAGTGTTGTGCCTTATGAACCATTCATAATACAGCCCTTTAGCTCATCAATTGATAAGTAGGACGTATTTTTCTACAGCGTGTCAAATTATGGTATTGCTAACAGGATTCAACGGTGTAGTTTTGAGTCAAACTCATTGACCCATGTTGCATGAGTAGTGGTTCAACAAGACCCATCTCTCATGATATCGAATGGTCCACTTAACACTCATTGCATCTAGGTGATGCTCACAGAGGTGCAGCGCCGGTCCATCCCGGGAGGTCACCCATCCCAGTACTGCTCCAGCTCAAGCGCGCATAACCAGGGAGTTTTCTCCAAAGTTAAGCCCGCTTGAGTTGTTATCCCATTTGCAAAACTTTCAGCAAGTGTTGTGCCTTATGAACAATTCATAATAGAGCCCTTTTAGCTCATCGATTGATAAGTAGGAGGTATTTTTCCACAGTGTGTCAAATTGTGATATTGCTATCGGGATTCAACCGTGAAGTTACAACTCAAACTCATTGACCCATGATTCATGAGCACTAGTTTAACAAAAACCCATATCTCATGATATCGAATGATAACTTAGCACTCATTGAATCTAGGTGATGCTCACAAAGGTGAAGCGTTGGTCCGTCCTGGGAGGTCACCCATCCCAGTACTGCTCCAGTTCAAGCTCGTTTAACCAGGGAGTTTTCTCCAAGGTTAAGCCCGCTTGAGTTGTTACACCATTTGCAAAACCTTCAGCAAGTGTTGTGCCTTATGAACCATTCATAATAGAGCCCTTTTAGCTCATCAATTGATAAGTAGGAGGTATTTTTCCACAGCGTGTCAAATTATGATATTGCTATCAGGATTCAACCGTGTAGTTTCGAGTCAAACTCATTGACCCATGTTTCACGACTAGAGGGTTCTTAGACCCATCTCTCATGATGCTCAGATGCTCCCACTTAGCACTCATTGCATGGTGATGCTCACATAGAGTGGGGCAGAATTAGTCGGAGGTCCTTGCATCCGTAGCCTACTCAGCTCAAGTGCGCTTAACCAGGTAGTTTTCTCCAAAGTTAAGCCCGTTTGAGTTGTTACCCAATTTGCAAAACCTTCAGCAAGTGTTGTGCCTTATGAACCATTCATAATAGAGCCCCTTTAGCTCATCAATTGATAAGTAGGAGGTATTTTTCCACAGCTTGTCAAATTATGATATTGCTATCAGGATTCAACCATGTAGTTTCGAGTCAAACTCATTGACCCATGTTTCATGACTAGGGGTTCAACAAGAACCCATCTCTCATGATATCGAATGGTCCACTTAACACTCATTGCATCTAGGTGATGCTAAAAGAGGTGAAACGTTGGTCCGTCCCGAGAGGTCACCCATCCCAGTTCTGCTCCAACTCAAGCGCACTTAACCAGTGGGTTTTCTCCAAGGTTTAGGCTACTTGAGTTGTTACTCCATTTGCAAAACCTTCAACAAGTGTTGTGCCTTATGAACCATTCATAATAGAGCCCTTTAACTCATCAATTGATAAGTAGGAGGTATTTTTCCACAGCGTGTCAAATTATGATATTGCTATCAGGATTCAACCGTGTAGTTTCGAGTCAAACTCATTGACCCATGTTTCATGAGTAGTGGTTCAACAAGAACCCATCTCTAATCTACGATATTGAATGGTCCACTTAGCACTCATTGCATCTAGGTGATGCCTCTGCAGGTCAAGGGGTTATTCAGCCCCAGAGGTCACCCATCGCAAGACAGCCCAGTTGCCGCCGCTTAACCAGGGAGTTTTTTCCAAGGTTAAGCCCGCTTGATTTGTTACCCCATTTTCAAAACCTTCAACAATTGTTGTGGCTTATGAACCATTCATAATAGAGCCCTTTTAGCTCATCAATTGATAAGTAGGAGGTATTTTTCCACAGCGTGTCAAATTATGATATTGCTATCAGGATTCAACCGTGTAGTTTCGAGTCAAACTCATTGACCCATGTTTCATGAGTAGTGGTTCAACAAGAACCCATCTCTCATGATATCAATGGTCCACTTAGCACTCATTGCATCTAGGTGATGCCTGCTGCAGGTGAAGTGTTGGTTTGTCCCGAGGTCACCATCCCTCAGACGCTTCCCATCAAGCACGCTTTGACCTGTGAGTTTTCCAAGGTTAAGCTTTCAACTTTGAGTTTTGAGCGCCACTCCCATTTGCAAAACCTTCGCCAGTACAGCCTTAAGTGAAACATTCCTATAATAGCCCCTTTAGCTCATCAATTGATAGTAGGAGGTATTTTCGGTGACAACAGAATAAATTATAGATATTGCTAATCGTAGATCCGAATTTCGAGTCAAAATCTCATTGACCCATGATTCAAGGAGTAGCTCTCAACAAGGAACTCCATCTCTCAAGATATCAAATGGTCCACTTAGCACTCATTGTATCTAGGTGGATGCTCGCTGTAGCCGGAGCGCTATCCCAGATAGGGATTACCCATCCGAAGACGCTTCCAGTTCTGCCGCTTTAACTGTGGAGTTTTCTCCAAGGTTAAACCCGCTTGAGTGGTTACCCCATTTGCAAAATGTTCAGCAAGTGTTGTGCCTTATGAACGATTCATAATAGAGCCTCTTTAGCTCATCAATTGATAAGTAGGAGGTAGTTTTCCACAACGTGTCAAATTGTGATATTGCTATCAGGATTCAACTGTGTAGTTTCGAGTAAAACTCATTGACCCATGTTAATGAGTAGTGGTTCAACAAGAACCCACCTCTCATGATATCAAATGGTCCACTTAGCACTCATTGCATCTAGGTGATGTTCACAGAGGTGAAGCGTTGGTCCGACCTGGGAGGTCACCCATCCCAGTATAGCTCCAACTCCAGCGCGCTTAACCAAGGAGTTTTTTCCAAGGTTAAGCCCGCTTGAGTTGTTACCCCATTCGCAAAACCTTCAGCAAGTGTTGTGCCTTATGAACCATTCATAATAGAGCCCCTTTAGCTCATCAATCGATATGTAGGAGGTATTTTTCCACAGCGTGTCAAATTGTGATATTGCTATCAGGATTCAACCGTGTAGTTTCGAGTCAAACCTATTGACCCATGTTTCATGAGTAGTGGTTCAACAAGAACCCATCTCTCATGATATCAATGGTCCACTTAGCATTCATTGCATCTAGGATGCCTCACAGGTGAAGCTGAACCGTCCCTAAGGTCACTCCATCCCAAGATTGCTGTACTGCTTTTAACCAGGGAGTTTTCTCCAAGGTTAAGCCCGCTTGAGTTGTTACCCCATTTGCAAAACCTTCAGCAAGTGTGTGCCTTATGAACCATTCATAATAGAGCCCCTTTAGCTCATCAACTGATAAGTAGGAGGTATTTTTCCACAGCGTGTCAACTTGTAATATTGCTATCAGGATTCAACCGTGTAGTTTCGGGTCAAACTTATTGACCCATGTTTCATGAGTAGTGGTTCAACAAGAACCCATCTCTCATGATATCGAATGGTCCACTTAGCATTCATTGCATTTAGGTGATGCTCACAGAGTTGAAGCGTTGGTCCGTCCCGGCAAGTCACCCATCCCAGTACTGCTCCAGCTCAAGCGCGCTTAACCAGGGAGTTTTCTCCAAGGTTAAGCCCGCTTGAGTTGTTACCCCATTTTCAAAACCTTCAGCAAGTGTTGTGGCTTATGAACCATTCATAATAGAGCCCCTTTAGCTCATCAATTTGATAAGTAGGAGGTATTTTTCCACAGCGTGTCAAATTATGATATTGCTATCAGGATTCAACCGTGTAGTTTCGATTCAAACTCATTGAACCATGATTCATGAGTAGTGGATCAACAAAAACCCATCTCTCATTATATCGAATGGTCCACTTAGCACTCATTGCATCTAGGTGATGCTCAGAGAGGTGAAGAGTTCGTCCGTCCCTGGAGGTCACCCATCACAGTACTGCTTCAGCTCAAGCGCACTGAACCAGGGAGTTTTTTCCAAGGTTAAGTCCGTTTGAGTTGTTCCCCCATTTGCAAAACGTTCAGCAAGTGTTGTGCCTTATGAACCATTCATAATAGAGCCCCTTTAGCTCATCAATTGATAAGTATGAGGTATTTTTCCACAGCGTGTCAAATGATGATATTGCTATCAGGATTCAACCATGTAGTTTCGAGTCAAACTCATTGACCCATGTTTCATGAGTAGTGGTTCAACAAAAACCCATCTCTCATGATATCGAATGGTCCACTTAGCACTCATTACATCTAGGTGATGCTCACAGAGGTGAAGCGTTGGTCCGTCCTAGGAGGTCACCCATCCCAGTACTGCTCCAGCTCAAGCGCGCTTAACCAGGGTTTTTTTTCCAAGGTTAAGCCCGCTTGAGTTGATACCCCATTAACAAAACTTTCAGCAAGTGTTGTGCATTATGAACCATTCATAATAGAGCCCTTTAGCTCATCAATTGATAAGTAGGAGGTATTTTTCCACAGCATGTCAAATTATGATATTGCTATCATGATTCAACCGTGTAGTTTCGAGTAAAACTCATTCACCCATGTTTCATGAGTAGTGGTTCAACAAGACCCATCTCTCATGATATCGAATGGTCCACTTAGCACTCATTGCATCTAGGTGATGCTCACAGAGGTGAAGCATTGGTCTATCCCGGGAGGTCACCCATCCCAGTACTGCTTCAGCTCAAACGCGCTTAACCAGGGAGTTTTCCCCAAGGTTAAGCCTATTTGAGTTGTTATCCCATTTGCAGAAACTTCAGCAAGTGTTGTGCCTTATGAACCATTCATAATAGAGCCCCTTTAGGTCATGAATTGATAAGTAGTAGGTATTTCTCCACAGCGTGTCAAATTATGATATTGCTATCAGGATTCAACCGTGTAGTTTCGAGTCAAACTCATTGGCGCATGATTCATGACTAGTGGTTCAACAAGAACCCATCTCTCATGATATCGAATGGTCCACTTAGCACTTATTGCATCCATGTGATGCTCACAAAGGTGAAGCGTTGGTCCGCCCCGGGAGGTCACCCATCTCAGTACTGCTCCAGCTCGAACACGCTTAACCAGGGAGTTTTCTCCAAGGTTAAGCTCGCTTGAGTTGTTACCCCATTTGCAAAACCTTCAGCAAGTGTTGTGCCTTATGAACCATTCATAATAGAGCCCCTTTAGCTCATCAATTGATAAGTAGGAGATATTTTTCCATAGCATGTCAAATTACGATATTGTTATCAGGCTTCAACCATGTAGTTTCCAGTCAAACTCATTGACCCATGTTTCATGAGTAGTGGTTCAACAAGAACCCATCTCTCATGATATCGAATGGTCCACTTAGCACTCATTGCATCTAGGTGACGCTCACAGAGGTGAAGCGTTGGTCCGTCCAGAGAGGTCACCCATCCCAGTACTGCTCCAGCTCGAGCGCGCTTAACCAGAGAATTTTCTCAAAGTTAAGCCCATTTGAGTTGTTACCGCATTTGCAAAAACTTCAGCAAGTGTTGTGCCTTATGAACCAGTCATAATAGAGCCCTTTAGCTCATCAATTGATAAGTAGGAGGTATTTTTCTACAGCGTGTCAAATTATGATATTGCTATTAGGATTCAACCATGTAATTTTGAGTCAAACTCATTGACCGATGTTTCATGAGTAGTGGTTCAACAAGACCCATCTCTCATGATATCGAATGGTCCACTTAGCACTCATTGCATCTAGGTGATGCTCATAGAGGTGAAGCGTTGGTCTGTCCCGGGAGGTCACCCATCCCAGTACTGCTCCAGCTCAAGCGTGCTTAACTAGGGAGTTTTCTCCAAGGTTAAGCCCGCTTGAGTTGTTATCCCATTTGCAAAACCTTCAGCAAGTGTTGTGCCTTATGAACCATTCATAATAGAGCCCCTTTAGCTCATCAATTGATAAGTAGGAGGTATTTTTCCACAGCGTGTCAAATTATGATATTGCTATCAGGATTCAACCGTGTAGTTTCGACTCAAACTCTTTGACCAATGATTCATGAGTAGTGGTTCAACAAGAACCCATCTCTCATGATATCAAATGGTCCACTTAGCACTCATTGCATCTATGTGATGCTCACAGAGGTGAAGCACTGGTCCGTCCCGGGAGGTCACCCATCCCAGTACTGCTCCAGCTCAAGCACGCTTAACCAGGGAGTTTTCTCCAAGGTTAAGTCCGATTGAGTTGTTACCTCATTTGCAAAACCTTCAGCAAGTGTTGTGCCTTATGAACCATTCATAATAGAGCCCCTTTAGCTTATCAATTGATAAGTAGGAGGTATTTTTCCATAGCGTGTCAAATTATGATATTGTTATCAGGATTCAACCCTGTAGTTTACAGTCAAACTCATTGACCCATGTTTCATGAGTAGTGGTTCAACAAGAACCCATCTCTCATGATATCGAATGGTCCACTTAGCACTCATTGCATCTACGTGATGCTCACAGAGGTGAAGCGTTGGTCGGCCCAGGGAGGTCACCCATCCTAGTACTGCTCCAGCTTAAGCAAGCTTAACCAGGGATTTTTCTCCAAGGTTAAGCTCGCTTGAGTTGTTACCCCATTTGCAAAACCTTCAACAAGTGTTGTTCCTTCTAAACCATTCATAATAGAGCCCCTTTAGCTCATCAATTGATAAGTAGTAGGTATTTTTCCATAGCTTGTCAAATTATGATATTGCTATCAGGATTCAACCGTGTAGTTTCGAGTCAAACTCAATAACCCATGTTTCATGAGTAGTGGTTCAAAAAGAACCCATCTGTCATGATATCGAAAGGTCCACTTAGCACTCATTGCATCTAGGTGATGCTCACAGAGGTGAAGCATTGGTCGGTCCCGGGAGGTCACCCATCCCAGTACTGCTCCAGCTGAAGCGCGCTTAATCAGGGAGTTTTCTCCAAGGTTAAGCCCGCTTGAGTTGTTACCCCATTTGCAAAACATTTAGCAAGTGTTGTGTCTTATGAACCATTTATAATAGAGCCCTTTAGCTCATCAATTGATAAGTAGGAGGTATTTTTCCACAGCGTGTCAAATTATGATATTGCTATCAGAATTCAACCGTGTAGTTTCAAGTCAAACTTATTGACCTATGATTCATGAGTAGTGGTTCAACAAGAACCCATCTCTCATGATATCGAATGGTGCACTTAGCACTCATTGCATTTAGGTGATGCTCACATAGGTGAAGCGTTGGTCCGTCCTGGGAGGTCACCCATTGCAGTACTGCTCCAGCTCAAGCACACTTAACTAGGGAATTTTCTCCAATGTTAAGCCCACTTGAGTTGTTACCCCATTTGCAAAACCTTGATCAAGTGTTGTGCCTTATTAACCATTCATAATAGAGCCCTTTAGCTCATCAATTGATAAGTATGAGGTGTTTTTCCACAGCGTGTCAAATTATGATATTGCTATCAGGATTCTACCGTGTAGTTTCGAGTCAAACTCATTGACCCATGTTTCATGAGTAGTGGTTCAACAAGAACCCATCTCTCATGATATCGAATGGTCCACTTAGCACTCATTGCATCTATGTGATGCTCACAGAGGTGAATTGTTGGTCCGTCCCGGGAGGTCACCCATCCCAGTACTGCTCTAGCTCAAGCGCGCTTAACCAGGGAGTTTTCTCCAAGGTTAAGCCCGCTTGAGTTGTTACCGCATTTGCAAAACCTTCAGCAAGTGTTGTCCCTTATGAACCATTCATAATAGAGCCTTTTGAGCACGCTTGAGCTGGAGCAGTACTGGGATGGGTGACCTCCCGAGATGAACCAACGCTTCACCTCTATGAGCATCACCTGGATGCAATGAGTGCTAAGTGGATGATTTGATATTATGAGAGATGGGTTCTTGTTGAACCACTACTCATGAAACATGGGTTGATGAGTTTGACTCGAAACTACACGGTTGAATCCTGATAGTAATATCATAATTTGACACGCTGTGGAAAAATACCTCCTAGTTATCAATTGATGAGCTAAAGGGGCTCTATTATGAATGGTTCATAAGGCACAACACTTGCTGAAGGTTTTGTAAATGGGGTAACAACTCAAATGGGCTTAACCTTGGAGAAAACTCCCTAGTTATACACGCTTGAGCTGGAGCAGTACTGGGATGGGTGACCTCTCGGGACGGACCAACGCTTCACCTCTGGGAGCATCACCTAGATGCAATGAGTGCTAAGTGGACCATTCGATATCATGAGAGATGGGTTCTTGTTGAACCACTACTCATGAAACATGGGTTGATGAGTTTGACTCGAAACTACACGGTTGAATCCTGATAGCAATATCATAATTTGACACGCTATGGAAAAATACCTCCTACTTATCAATTGATGAGCTAAAGGGTCTCTATTATGAATGGTTCGTAAGGCACAACACTTGTTGAAGGTTTGCAAATGGGGTAACAACTCAAGCGAGCTTAACCTTGGAGAAAACTCCCTGGTTAAGCGCGCTTGAGTTGGAGCAGTACTGGGATGGGTGACCTCTCGGGACTTACCAACGCTTCACCTCTATGAGCATCACCTAGATGCAATGAGTGCTAAGTGGACCATTTGATATCATGAGAGATGGGTTCTTGTTGAACCACTGCTCATGAATCATGGGTCAATGAGTTTGACTCGAATCTACACGGTTGAATCCTGATAGCGATATCATAATTTGACACGCTGTGGAAAAATACCTCCTACTTATCAATTGATGAGCTAAAGGGGCTCTATTATTAATGATTCATAAGGCACAACACTTGCTGAAGGTTTTGCAAATGGGGTAACAACTCAAGCGGGCTTAACCTTGGAGAAAACTCCCTGGTTAAGTACGCTTGAGCTGGAGCAGTGCTGGGATGGGTGACCTCCCGGGATGGACCAACGCTTCACCTCTGTGAGCATCACCTAGATGCAATGAGTGCTAAGTGGACCATTCGATATCATGAGAGATGGGTTCTTGTTGAACCACTACTCATGAAACATGGGTCAATGAATTTGACTCGAAACTACATGGTTGAATCCTAATAGGAATATCATAATTTGACACGCTGTGGAAAAATACCTCCTACTTATCAGAGTATTGGATGTTGGAAAAAGATGGGTGAATCAAATTTTCTTTTGAATATCTTGAAAACGTTTAAGATGAAAATAAATTATGAAGGAAAATAATAAAGAAGAAAATGATTACATCAAAAAATTGAGAGAAAATCAACAAGTTTAGAGAAAGGATTAAGAAGGTCAATGAACATTTGAAACAAGAAAATGAGAACACCATTGAACTGAAAGTACATGTGGATGAATAGAAAATAATTGAGAAATGTAAGAATTCTATGGTAAAAAGAAAAATTAATGAATGCACAAGGCTTGAACAAGAAGTGGTAAATCTAAGTTTATATCTGGAGAAAGCAAGGAGTCATGCAGACAAATTCAAGACAAGTTCTATAATGCTTGATGTGTTAATTACAAGAGAGAAAGCATCCAAAGAAAAAGGTGGTTTGGGACTTGAAATAGTAGAAATCTTAAAAGAAGATCCAACACCTAATGTAAAGAAGACCGATGAAATAGAGAAGATTGAAGACTAGAAGAATAATGGAAAGTTATAGAATCAAAGAAACAATACTAGAAGACCCCTATTAGACAACAAAATAATAAAAGATGCCCATGTTTCAATGGTATTTGTTATTCTTGCAATAAATTTGGACATACAACAATGGCATGTAGAAGCAAAATGAATCAGAATGTTTCATTTTTTGCTAGTCAATGCTTTATATCCAAGAAGTTTGGACAAAGAGAAAATGAATATAGAATTCAAATGATGAATGCATATAAAAATGGTAGAATTATTCAACCTTTCAATAGTTATTTCTATACATACTATGGATTTGGACACAAGGGTAATCAATGCATATCCAAAATGAATGAAATAAATAATGCTAAGATAAATGTCATATGGAGCAACTGTAATAGACCTTGACATATTGCTACATTTTGTAGAAGCATAAATACAAGGAAGAATAATCCAACAAAGAGAAATGAACTAGTTAAAAAGAATAATTCAATTGATGGAGGATGAGTGTGAAGAGTGTGCAATTCAAATATTTATGATGAAAAGTGAAAAAGTGTGAAACACAGTGCCAAATTTAATGCCTAAGACTACTAGATATAGTAAGCAGAAGGTGTCAACATCCTTCAGTGAGACTGTGAATGATCCAGTGGTGTAGTGGTGAGCCTTTATGAGTTCTTTGAGATGAATTTCTCATTGTAATAGTAGTGTAGTAAAATGCATACCCTTGCATTTTCACACTTTCTTGGCCTTGCCTTGCTTTATTTATTCTTCTTTATGGTCTAATTGGTCCTATTTTGTGTCCACAAGCCCTATGATTGACATATTTTTTTGGTTAATCCTGACATAATCCAATCATAAATGTTAATTTAATGACTCCATCGCCGTGTCCCTAATTTTTTGGTTCGAACTAAAATGCCACCTAGGGTGTCTTAGTCCCCCAAAGCTCTCAGGACCCTAACTTTGGCATCTCTAGATTAGGCCCCTTTTTGGTGTCTATGCCCCAAGTTTTTCGGACATGGGACTAAGATGCCACCTAGGGCATCTTAGTCCTCCTCGAGTCATTTTTTAAGGTTTAATTTCAAATTTTGGTGGGATATAGACTCCTTTATTCAATGAATTCATATGTCATCTTTATGCGATATAATTTTAGGATATTAAGCATAGATAAGTATAAATACAATGTTCCTTGATTTATTTCAACCCAAGTCTTTTGTGAGATATTTTATCATAGCATTATTGAGTTCACATGAGCACTGAAGAGTAAATTAATCAAGCATTTGGAGCCATTTTTAAATTCAAGAATCATATCAAATTGTTTTCTTGCATCATGTGTGTTGTTGTGCTAACATTTGTGATGTAGGGTTTTGATTCAAGCAAAGCAATTCAAGTTCAATCTATCAAGAATTCAAGATCCATATACATTGCAACCATTACACACAACTTTGCAAAATTTGTAAAAGTTTGTCTAGTTGTATAATTACGTGTTGTTCACACATCATTCCTTTATTTCATTTCATTTTATTTCAAGGTTTAATTACAAACAAGGGGTTTGACCAAGGAAATCCCTCATTCACTAACAAACAACAAGTTTTTCCCATCTTGCACATTTGTGATTCTAGATCTAGGTTGTAGACTTGAAGAGAACTTGGAGTGAAAAGTTACAAAGTTGCATTACAAATTTGTCATCTTCATAGAAACTCACTTGCAAGCCTTATTCAGAAGTTTTAGAAACTGAGATCGGAAGGGAAGTTTGTGTAAACCTCAAAGCTTAGGATCCTATTCAGAGTTTGCATAAATTTAGAATGAGGCCAATACACCATATTGGTCATCTTAGTCCTTGTAGGCTCAAATTTTAGATATTTTTAGAGATCTAGTTCTAAGACTTGAAAACTTTGCATTTTGCCCAAAAAATAGCAACGAGACTAATATACCATTTTGGGCATCTTAGTCCTCCACAACATATTGGCAACCTCTTTGCATTTCTAGAATCCTCATGACATCTCCAAATTTCCCAAGTGCACACATACCATCCCTCTATTAAATAATTTCATCATTTGCATCTTTCATTTAGCTTGCATTGTTAGTGATAGGTCATTTTGCATATCACAACATGTTTTCAAACATTTTCTTTTCCAAGCATTGGCTTGGTTTTGAACCCCTTAGAACTTAAGAAACCCTTCCTAGGACCCTCCCAATTGAGAATTGGCTCACCTAGAGAGGTTGTTAGTTAATCCAATTAGGACTCAAAGGACATTAATAAATGGTTGAATGAGAAAAGTGTGATATCTCATAAAGGTATCCATTTTCCCATCCATCATTTTTGTGAACTCGACACTTTTTCTTTTCTGATTTGGAGTCTATTAAGTCATTAGATCTAGATAGCATTTATTCTTTCATTACATCTTGCATTAGTGAAAGTGCATCTAGGTATATTGCATCTTGAATTAGTGAAATTACATTTAACTTTTCCTATATTTGCATTAGTGAAAAGCGCATATAGGGTGGATATTTACTTTATTGCATCATTTCATTTCATTGAAAAATTAAATAGTGCATTATTCTTCATCTTCATTGCATTCAATTTCTTGTTTCTAGATACTTTTTCTTGCACTTATTTGCACATTTTTATATTTCTGAGCATCAACATATTGCATAGGAAATTTGTACACACTATTGATATTCTAGAATTCCTTGTTTTTCAGAAAAAAACCTCTGCTAGGATTAAAATTCCCTTCTTGGAATCTTAGTCCCTCTCAGTATTTTTTCTTCAAAATTCTCTCTCTTTTTTTTTCTATCTATTTCAGCCTCTAGAACTTCATAATCTCATTAAGAGGAAAAAGACACTCTTCCTAGTGTCTTAGTCCCTATTTCCTTTGATTCTTAGGTTTTTAGGATCTAAAATTGCTTTTTTGTGCTTCTATGGGTTGCTTTGATTTTTGGTTTCAATTTCCATATTTGTTGTTATTCCAACTTCTTTCATTTCAAGTGTAATTGCAAGCATAGGATATTGTGTTCATTGCATTTTATGTGGTTTATCCCTTTTATGAGTACGTGGTGTCCTATTGCTAATACTATGGTTAGATGAAGTATGATACTCATGGCATCCCACAATAAGACACTCATTGTGGATCTTGGGTTATCAAGCTCTCTTACTTCTAGTTAGTTCACTAGGTATGAACCATAGCTTTTACACATCCTTTCCTATACCAACCTTGCCTATAAGTGTCATCTTGAGTTTCCAGACAATGATCTATCATATTCCTCAATAAAACATAATGAAAAAGCATGAAGACTTAACTCATTTACAAGATAGTGTATGTACTAAAACACTTCAAACACTGTTATACCTACCATATAGAACCTTCATTGTATGATGGAAAGTGATAAGGGATTAGAATTTTTGCATAACATAGCTCAAATATTTAGAAAAAATCTTCTTCCCATCACTAATGACACCCAAGCCTCAAAAAATATACAAAACCAAGGAGGAAATCAAACTCCTCCCTCTGCAACCATAACCTCAATTCCCACCCATACCATTCCTCAAGTAACCACCATAATACAACAAACAAGTAACATCCTTCCTACCTAAAACATTTCCACTATTTTTCCTTATACCTATGTGGCACCTAATCTTATATCTCCTCCCATAAGCAACTCATTTATTAGTCCTTCCAACAAATACATATTGCCACCCTATTCATCTCCATCACATACTACATGCAATGATCCTGTCATTAACCACCTCTTACAAATCCTTACATCCATCCAATGTGAAGTTTCCACCATAAATCAAAATCAGAATGGTCCACCCGCATACTATGTCAAGAAAAATCCATTGTCCTTAGATATATTGAGAAATCTAGTGCCACAAGGTATAGAGATCCCTATATTTAAGAAATATGAAGGGAAGGGAGATCTTACTAATCACGTTAATGCCTTTACTACTTTGTGTAGTGACTTTATCCATGAAGACAAACTGTTTGCTAAAATATTTCCCCACTCCTTCAAATACATTACTTTGGATTGGTTTTTTGCATTACTGAATAACTCAAATCATTCATTCAATGAAACTTTTGAGGCCTTTATTAATCATTTCCAAGCACACATTGTCCCTAAAATGACATTGGCTGATTTGATGAAATACAAAAAAGATAAGGGTGAAAAAATCACTAACTCTATTTTATGCTACCAATTGCTTTATTCCCAAATCAGTGTGAAAATTATCAATTCCCAACTTCAAAAGATGTTTTTTGAAAACTTACAAAGCAATATAAGGGATAAGCTTAAGATGATGAAATTTCCTTCCCTCATGCATTTATGTACTGCCCTTCGAGACTATCAGAATTCCCTAACCTGTAGTGAACCATAAACCACCACTACATATCCCAAAAAGACCGAAACCTCAAAGCAAAACAACTGCCAACCCTTCAAAAGATAAAATAAAATTTTCCTTCAACTAAATTCCACATCTCAACCTACCCAACTAGTTGATACCCAAGTAGTTACTATAAAGAAGAGTAATCCTTATATCTTTCGGGATATGCAAAGGAAATTTAGTCCCTTACCCGACACACTTCATAACATTATGACCCAAGTCTTAAGAAACAATATGCTTACCTTACCTCCTATTCAACCCCTTGACCTGAGCAAGCCATTACCTCTAAAATTTAGACACAATGCTTATTGTACTTATCACCAATAAAATTGACATGATATGGAACATTGCAAGCATCCTAAACATCTTGTGCAAGACCTCATTGATTCTAATCATATCTAAATTTGAGTTGTAAATGAAAAAGGTAATAAGTTTTTGGCTCCTCCCAAACGAAACTTGCAAATATTTACTAATCCTATTCCCAACCATAATATTTCATTTGTTAAGGCTAGTGAAACTAAGCCTAATGTGATTAATGCTGACACGGATAATGAAAATCGGAGAAATCATGAAGAAATTCCTATGGATGATGATGAACATATTCCTATGGATACTAATGAAAAAAGTATTACTAATATAATGATAGGAGTGGTTGAAATCAACCCTTGTAAACAACAAACCATTTACATTACTTTCTCTTTAGAAGAAACAATCAAACATGCACTTGATGGTCCTCTTTGCATAGCTAATAGAATCAATAACAAGCCTACTCCTTTGATTTTAATTGTTCCTATATGTTGAGAGAATGTGATCATAGAAGAACTCTTATATGTGCATGAACTTGGTCAAGATAGATATGATAAACTAAAAGTATGGATTAAAAAACATGATGGTTTTCTCATCGATCACACTGACTTTACAAGTAGGATTGAAGAAATAAAATGTATCATTCTCTATCATCTCTAATTCAAACCAATTTCATGTGAAGTTAAGCTAAAAATGGTTCCTCTCCATGAATGTGGTCCCATCCATTGTCCATATGTGCTTAAAGTTTCTAGTCAGCAAAGAAATATTTATAGTGAACCATAGTAGCTTTAGAACTTCATCTTCTTGTGGAAATTTCTCCTTATATTATTTTTGTCCTGAACCTATGGAACCTATAAGACCTCATGAAGACTTCCTTTTCCTATCCTACCAAAAATTCAAAGCTAAATACATAGCCAAACTATCTCTTGAAAACTTTCCTCCACTCATGATTGAACCTCCACCGATGCTTGAACCTCCACTACCTAAAGAAAACAATGTTGGGTCTAAAGCCCTTCCAACAAACCAAGATCCATCCACAAAAAATCTCTTTCCTATTTTGCTACAAGAGACCTAGAGAAAATAAAAAAATTCCTAATTTTCCTCCTAAGAAAATCTATAGAACTAAAGAGAAAGTGGTTGAACAACCTTCTATTGTTTCTTTGTTTCTTCCTTCACATGAATAAAAAGAACCTAGGGTTGAAAAAACCACTCCTACACAAATCCAACTTGAAAATCATAATAAAAGAAACTGCAATGCTAGAGAGAATAGACATAGATGTTGCACTATTTCTCAAAAGATGAATAATGATAAGAACATTGACATTCAAAATCCAAACTTGATAGAAGAAATAAATGATGACTCTCCTGTCTTACTAGAACAAATAAAATTTATATCTACACCACAACAAGGACCAACAACTTCTATGGATATTATCATTTCTCCTTCTATTGTGGTTTTTGGATGACGATGAGGAAATAGCTAAAATTGATGAGGAAGTGCATAATGAGTTACATTTGTTATTTTACTCTTTCATGAGCTTAAACAACAACAACAATGGTGATCCTCCTAAATTGATTGGTTCACCATGTGTTGAACTTGGTGATTCTCCTTGTACAACACTTGATAATGTACCTCTTGCTAGTGATTTGTATTCTACATATACTGAACAAGACTGGGATATGGATGACATGCTACATGGTTGAATCACATGTGTTTTACTAGTCTTTTATCTTTTCTTTTTCTTTTTCTTTCCTTTTTTCTTTTCTTTTTGTTTTCTTGCATGTGCCTAACATGATCCCCCATGATGTTTTGTTTGATGTTTCTATCTCTTTATGCATTCCTCTATTTGTACCTTCATTCTTCTATATGTTGTACACTTTTTCCTTTTGATTAATATGTTATCTTTTCCTTTCATTTTCATTTCTTGTGTTTTCCTTTTGGGGATGAAGCAAGGCATTGAGACATTCATGTCTCCTTCATTTTGACCCAAAATATTTTTCATTATCTTTTCTTTTCCTTTTCCTTTTCTTTTCCTTTTCATTTTTCTTGTTTTTTCCTTTTGGGGATGACACAAGGCATTGAGACACCCTATGCCTCTTCCATGTTGACCCAAAAGGCTCTTTATTTTATTATTTTTTAGATATTTTGTGTCTTTCTTCTAGTTCTATGTATTTGGGGAATGATGACAATTCCAAGCTCTCTAATATCATTGTAGCAAAGAACATACCGACCCAAAATCCATAGATCCCTTATGTGTTTGGTGTTTTCATTTTGGGAGCAACCCCTTCCTTTTCCTTTTTCTCTTGCATAACATAGCTTTACTTGGAAACATATGACTTGGCATAGAGCTTTCCAAGTTGGATCTCATGTCTTCCTTCTTGATTGTATTCTCATTTTTTCTAATTTAAAGTAATTGCTCACAATATGGTGTTAGTGATTTCTTTAAAGTGTGGGCATACATTGCCATTATTTTGGCATGATTTCACTTGTGTTTCTTCCTTTTCATGTTCTTTGATGTGATTTTCTTATTTCACATGAAATTTTTTCCTCTTTTTGGTGAAATTAGGAGTAATCTACTTCAATAGTGGGATATATCTTAGTATATTATATTCCCCTTAGTGGTGATGCAACACACTGCATCCCTAAAGTGGTGAATCTTTTATCCTTTGATTGGTCCTCTCTTGGAGACATTAGGCACGATGCCCTTAAGAGTAAGACCTCACATGAACTAAGAAAAATCCCTTTGAATATTCCTCTTTCTTGTTTCATTTTCTTTGTGTTTTTGTCCTTATTAAATTCATGGAGGCATGGCTTTCATATGGACCACCTTGGGGATCACCTAGTCAACACCTAGCTTCACTATCCCTTGTGAGCATGTGTTTTTGTTCATTATTAAAGTCATGGAGCTATGGCTTTGATATGGTCCCTTGGGTCTCACCTAGTGGACACCTAGCTCCTATTAGTGCTTGTGAGCATGCATTTTGTTTGCATAGTGGACAATGCATTCCACTTCTAAACCTCTTTTGGACAAAAAGTCTAGACCCAATCCACCACGTTGGATGACTAGTAAAAGCTTGATTTCTTGTAGTTTCTCCTTTCCATCTTTCATTTTACTGTCTTGACTTTGATGGTTTATGTTTTTGATTTGTTCATGAATTCATATATCATATGCAGGTGTGTTCCTTTGTGATTATGTTCATTTTTCCATAGGATCTTGATCCTGGGGGCTTGGTCACCCTCTTGAATATTGTCATCCAATGTTACCAAATTTTGTACACTTGAACCCCTCTTGATTGTGTGGTTGGCTACTTTAGTGCTAGTTTGAAGTAATCTCATCCTCTCACTAAAGTGGGGGTTGAATGTAGTGTAGTAAAATACATACCCTTGCATTTTTATGCTTGTTTGGGCCCGCTTTGCTTTATTTATTCTTCTTTATAGCTTAATTCATCCTATTTTATGCCCACAAGCCCTATGAATGACATATTTTTTTGGTTAATCCCAACATTATCCAATGCATAAATGTTAATTAAATGATCAATTAGTGTGTCCTTGATTTTTGGGTCAAGACTAAAATGCCACCTGTGGTGTCCTAGTCCCCTAAGGCTCTTAGGACCTTGATTTTGACATCTCTAGATTGGACCCATTTTTGGTGTATGTGCCCCAAGTATTTAGAACTTTGGACTAACACGCCACCTAGGGCATATTAGTCCTCCTTGAGTCATTTTTGAGGTTTAATTTCAAATTTTGGTGGGATTTAGCCTCATTTATTCAATGAATTCCTATGTTAGATTTGTGTGATATAGTTTCAAAATATTAAGCATAGATAAGTATAAATGTAAGGTTCCTTTATTCATTTCAACCCATGTCTTTTGTGAGATCTTTTATTAGAGCATAATTGAGATCACAAGAACATTCAAGAGTAGATTCATGGAGCATTTGGAGCCATTCTCAGATTCAAGCATCATATTAAAGTATTTTCTTGCATCATGTGTGTTGTTATGCTAATATTTTTTATGTACAGTGTTGATTCAAGCAAAGAAATTTAGGTTCAATCTATCAAGCATTCAAGATCCATATCTATCATAACCATTACACACAAGTTTGTAGACATTGTAAGGGTTTGGTGAGTTGTAGCATTGCATATTGTTCATTCATCATTCCTCCATTTCATTTCATTTTATTTAAAGGTTTAGTTACCAACAAGGGGTTTGAGAAAGGAAAACCCCCATTCACTAAAAAACAATTTTTTCCCATCTTGCACATTTGTGATTGTTGATCTAGGGTGTGGGATTCAATATCCCTTGGAGTGTAAAGTTGCAAATGTTGCAAAGTTTCATTACAAATTTTTCATCTTCATGGAAACTCACTTATAGGCTTTATTTAGAAGTTTCAAAACCTGAGACTGGAAGGGAAGCTTGTGTAGACCTTATAGCTCAAGATTATATTCAAAGTTTGTAGAAATTAAAAATGGGACTAATACACTATCTTCAAAATCTTAGTCATTCTAGGCTCAATTTCCAAAGATTTTCAGAAATTTGTTTTCAAGATTCGAAGACTCTACATTTTCCCAAAAAAATAACATTAGGACTAATATGCCATTCTGGGTGTCATAGCCCTCCGCAACATATTTTGGTAGCCTCTTTTCATTTCACAAATGCTCATGAAATTTCCATATTTCCTAGGTGCACACATACCATCTCCCTATTGCATAATTTCATGATTTTCTTCTATCATTTAGCTTGCATTGTTATTCTAAATGATTTTTCATATCACAACCTATTTTCAAACATTTTCTTTTCCAATCATTTACTTAGTGGTGAACCCCTTATAACTTAAGAAACCCTTCCTAGGACCCTCCTAATTTAGAACTGGCTCACCTAGAGAGTTTGTTATTCAATCCAATTAGGACTCTTAGGACATTGGTGAATGGTTGGATGAGAAAATTTTAATATCCCAAAATGGTAACATTTCCCCATCCATCGTAAGAATATTTTATCTTCTTCTTTATAATCTGGTAGTGATCCCTTCTTTCTTTTAGGAAGTGACCCCTTTAGAAATGAGCCTATTATATTTGGTGTTTCAATTACATTCTATTGGGAGCTAATCATCACCATACTTTTTCCCTTTTTGTGTTTTTTACATAAATTTGGTATTTTTTTGTGTATGGTGTTGTGTTTTTTCTTTTATTTACTTTCATGCTAAATTAGTCTAATAGATTAAGGGATATTAAGGATTTGAATGTTAATGAGGTTTTTAATTTTTTAATAAACAACTAATTCACCCCCTCTCATTTTTCTTATCCATTCAACATATTAACCTTCACAAGACAACATGAACATAGATTAACATGGACACGATGTTAGGATCTTGATTGTTGCTACAAATGACTAATAATGCTACTCTTGAATTATATTGAAAATATTATTTTCTCTTGAATTTCTCTCATAAAGTCACTTAGATTTCCACTAATAAAACTACTATTTATTATAGGGTCTTATATAATTTCTCAAAAATTAGATTCCAAAATCTAACAATTACAAATTGAATTTGAATCATTAAAATGCCACAAAAACATATTTAAATATGGGTGTTAGGACTTAAAGGGGGCCCATTCACCCATGGGGAAATTGGTCCTAGGATATAATTCATGGAAACATATATTCAATGGTGATTTAATTATTGATTGTATTTATTTAATGTTGGTTCCTCTATCAAAAATTAAAAAAATAAAGGCTTTGGAATGAATAATTTGGAAAATTAGAAGGTTAATTAAGTTCAATAAATTAAAGGACCCATAAATATTGTGAAATCATAAAGGTATACAATTTCTTACACTAAAATACCTAATGCACCATTTTTTTGGATTTTTTTTTAGTATTTTATTAATTTTTCACATGTGTAGAACAAAAAACTTGATGTTTGATTGAAAACCTATGTTCAGTAAAGGATACAAAATGTATACATAATAAAATAAAAATCTATTAAAATTATACATTTTAGAGAGCTCATTTGAAGGAATATGATCTTGTAAATTATCCTACCAAGTTCAATCAATTTTAAAGTCAAAACCGAGGTTTGAAAATGAATTTTTTTATTGAAATTTTGAAGTAGACATTGAAAGTGGAGCTAGCTTGGGACCTCTTTTGGAAGGTCCTTTAAATGAAGGTACCTTCATTTAAATGTATTCAAGGAAATTCATTCCAGTGTATGTCTTCCACATAAAAATAGAAAGAAACCTTTGAATGAAGGTAATTTCCAAATATGGAAAAAAGGGACCTTCATTTGAAGGTCTTTTTCCATTTTTAGAAATTGTGTTCATTCGATGGATATTTTATGTTTTAAACCTTTGAAAAAAGGACCTCTTTGAAATACCTTTGAATGATGGTACCTCCATTCAAATAAAAAACATTTGAATGTATTTATTTTTTAAGTTTTTACCTGCGTCCAAGATCAAACATTTGATGTCCCAAGATTGGGACCAATTACTCTGATATGGCTCAACTATCTCCCACTTATGATGCACATAGATAGGAAATCAGTTCTTATACCCCTCATGAGTACACATTAGGGTTAGCTCTACTACATGCATCCCATACACAAAGTGACTAGCCCATAACCACATCATAGGTAAACATGATGAATTTTTATTTAGTTGTCCAACATGTTGAAAGGAGGAAGACAACTAAGAGGTGGGGTGAATCAACTGTCACCAATCTTAGACACAAATCTCAAACAATTATTAACTTTTCATCCTCTTTATTTTATTATTAAGTATGAACATGAAATGAAAATAACAAAAAGCAGTATCAACACAAGAAACCCCAGATTTATCTAGAAAACCCAATAAGGGAAAAACCACAGTGAGGATTAGCTCACAATATAAAGTAATTCCAAATCTGATTACAAAGAGGCTCACAGCCAAAGGGATCACTTCCCAAGATAAGACTCACTATCAAGATACAAGGCTCATTACCTACAGATAGGACTCACTATCCAAAAGGGAGGCTCACTGCCTACATATACAAAAGATAATAGAAAAATCCACCACAAAAAATTACACACATTCATAGCCTTAATTAGAAGATTATAGACACTATTAGCTCACTACTTTGAGGAGTCTAACACATTAAAGTACTACTACCTCAATTCACTTCCACACATTCTTTCTTCTTACACTTGTGGCATGCCTAATACCTTAAATCCATAACATCTTGACTTGTATTTATATCATCTTCAATCATAGAAACTTTCTCCAAGGTCTGCTACACATTCTTCATTTTACAAATTCAAATTAGGTTGACAACTCAACATTACCACAGTGGAAGAAAATGAGAGCAAACAAAACCAATGCTTAACCAAGGCCCAAAATAACATCTCAGATTAATCACACACTTCCTTAATTTATACTTATCTTTCTCATGACATGTAGACACCATGTCAGCAAAACCTAATAAAAAAAATGAACTTTGAAGTACATGCTTCTACAATAAGAAGAAATCATGTGGACCACATAACATGCTTCACCATACACTAGAACATATCTTAGATACCTTCAAATTCATCAATAGCAAATGCAACAACCTTCATAAACAGAACACTTTCCAGCAATTCATGCAGACTGTATAGACACACATAACAACTCTAAAACTAGTCTTTCAGAGAACCAAACTGTTGTAGAGTCAAGGTGGAGAAGACTCAAATAAATTATATTTTAGTAAAACAACAACCTTTGATAACACACTCAACCATCTTGGATCAATTATCCACAACAAGGTTAAAAAAGCTTCAAAACTCAACAATTTGGCCTATCTTTTAGAGAAGGCCTCTCAAGGACCATCTCATCATCAATGTATCATCTACTCAAGCCCCCAACACCATTCCCAAGATAAAAAAACAAGGTTTCTATTACCTCTCAAAAACACAAGCAAAATACCTCAAGAGGTTGTCAAACTCTTGGTATGTTTTAGTGTAATAGACAAGGCCAAATGGTTTGAACCTTCTTCTCTTCAGGTGCTGCTAGACCTAGGAGAGTATACCTCTATGAATGAGGTAGACTTAAAGTTGTGTGACTTGATTGACTTGATGGATCTATTATGATGGAACAAAGTGTAATAGATGAAAGCTTGCTAACTACTCCTACTGAAATGTGATGTGAATGTTTGAATAATATTTTATAAAATTCTAAAATGGAATTGGTGTGACCAATGCCTAATTTTTTTGGGCTAATGGAGACAAGAGGTAAAAGAAATGTGTTTCCCCCTTTTGGCTTAACTCTAGTTGCTAGGCACTTTGAGAATGAGGTTCTATGACTAGCATAAAACTTCACTAAATTTATGACTTGCATAAATTGTGTTGGAATATTTTCTTACCAAGTTCTTCTTCAATTATCCAAAAGAAATCTTTAAATCACTATGATTCATCCAAAATAATTTAAATCTAACTTGTAGACACCAATTGATTAATTCACACAAAACGGGAATACATTTCGATAAATCAGAAATATACTTGATATATTGATTTAAATGATTAAGAGACCTCAAGTTGGAGACAACTTGTAATGCCCATAATTTTATGCTAGAAAAACCCAACATTTTTTTTTTTGAAAACAAAGTTTTAAACCGAACACATACCCATCGCATCAATTTACATAACACAACTTTAACAGTCTAGTTAATAATAATAAATAGGATGAGGCACAACTCATGATTTATCAAACTAAAGAAACTTGTGGACTGATTCTCCTAGTCCAATTTTAAATATGTTTGATCTAATTATTCTTCGAATAACAACGAAAATTACTAAGTTGCTTTACTTTACTCCAATTTTAAAGGGGTTTCTTCTCATGTTTAACCAGATAAGATAGTTAAAATATTCATACCCATCTTCTTTACTTATAATAACTTACTAAATTAATGAGCCAGGTCATTTAATATAAGAAAAATATCTATCTAGTAATCCTCTTAACAAATAGCATTCTTGTCATTTTCATTACTCACCAAGTTTTAATCCAACTCCTATTACCTTGGACTATGTTGGGAACATGTTCAATTATTTTAATTATACCATATCAACTATTTTATTTTTATAGAATTTATATGATTTAATGTACAACTTTTATGGGGGATGCACAATATTTTATTGAATTATTCTTTTTGAGTAAAATTTTATATTTGAAAATAACCTCTTTATTTTCAAATATTAATTTATCAATAAGGGTATTCAAGAAATAGGGTTTGGTTTTGAGGACCTATTTAATAGAACATATTAGGTAACCTTTTACACTCTAGCAAATTTATGGAGTCAAATTTTATTAATCGACACAACCCACAAAAATTTGAACATAAGGAATAATAAGGCATACGACCTATAGAAAAGTGATTAAATATCGATAAGATAATATATTCAACAAATTACTAAAGCTTTGTTATAACTAATAACAAATTATAGTTCAAATATTGCAATGGAATGCAATACCCTCGCGCAATAATCTACTTGATATAAATAACCATGATTGTATGTACAATTCTTTATTAACATTATTAAATCCTTAACTAAAATTGGTTTATATTATCATAAGAAAAAGTCCATAATTTGAAATTAAATTAGTTTATACATATAACTATACTTACCTACTTTTATGGGTAAATAATATAAAGTAAAATGAATAATTAATCCTAAGTTAGTTAGGATCTTTCTTTAAAGAAAGATCCCACGACATATATAAGAATAAAATGAAACTTTAAGTTTCTCTTCTTTTTTTTAAAAAAAAAAAGAAAAAGAAAAAAAAACAAATACTACCTTCTTATAATTTGCTGCCTCCCAGAAAGACAAGGTGTCTGTTTCTCCTCCCCAAACGAGCAATGGAGGAGGCAGTAAACACGATGTGATCTATGTTTCTATCCACCACATTTGTTGATATGCCTCTCTGCGATATGTCCTTCAAAGCACGTAAGGCTTGGTCAGCCCCATTTTATCTGTCAACTCTCCTCTGGTTTTAGTTGTTATTCAATTGCCTACACATGCAGTCCTACTATAATGCCTGGATTTTCTAATAAATTGTACGTACCATTTCCCCATGCAACCCTCTACCCATCTAGCATTAAATGCGGATTGCATATAAGGATTGAAGCATATTAAGGACTGGTTTAGACGTACAGATCAAGCCGCCAATGACAGAGGGAACTCTAGCAAAATTTGTAGGCTAGACAGTTAGTCATGACAACAAATTTTATTATTTGCACACCATAGCAAAGGTGGCCCATACAAAAAGAGGGGAGCCTATTACATGCAGTAGATATTTTGACACCAAAATTGACCCGTAACTACTCATAGGAAGGGAGATACCTCTTGGGAAACACATTCCGCCGCTGCTGATTGGACAGAAAGAGCAGGGAATTCCCAGTCTTCTGTCAATATCACTGATTGTATTTGTCGTGTTAATTTATTTTTTTGCCTTCCTACGCCGGCCCAGAAGACACTTGCCTTACTCCACGCATTACCCACCGAACGCCTATCCCGCAGTTAATATTTTTGGTGTAGATGACTGTAATCATCTCGACTCCAACTCATGTATCCCATCACTCTGCAAGATATTTACTAGAACTTTGACTATGGATGGGACGTCTAAGAAATTGAAACTGATCTCCAGCTTTTGGTTCGATTCAAAATTTGCGTTGTACTTGCAATTAAATTGGTGAGGGTCGCTATCCTGCAAATATTGCTAACATCCCACTTGCCAGAGTCCTATGTCAATCACAGACCAATTTTGAATTTGTTTTATTGATATCACTGGTCACTAGACGGATAATTTCTCACTTAACGCCAGACCACAGACCATCTCCTATAGTTAATATACTTAGCGCCTACTTAAAGAGGGCAATGGTTGCAAATGCCCGTGACAGAAGTCATGCAACAGAAGGTGCAACAATGAGAGGCCACAGTCCGAGGGTATTAGACAACTATAACACCAGCATGCAAGTATCGTTAGAATGCTAGTATGGAGAAATTGGAGGGTCGTGAGGAGTCTCTTTGCTGCCTAGTTACGACCACAATATTTCTAGGGTTGCAGCAAGAGATATAAATTTTTCTTTGGTCTCTGAGCTATTAATATTTCATTCGCTCTAAAATGTATTTGAGTGCAGATGCCCCATTTTTTGTTTATATGGGATAATATATGTAGGGGTTAGTAAACAAGCAGTGAATAATTATGAAGTTCTCTGACCACTATTTTTTTTTGGTAGGATATCTATTTTTTGTTTGTTTGCAATGCAAAACTTGATGATTTGAGTAGGTCCGTTTCATTTATGTACAGTAATTCATTTAACACAATATCAATTTTCTTTCCTTCACTTAAAACAACGTGAGAATGCTTGTCTAGCGTGCTACATGTGTTTCTCTCCTTCAATATTATTTTCTGTTATATTATTTTATAGGTGTTTGCTAAGTTTCCTTATTTATTCATATCTATGTTGTCTGGTGCAGGTAGTAGTAAGAAGATATTCATTAGGAACAAAAGCTACAGGTCTCTGCATTTTCTCACGGTCAAGCCAAGAGCATAGAGTAGGATTATCTTATGTTTTTATTCATTCATTTTTTTATTTTTTTTATTTTTAAGCCTTGGCTCCAGAGTCTAATATTTCACAAGCGAGGGTGCAGGTTCACTCCCACATTGCACACAGCTGCTCAAATAACACATGTAAATATTAACTTTTTACAGAGTCAAAACTTAACTTCTGGAGGTTGCGTTTCATTTATTTATTTAGTGAATCGATTTCTTCTTCTTCTTCTTTTTTTTATATGCTAAGCGGATTTTTTTTTTTGAGTTTGTTTCTTAGCCATTTAAATGGATACCTTGATTTCCCTGTGAAGTAACAAAAATGGAACCGTTTATAAAATTGGCATCCTCATCTGACTAGCGAATTTGTAAGGTTAAACCTTTTAGATTGGTTATATCTAAAGCCCAAAATTGTAGATTTTAAATAATATATTCTCAGTTCTGAACCAAAAATGCTTACTGTATTCATTGTAGATTTTTAAATAATATATACTTCACATAAATGAAAATTTTTATCATCTCAAGCATAGGAAATTATCACATTTTTGTCTATCTTTAGTGGCTATAAGGACCACTTTTCCCTTTTTTTTTTTTTTTGGCAACTTGTGTAAACAATACAAAAGGGAAAGCAATTAAACTTACATAGTAATTGGAACATCTAAAAATACTCTTTGTTTCAGATATTTCTTCCAATACATGTTTACATAAAGGCTTCACTTCTTTTCAACAAAGTATAATTCCCTCAAACGTTCCATTTAATAAATGATACATATCAATGAAACAAATATCATACCAACATATAAGATCTTGCTCTTTACATCTTTCATTTTACAAAATAATACTAACCTTAAAATAGTGAACAACACACAAATGAACAAAACTTGCTCTTTTCATCTTCTCATTTTCCAGCAAAATACTAACTTTCAATATTACAACAATATCTACTAATACAATGAAATACACACAAATCAGTAGGGCTTGCTCTCCACCCTACCATAATGGCATCATGGAGCCTCATGGGCTCTAGCCATACCCCCAAGCAAGGTAGACTTTTAGCTCCAAGATGATCAATGGAGTCTTTTCAAATTCTTACAAAGGAACAATAATGACATAGCTTTGAATCTCATGCATCTAGGTTCTCTAATCTCTATGTTCAACCATGATCTATACTACATGCCACATTCTTACAACAAATACACAAGAGTAAATGGGAATAAGAACTTATCTTCTTTCTATTTGGTGAAGGGGTTGAACTCTTTCAACCATCTTTTCTTTAAGCCAAGCCATCTTGAACACTTTCTTCTCAAGAGGTGGACTCCTCTCCTCCTCTCATTCTTTCTGCCATCTCCACTAAAGTTCTCTAGAAGGAGAAGTGGGTAACATCCATTTTCTCTTTTCCATCCAAGTATATAGGCATTCAACTTGAATTCACCTGAATGAAAGAGAGACACTTGTCACTCTCTCATTTGATCTTTCAACACACATCCCCACAAGTTCTCACACATGTGTGAGACTTTTGGGGAGATGAGGAAGGTACCATGACACTCTACCCAATGACCCTTACAAGGTGGCTCCACACATGTGAGAGATTTGATGTTCTTTCCAAGTTCATTAATGAACTTTGGGGAGTGTGGTGGGGAAGTGATAAGTCACTTCTCCCAACTCCCAAAGACTCAAATTCGTCACTCCCTTTCAAGTGGAATTTTGAAGGGTCAAATCATGTCCTTGGGACCATAATGCATGCCCACTTGTCCCCTACAACTATGGTATGGACCCTAGGGGGTTTATCTTTGTATCCCAACTAAAGAAATTGACCAACAACCCTCTTTAAAGTCCCACTTAAGGTTCTATCCGAGTTTCACACTTGGATAAGGGTTCATAAACCTTAACCCCAACTTACATCTCACATGACACAATTAAATAACCTTTCAACCCAAAAGAATAAACATAGTAACTATTTTCCCTCGGCACCAAAATAAGGAAAACAAGTTCATAAGCACAAAATGGTGTCTTTCAATTTGTTCTCATTGGTTATGTGTTCTCGTATTAGCACCTCTTTTCTTTCCTGCACATTACCAATGAAATCATAAGCAACAATCATATCACATTAATTTGGTAACTAAAATGAGATTTAATTGTGCAACCATTTCATTAAAATTCTAGTTCACATTCATAGTTTACAAGTGCCTAATACTTCCATGGAAATGATAATAAAACACTTCAAAATGAAATACAAGCACATTTTCATGAAATCACACTATGCATTGCCTGAATTATATCCAAGTATCTATAAGTATATAACAAAATTAATATTGTATTATTCACATGCAAAGTGGGGTCTTACATCCCCCTCCCCTTAGCTTAGACTTCCTCCTGGAAGTCGTTAAGGTTTGAAAACATGATCTCAATATGACAACACACATAAACCTATGAAGCATACTAATTACTTTCACTTTCTTGATGGAGGAATCAAAACATTTATCTAAAAGCACACATTAGAGGCAAATCTCTTCCATGAATTAAATATTTAAATACTTAGAACAAAATTTCTCATAATGGAACATTTATTTCAAATGCTAACAACAATCCTTGTAGCTTCAAGTTTATTAACAATGTAATCAACTTGAATTAAATTACACATAAATATATCTAAATGGATTCATATCCTTTTATACACCTCCAAAATTTCTTTGCATCATAACATATACATCACTCATGATGTTAGAAAATACTTTGTTTCATTGACCAATCATGTCTCTGAATTATTAGCTTCACATTTTGTCTAAATATATGCTTAAGAGAACATCTTACCTTAAAATTATGGCACTCATACCATGTCTTAAATAATATTAACTTTGCATCACATGTTACTATTTTTCTCACATAGCTCACAGATATGCCACATCACATTTATTTGTAATTTCACATGTACACACAACAATAGCAAGGATGCTCTTCCCAATTGGGTGCGCCTGCCCTTCTATAAAGGGTGCTCTTCCCAATAGGTGCACCTGTCCTCATACAATCACATAATTTACAACACAAGGCTCACACAATGGGGTTTGCAAGGATGGATATTCTTGGATACCACTCGAGGTCCTTCTCTAAGGACTCCTCCAATGCATAAGAATAATCATAGAATGAGGGGAAGAATGGATTAATGACCATCCCATACCGGTCCCATTCACAACCCCTTTTCAAGAATAATTCCCCAGCGCATCTACTCCCCTATACGACCTACCAGGGAACCCCCCCAGGATATGGCAGTTTACATATATCACATTACACCACGTTTACCAACAGTTAGAAAACATTAAGAAAGCCTCAAGTTGAGAAATCATAAGATCATAAACCAATGTTTCAATAAAACATAAAATTATAAAATTAAGAGAAACCAAATAAGGATCAATTGTAGCTACATTTCAACATTCCAAACTTAATTCAAAAATGAAATTAAATAAGTCCTTGAGGCAATTTGGACTATAACAACCTTCAAATGGCTAAATAGCCTAATAAAGTAAATGCAAAATTCCACACTGCTGGTGCATAATAAAATAAAACATCAATCAAGAATTACCAATAATTCATATTCCAACAATAAAAATTGCACATTACGAGCACCATGTGACTTGATAAGCCACCTAAGGGGAGGAGGGGAATGGCGGTTCTCTAACCACATAAGTATAATAGCATGCAATAACTGGTGGTCCCTGACCACATAAACATGAATAACTAGTGGTCCCTGACCACATAAATCTGCATCATTGGTGGTCCCTGACCACATAAATATAAGTAATTGGTGGTCCCTGACCACATAAATTTGCATCATTGGTGGTCCTTGACCACATAAATATGAATCACTGGTGGTCCCTGACCACATAGATATAAATCACTAGTGGTCCTTGACCACATAATTATAAGTAATTGGTGGTCCATAAAATTCCATCCTTTACCCATGGGTTATAACATCAAGGAATAGGTTTGCACTATGAACCAACAAGTGTGGCTCTCATATGTGGGGGAGTAGGCCACGGTCAACATCCATGGGAGGATTACAATGACTCGACATAGATCCTTTGTCAGGATTAGGGACAACGCCCTGAGTTCATAATTTCCCGATGGGAGAACATGTGCCTCTCAACCCCTATTTACACTAGCTGGCATCGCACTCCCATAAGGGGGGAACCAAACACTAGGGGTACACATTTACCATACAAATAAGACTAACACAAGGGAATACATCATATTTCATTTGATAAATACACATCCGCACATTTAACACATTTACATAAACACACAACTAGCTAACTTACATAAGGGCCATCACAAAGGGTACTCATAAGGAATCGTATTCGACCTCCCTCACCCTTATCCCAAGTCAGATACCCTGTATCCTATACTTGGGTACAATACATTCACTGGTTTCACTTTACATGTCCTAACACAACACGCTTTACAGAATTCACCATAAAAAAAGAGCAGTGCACTTACACATATTCTATTTGTATAAACAATATTCACTTTTTGTTTTCAATTTTTGGAAATATCTACTCACTTTGCATAAGTACAAGAAATCACTAGAAGATACACAACTATAGCTTAGGTATATCAACCCATCTCCTAGAACTTAACAATGCATGGTTTCATCACATTATTAACACAAATGTTGATACACCCATACACACCTTATTTTCTTTACACAATGTTCACTTTGTTAACATCTATCCATTGCGTACTTGTAAAAATAAATTTCCATATAATTCACAATTGTAATTTAGGTAATACTCAAATTTTCTACAATTAGCAATACATGGTACACCATACTTCCTATCTTACTATCAACACATTTATGATCAAAATTGTTTTTCTGTATATATCCATACCACTCTTCCCTTTTTATTCAACTAAATTTGTTATGTTCACCGACATATCAATATGGGTAATTTCCATGATATTTTATCAAACATGCTAAAAAAAAACTTCCTACTTATTAAGGAGTAGAGTAACCCATTTCCATTTGAAAAATTACAGTATGAGAAAAGAAGGCACACTCAATGCATAAAACACATGATAATTCATAAAATAGTGATTCTTACTAAGCATTAATATCCTTTTACAAGACTTACATTTCGCTATCCGGGGTTGAACCATTTAATCAGATGTTATAACCATCAATTTTACAATCACAGTTCTATCTAACCTTATAAAAGTGCACAATGAGTAAAAGTCTTAAAAGTTTGACCTACTATGAGGTTTTCTCCATTACATTTAGGTATAAATGTTTTTTTTTTTTAGGTTTTCTCCGTACCACTGCTTTAGCATTTCTTATCAGGTCTTTCTAGTATGCCTACTCATGAAGATCAATATTTTTATGCTTAATGTTTGGTACCCCATCTTGATGGCAAGAGAATTCATCAAAATCATCATTCACCTTGCTAAATGTGATTTTTTCATATTATCATCATGCCAAGCTTCATCTACAAGATGAATTCACTGTAGTTTTCTTCAAATCTCGAGTTACAATTTCCAACATATCTTAACTTGAAACTTTTGATGATGACTTATTATCAATGTTCTTACAAGTATTTCTTCGATAAGTCAACTCTCTTAGTAACCATTGACAATAGTTGGAAGAGCATGCTTATCTAACTTGGAGCACATAATGAAACTATCGACTTTGATTCCTTTACATAGGTTTGGATCCTCTCCACCAAATTTCTTAACTAGCTACATCCTTACACTAGAAGTATCTTGCTAATGGGGTGTAACGGAAGCCGTTGGTCAAGGGTTACTTCTAAATCTAAGAAACCTTATGTGCTCCCATATTTTGTGCATACGTCTATCAGGGAATTTTCCAATTTTATTTCTTCCTCCAATAGATCTCAATAGAACATTTATTTCAATCTACTCTCTTCACATGATCTAGGACGGCATTATATGCTACCCTATTACCAATTTTGTGTAAGAAATCCTTTGATTTTCACATAGCTCCCCTATGTTTATCGATGATAGAATATACTCCAGCAAGTGTTCTGGTGACCAATCATGCTTTCCACATTTGTGTGGCTTAACACTCTGATAAGACTTTCTCCTTTATGCATGTGGATCTTACTTTCTTTTTCTATTTTGTTGTGGATCTAAGGGATAATTAATAGAGGCATAATATATCATAGCACATTAATATGTAATTTGAGGGAACCTGTAGTTACATCATTGAACAAATCTTCCCCAACCATTAAGCTTTGATGGACATCTGTATGCTATTCAATATAAGCTTCCAATCACTTTATGTGTATCATTGATATTCAACTTCTAGCCCCCACTTAGTGCCATGTAAATGTGTATCTTTTGAGGCTTTTTACAGCCCTTCAAGGTAATGTTCTAATAAAGATTCTGGCCTGTATTAACCTGCATTGGCATGTAAAAAGGCCCTTGTAATGATAAAACTGTTGATGATATGAATCTTTCAAAACTTGCTTCAACCTCTTGACCATAGCAATCGAATATGATTTCTCCATGGGAAGCCTATTTTAGATAGGAAATTTTATGAAGTGGTAACAAACTTATTTTCCTTTACTTTCTATCTTAATCCCAATCATAGAAATTTTAGTTTTTCTTTCTTTTAAATTAGTGACATGTTTGGAGAACAAGTGCCCACATGTGTGAGGTCTAAGATGTAATGTCTATCATTTTAGGATTCAATGAATTATTATATCATCATGAAAAGATCTGGAAAATAATCCTTTCTAGTCCATCAAAATATGAAGTGCCTCCCACACTAAAGTAGTTAATTATTAGAATTCAATTTCTAACACTTTGCACTATGACCAAAGAGGGTATATAGCCCCCAAAATGAGTTTGGAAAATTTCTCAAAACTTCTCTTAGAGCCACAAAAATTTATCAATATGTTAACTTATGCTATGGGAGTACAGATGCAAAATATTTTTGGCATGAATTTACTAGAATTGAAAACTGTCAATTCTCAAAGTTCGCTACTTAGCTGTTTTTGAAAATTGCATTTGTCAAATTGTGTAAAACTCATTCGGTTTTGACTTTGAAAAATATCAAATGATGCCTTGGAATCCTGAAAATTAACATGGAGGTAGAGTTTAGTGTAGAAAATCAAAGGCAGAAATCAGTTTGTGATGAAACTCCCTTGGTTACTTAATATTTCCTTCCAAAGTTGACCATTTTAGTAGATTTTTTAACTATGTTTCTAAGTGTTGAAATCCAAATTTTCATCATGGGAACCTAAAATTTGCATAAAATTTTAGGCTCCAATAGTTTCTTTGCAACTTCTTGGAGATCCTTCAAACTGCCCTACAAAAAGGCTACAAAATTAGCCCTGTTTTACAAAGTAAGTGCTCTTTAAAATTCTCCTAACCCCACAAAATCTTGGATATTCATCAAAAATTTCACAAAACTTCCAATTCCATAGGTTTTGGACAAGTACTTAATCCCTAGGACATCATTCTTCAAAACCCTCAATTTCCTTCCAAATACTTAAGGTTTTCTACATTTCACAACCCCAAAGCCTTCCAAGCATCACCTAAACATCAAACAAGTTTTTCAAGGTCTTCAAAAAAAAAAACCTTCACTAGGCCTTTAGCCTCATTAGATCTTAAAAACAACACATTGGTTCCTCCTTTTCATGCCAAAAACTCACATTCTGAGCCTAAGATAGCATCACCAACCCTATAGATTCCTTGCCACTACTAAATGAAACATAAAAACTTTAAATTAACATATTACAGGCCTTTCCTTTGAATCAAAGGTCACCATAGTAGGAGGAAAGGCTCCATCTCAAAATTAAAGTGAAACTCAGACCTTGCTGGTCTGTACAGGTTGAATAGGAAGAATGGAGTTTTCCTTTCACCAAAACAATCAAGAGAGTCTCAAAAAAGATTGAAATTCAAGTTAAGACCTACCACCACAATTATTTATGAGTTTCTAATCATGGGAAGGCCTATATTGGGTAGTATAGAGGAAAAGGATATTGAAAATGTAGAAAAATGTTTGAAAACTCCACAGTTTAGGCATTGAGCAAAGCACTGAATCTTCAAAAGTAATTCATTGAACCCCTCATTCAGGATTGTATGATGTTTTAATACATTTTCAAATTATAACCAAATCCTTTTAATGCCCATAACCACCCTTGAACCACCAAACCCTTATTAAGCCTAAAAGTTCTAGAATTAACAATGGTTTGCTTAATAAACTTCATTATGTAAATTTGTTGTTCTAGAGACCTAGGACCATTTAGAAACCTTTATTTTACCCATAACATGACTTCTAGACTCTTTCCTTGCATTCACATTTACATTTTACATAGTTTTCCTTCATGGAAATATTAACAATCATTTGAGACAAGAGTGCATTTTGCACATTTGACCACCTTAGCCCACAAATTACTCAACTACATAGAAGATTGGTCTATTTAGACCTTATTTAGCCAAAATAAACTTAAAAGCAGTAGCATTAACCTAATAATCATTCAAATGATCAAAAATTGATGTTGTGGTGTAGGTGATCCTACACCACAAACCACAAACACCTTTGATACATCGCAGATAACATCATTACAAGCCTTCTACCATATCCACAATACTAGAAACAAACTAATGGAGGATTACAGAGCATAAACATTTCTCCCAATCCATAGACAACAACTTTTCCAAACCAATTCACAAACTAGTGAACAAAACTTTCACTCTTCATCAAACCAAAAGCTCTAATCTAGGGTAGATCATCCAAGGATTCTCATAAACAACACTTCATTTCCACAAAAACTTAGGATGAACATAGAAGAAATGCAGAGCAAATATTGGAGCACATTCTGAACATACACACAATTTTGTCTTCATAATTTCTCAAAATCACTTCGTAACCCATCATATCAGCACACCTGCAACATCATCAAGAGTATCTCAACTACACATGTACCACCTGCAATCACTTGTATCCTTTCTCTGCAACAACCATAAAGATAAAACAACACAGCATATTGGTAATTATTACCCTTATTTTATTATAGTTTGAAAATGATAGCCAAAGGACCTAGCACTAAAGTAAGTATAGATCCAAGTACATAATTAAAGAAACAAAACCATCCACACATACTAATATTTCTTCAAACCATCAAATCATAATGGTTAGGTCAACATCATTATTAAAAAAAAGTTAGTAGGTTTTGATAACTCATACATATCCAAGTCATTGTAAATATCATCAATTTCATCTTCTAGCATGGGAATATATAATGAGGATTTTCATGCCATCATGATATAATTTTTATGATGCTTGATTACCTTCCATTAGCTTGTTTTGGGATTAAGGTTTCTAAACCTTAGGGTACTAATATTGATTTAATTAATGTATTATTGTATTTATTTGTATTATTTAATTTCCTATGGTGCCATGTCATAAATTGGGACCCATCGGCTAGCTGGCATCCCCCTTGGAGGTGATTGGATGACACATAATCATCCCAAGTGGGCAGAGGCATCCCAATTTGGAATCTTTAAACTACAATAGAATTTATGATGCATCATAAGGTATCTTCATGCATGCAGGAAGTTAGCACCCAAGATGGGTTATGACAAGGTGTAAAAGAATCAAGTATGTTGGGTCATTTATGAAATATTCTCTTACAAGTTTAAGTTTTGTAATTATGGTAGATTTTATGATAGTTGTAAGGAATTTTTCATAGCCTATTTTTATCATATTCTAGGTTCCTAAGCTTGGAGAAATAATATTACATGTAATGACAGTTGTAAGGGGTGTAAGGGAGTGTTGCAAATGTGTCAAAATGCATGTTTATGGCATGGGATATTGTTCCATGTGGATTTGGATGCCTCTCTCATTCTAGATGCTTCTTCAAGCTTGAATCTCTCTATATATTAAGTTCCTTGCATTATAGAATGTATAGTTTGTTTGTAGGTAATGAAGTATTGTCAAGTTTACTCCAAGATAGGTGTTTGTGACAAAATGCTTGTTGAGGAAAGCTTTGAATTCTGGGTTGTATTTTAACACTTATTTTAAGTCACAAAATAGTGTTGTGCATTTGGAGGGTGTAGCTTTTTACCCAAAAGGTTTTTTCCCACATATATCTAGTGTTTGTTGTATTTATGTACTTTTTCTTCTATTTCATTATTCTTAATGTGTTTATCTACCTATAACTATTTAAGGTGTTAAAAGGAAAAAATTTGTGACTTTTCTCTACTTAGATTAGTGAAAGAAGCTATTTTAGATCACCCAACTTCCTTGAATTGGTATCAGAGGCTGACTGACCTTAATTCTTTTGTTGGGTTGGAAGGGTTTTTTGAGATAATCTTTGTTTTAATGGGAGAGTTACAAAAGTGTATTTTGTGACCTTATTGTAAGAAAGAGATAACATGAACATCTAGGAGGATTGAGATAGAGAATTTTAATGATAGAAATTTTCAACTTTGGAAGCTCAAAATAGAAGACATGCTCATATATCATGATCTATGGCTCGTTGTTTTTGTAATCATTACATTTGGCATGAAATAAGAAGATTGGGATCTCATGAATCAAAAATCTAGGGGTCTTATTAGATTATATTTGGATGATTTTCTCCTAAATATCCATGAAGAGAAAACTTCTACTTTTCTATTGAAGCAACTTCGTGATATCTATCAAGCTAAATTTTTGGTAAATAATATTTTCTTGAGAATGAAGATGTATTCTCTAAATATGGAAGATGGAGGATTCAAGGAAGGTCATTTGAACTCTTTTAACATGTTGGGGTATGTGTAGTATCATGATGGGCCAAAAAGTGGCAATATGATGGGTATGTGGCCTTGATAAAAAAAAAAATTACCCAAAATTGATGAAATGAAAAGGGTAAAGGAAATTCTCAGATTTCCACCAATATAAATTATACTTTACTTTGAGTTTAATAAGTAATTATTATTCATTTTCTATTCAAATTACAACTAAAGTCCTGATTGATAAACTAATTGAAAAACATCTATAGCTTTCAAACGGTATCACATTTTTTGAATCCAAAACATGCATCACATTCTATGCTTCACATACTATAGGATTGAAAAAATAAAAAATAGAATTTCATGAAGTTTTGACCAAGTTGAGGTTGTCAAAATAATGAGTTTTTAATATTTTTTAAAAGTTGTCATAAAAAAATCATAATTAATTGTTTACTTGGAAACAAATTACAAAAAAAAATGCATCAGATCGGGACATGAGTCCTCTACTTATATCTAAAATCTTATTAAAAAATATTATCATTTTATTATGGTTAGGTTGGTTAGACAAACACCTACTTATTTTTTCCTTGAAATTTAATTACTACTGCATTGAAATTTCAAATTTTCACCAAATAGATTTTTTTTTTAAACAAACCTAGTAGTTTAGAAACTACATTCAATTTTCTACAGATTCTATTTTTACATATTTTTGAAATAATATAGATAACTTATTCAAATTTTTATGTCAAGTTGCCTAACTCTGATTTTTCTGATTCATTTGCCACTTATGGGCCTATTTTTTCCATGATGATCCTGTACATACCCATTGGTTGCACAGTTGGGTTCCACTGGAGACAAGATTGATGAACACAACCATTGCATGCTCCTTTTGTGTTCATTGTTAGACTCTTGGGATCACCTGACAATGGCTATTTGAAGCACCACTTCAACCTTCAAGATGGATGAGGTGGTTACCTAATTATTATATAAAGATATGTGAAGGAAGTCTTTTAGGATGGCCAAGCTGGTCCTCGCTATTTTTGGTAGACTAAAGGATAGAGGAAAAAAGGGCAAGAAATATAATTAAAAGTCTCTAGGGAGATCTAAGTCCCCTAGTAAGAAGTCCAAGGAAAAATGTTGGAACTATGGAGAAGTCGATCATATTCAAAAATATTGCAAGGACAAGAAGAAAAATAAGTATTTCTCTAATTCTAAATCCAAGAAATCATCTCAAGATGATTGAGAAGCATTTATTACAGCCTTGGAAAGCCATGCATCGAATGATGTATGGTTGATAGATTTGGGTGAATATTTTCACATGTCCTCTCATAGAGGTTGGTTCTAAAAGTATGAAGAGTACAATGGAAGAGAGGTGTACCTAGGTGATGACTCTCACCTTAATATTGTTGATCATGGAAGACTTAAAATAAGATTTCTTGATGGAAGAGTGAAGGTGACTGATGGTGTTTTTCATATCCCAAGTTTCCCATGAAACCTAAATTTTATAAGTAAACTGAATGATTTATGAATGCAAGTTATTTTTTCTAGTGGAGGATGAAAGATGACAAGAGGAGCCATGGTTTTGGCTAAGGGAGTTTGTATTGAGAATTTGTTTCATCTTGATGCATGTACTAGACAATGCAATATTTATTATAATGTATCGAATAAGATAGCTTTCAATTCTTCATCCTTACTAGTAGATGATGTAGAAAAAAAACACGTTGCAACTAGATCTGATGGTCTTGCATTTTGAGTACCTAAGGGTGCTCAATTAATGGAAAGGAAGATTCATGCAAAGAAGACAATGTTATGGTACCAATGACTTGGTCACATTGGTGAGAAGGTTCTTAGAACCACAAAAATTAAGAACATTGTTGAAGGACTTGATGATTCTAATTTCAAGTTCAACTTTTACAAAATTGTGTTTATGGAAAACAACACCGTGTTTCCTTTTACTCTAGTTCTCATAAGTCTTCTAAGTTTTTTTTACTATGTTCATTCATATGTTTATGGTGTTATGAATGTTCCTTTGTTATCAAAATCTATACATTTTTCTTCTTTAATAGATTATTATAGTATAAGTATCACAAGTATGAAGGTGTTGTCATTGATGTCAATTATGTGTTAAGGAAATTGTTGCACGATGAAGATGTGAAAAAGAGGAAAATAGGTTCAAGTAGGTTGTGCATATATAGTTGAGATATTGAGGAAGTGTTCTGAGTACATGGAGTTATCTTTCTATTATTGTATTTGAAGATGAGGTGGAATGAAGTAATGATTAGAGATGATGTCTCTTGTACTTGGTTTCCAAGTGCTTTTGAGGAAATTTGATAAACAAAGTAAACTGTGTTGTGTAAGTCTTCATAGTGTGCTATGGTATTATGCTCTATTTTTCTTCTATATTGATCCTATGCTTGTGCAAATATGATATGTCGTTCATTGTCTTCATAGGTTACTATATTTAAAATTTGGGTTTTTGGATCATTGTACATATAGAGCAAGATATTTTCACCAATGTGAAAACTAGATTTTCAGTGATTTCTTTTGTGGCTTGGGAGAAATGTATTTTTTCTAAATTTTTCTATTGTTTTCCTTTAGGTTGTGTAGATTTGGGAAGTTTCCTAGGGTGATCCCACAATAGTGGTTTACAATTTTTGGCCAAACTGGACACTGAAATTATTGTTTGAAGATGATGCAAACTAGAGTCTCATCACATTTTGTCTGTAGATTCTAAAAAAAAAAAATTCAATTTTTTTGGAATGAGATTGTACTTCTTTTTCCATCTCCCACGAAAACTGATTTTTTTTCAAAATAACATTTTTAAAAAGTGATGCACCGTATAGCATAACTTTTTCCATGAAGGATAAAATTCTAATTCTTTTGAATTTAGATTCAACTCTAATATCTAGTGCTTCCACTTGGTTAGATAGTTTTATTGAATATTTTTTCTTTAATAAAGTTTTGAAGTCAAACCAATTACAATTTAGACATAGCGTGACCGTGATAACTTTTTGTATATATCAATTTCTATTTTATTTTTTGTTGGATCAATGACTTCAATATCTGGTACACTCATATTTTTCAATTTTTTAATAATCTGCTATTTTTCCACATGTGTAGAACAGAGACCTTCATTTTCGATGAAAAACCTATGTTTAATAAAACTAAAAAAACAAATACATAATAAAACCAAAACATATTAAAATTATATTCATTGGATAGCTCATTCTGAGGACTACCTGATTCTAGTTGGGTTTGTGAAGATTCATCCATTTTCATCATCAACCCGAGCTTCGAAGTCCCAAAATTTAGGGTTTTTTTGTGTTTCAGGGGGGGATGAGGTTAAAGGGGGGTTTGAATGAACCCCTAGGGGTTCGAACGAACCTCTAGGGGTTCACTCAAACCAGGGTTCATTCGAACCACCCTTTTATAAGGGGTTTTATTGGCCTTTTTGGTAGGAGAACATTAAAAGGGTTCACCCAAACCCAAATTCTAGCGAACCCCTAATGGGTTCGTACGAACCCCTAAAATCAAGTTTTTTTCCATGCATTCATTTTTTGTGATTTTTCCTTCCTCACTTCAATTATCAACCACTATTGTGGCTTCACCCCTTATAATGTTTATATCTTTCTATATTCAACGTTTCACTTGATTTCATGTTGTAGAGAGTGATTTTCATTTGTCAGTTTACTAATAAGGTTTACCAATTGCTTGGAGTTGAAGCATTTTATGAATCTCAAATAGCTTTTGGATTACTCTAGATAATGTTCAAGTGAATTCTATTGTCTGGAAGTATTAGATTGACCTAAGGAAGCATGTACTAAATGATTATGGTGTTTAACATGTAGGCATTAGCTGACCTTGTGTTAGCATTTTGAGGTGTGTTGGGATCTATTTGGGTTCCAATTAAGGATTTTGGTAGTTCACCTTAATTCTTATCCATTGTGGGAATTCTTAGGCGCCGACTTACTTTGAATTTGTATGTACAATGGCTAGGTTTTGATATTGGTGAATGTTTTTGAGGTTGAGCTTGATATAAATAAGCATGGTGTTGTGAGTTGAAGGCACAAAATAATTGAGAAGAAAGATTCATGCTAGATCAATGTGTGTAATGTGTGTGATGCATTTTTGAGTAGAGCAATGCTAATTTAAATTTTATGGTTTCTAAAGGAAGAGAGTTGAAAGCATCCAAAATTATTCAATAAAGGATATGAGATTGTTGGATCATTGTGCTGGATTCCTTGTTGGATTGAGAAAGTGTTCTTTGTGTAAAATTCTTCTTCTATCTTCTTGTACTTCTTTCTATGGTAGTGAGGCTTGACTATGAGCCTTTTTGGATAGTGTGTCCTATTCTAGCAAAGAACTATTGTACTGATTTTGCAATTACTTGTATTGTGAGGTAGTCCTTACCATGGTTTTTCCCTCATTGGGTTTTCCATGTACATCTAGTGTTCTCTAGTGTATAGTGTTGCTATTTCAATTTTTTTGTCTACATTTTATGTTTAACACATTAAATAAATAAGGGTTTAATCAATGCATGTGGATGCGATTACTATTGAGGGTTTTGAAGGTTTAATTTACTACAACTGCTTCACCCCTACTCTTATTTTTTGTGTTCATTGAACAATTGGTATCAGAGAGAGGTTCGTAAGAGATGATCTTAACTAGTTGAGGTAGATCCAAGATGGAAAGCAAGATTACTTTGAGATTTCCTAAATTTGATTACACAGATTATGCATTAAAGAACACAAAGATGGATGGATATCTCTCAACATAGGGATATGAGGTTGAAAAGCCATATTAGATTGCATGTACTCCACCTCTGAATGATCCAAGTACAAGTTCATAAATAAGGGTGCATGAGATCAATTCTAATGAAAGATTTATTATTGTGAATAGTCTTTGAAATACTAAATTAGTAAAAGTTATAAGTTTAAAGACTGCTAAAGACATTTGGGATAAGCTAGAAAGCATATATGAAGGAGTTGAATAATTCAAATAACTAAAGTTGTAAAATTTGAAGTCATAACTTGAGACCTTGCACATGACCAAATATGAAACAATCAAAATCTACATGCAAAGAGTTGACGAGCTAGTGAGCACAATGAGAAGTCTTGGTGCACAAGTCAAAAAATTTAAAGTGCTAAAGAAAGTTCTTAGATATCTTCCTAATTCTTATATTGAAATGTTATCTACTATTAAGGAAATTATAAATCTTGATACATATTCTAGAGATCAAATGATTCGTATAGTAGCTTCTTTTGAAATGAGAAAAAAGGCTTGAAAAAGGGTATAACTGTAGATACTACTTTCATGACTGGAGTATTAGAAAATGTAGAATATTCAAATAAAGAAGATCTTGATCATGTGGAAGCTAACTTTGTATGAAGAATGAAGAAGGGCATTGGTAGGTAAAGGAAACTACCTTTCAAATGTTTTAGCTATGGTGAAATAGGTCATTTTTCTTCAAGATTTCCAACAAGAGAAATAAACAATAAGAAAAAATAAAATAAAGGAAAAATGATTAAGAAAGCTTACTATGTGATAGAAGATGTAATGCCCCCATGTTTTTGATACTCTTTTCTACTATTTGTTATTCTTATGTGTTAGTGTGATACTAGTTTGTGATGTTTCTTAGTTCACCGACATGGTGTGTGTGGATGCATAAGCTTAGTTGATTGCTACATTTGACATTATTATGATGATTTATGATACTTTGTGTGGTGTTTAGATTATTTGATTATGCAACATTTAGTTTTTCCTTAATATTATATATGTCAATGTTGTGATTCAATGAAGTTTAATTTGGTTTCAGTAATAGATTGTGATGCAGTGGTTTAGTAATTAGTTTATGATGTGATCAATTAGTTAGCAATGTTACTTTACATCTAATGTTATATCTGTTAGTATAGCATTGGTGAGAGGACAATGTAGCACCACTCATTTACGAGTGCCCTTCTATGCTGCAATTCCTTCTCATGAAATGATGTTTTCAATTATATATATGTGTGTGTGTGTGTGTGTGTGTGTGTGTGTTTTACTCGATGTTTCTTTGCATGCAAGATTTGTAGGAATAAAGTCTTGATTCCACCTGGTTCAGTAGGATAGGGTGAGTATTAAATTAACCTAATGGGTACAATGTTGAAAAGGGAGTTGATAAGGAAGTGTCCCCGTCCCAAGTCTGCCACCCCATTGTGAATTTTTTGTGTCATGAGTGAGGTTTTGTCCTTGTCGTTGTGTCTTTTGATTGTTGATTAATTATTTTATTTATGGTTAGTGGTTATTTAATTAATCTTATTTTATAAGATTAATTAATGTTGTCTTGTTGCTTTAATTAATTGTAAGTTAGTAAATGTTGAGTTTTAAAGATATTGTAAATTAAAAAGTTATTTAATTAATTAAAATTGTAAGTAATTAAATTAAATTAATAATGATAATGATAATTATATATTATCTTTTTCCTGTTATTAAATTAGAAAAATCTATAGAGAATATCTTGAAGAAAATAATTAATTTTTAAATTATATTGTGAGATAAGTGTGTGCTTTTAAAAGCAATAAAATAATGAATGAATGGAGAGGATTTTTGAGGAAAAAGATGAAGAGCTTTATTTATTTTATTGTGAAAGATTTTTACACACACATAAGGGTTTTTCTAGTTTTTTTTGGTCTATAAAAGAAAAGAAAAATAGTTGTGTTCTTCTGGGTAAAAATTATTATTTTGAAGAAAGGATTGGTTCCGAAGGGAATTGATGGTAGGAAACTAAGAAGAATCCATAGAGGGGATTCTACATTGAACAAAGGACTCCAGGTTTTCTTCTTTTAATTTATTGTTATTTTATTGTTCTATAAACAATATTTGGTTTGCTGTGTTTGAAAAATCCATTTCCTCTATTTCTTTTTAAAGTGGTTTTGTGATTGAAAAGTTGTTTGTTTTAAATACTTTGAGTCGTCTATAGGAAATTATAGTGAAACCTTCAAGATTTCTTCAATAAAACTTAGTAGAGGAAATAATTATTTTGAAAGAGAAAATCTTGTATATTATTGGTTGAATTTGTATGTCCAAATCTATATTGGGATCTGTTATGAAAACAATTTAGTTATATGATTGTTTGAATCTCTTACACACACACACGCGCGCGCGCGTGCACGCACGCACACACACACACATATAAATATTCTATTATTTTTGTAAAAATATATATAAATAAAAATAAATTTATATATGTTTCAAATTTTGAATTTTATGTATAGAATTAAATTGTGCATTTTAAATGTGTTTATTTCGAATTCATTTCGTATTTCTTCCCAAATGAAATACATGTTAAAAATTTTATATTATAAAATAATTTATGTTAAAAAATATATATATATTAAGAATTATATGGGGGTGGGAGGTCGACCGAAGCCATACCCCCCCACAGCCCCTATGGTCAGTTGTATGTAGCCACCACAAGATACACACAATAGCCAAGGTTGTGCATGGCAGGAAAGGCTATTGGTCGTAGCCTATGGGGGTTGTGTATCCCCCACAGTACTAAGTAGTGTGGCTTACATTTTATGTGTTGCATGTTGGTTCATTTGTTATTTAAATTTTGATTTAATATACATGCTTTTTTTAATGTTATATATATATATATATATATTATTTGTTAGTTTTTATAATGAGTTTTAAATATTTGATTTTAATATATGTATCTTATTTTTATATAAGTATATATGTATATACGTATAAAGGCGTATATACATGTATGCATATATAAATATATGTATATGTTGGATAGCTATTTATATTGTTATGGTTAGGAAATAAGTTTGATAATTTTAAATTTTACAATGTTATAGTTTAATTGAGAAAACTAGAAATAAACGATGTGTGTTGATTTTACTCAAATATTCTCAGGTTGATGATTTATTTGTTTGATGAAATTATTGTGTATTGGAAATATTTTAGATGGAATTTTTTTATGTAATTGTTTTCTCAAGATTGTTTGTTTAATCTATTGTAGTTTTATTTTATCTAGTTTTTTTTTTTGTCTTGCTGGAAAACCCTAGAGTTAGCTTATCCTATTATAGGAACTTAAGTTGTTGATTAGGAACTTCCAAAGGTAGGGATACTTTTGTGTATTGGTAATCTCGTATCTTGATGTTTGGCCTATGTTTTGGGCTATGGTTGTTATTTGAGTTATACGTGGGTTGTATTGTAATATAGATGTTCACATTCTTTTGGGCGAGATGGATATGCCTCATGAAGGATGCATTTGTTGATTCAATATTTCTGGTTGGTACAATCATTTTGTGTTGGATATTTGTGTTTGAGTGTTTAGAGAGGGTAGCTCTAGGTGGGGCCAGTGCACAAAGGGGATGTCAGGGTAACCCATGCAGAGTTAGAGTAATTAGTGATAATCTACGTAATTAAGCATGGTTGGGGATTAAACATTAATAAGATAATTGTGATGCCTCATTCACCTGTTAGTGCTATCATAGACTAAAGGTGACTAAGAAGGCCATGGTTGGCAAGATTGTTGCCTTGTCTTCATCAAAGGGTATGTGTAGGATCATGATGGGCCAAAAAGTGGCAATATTATGGGTATTTGTGGGGTATGTGGCTGACAAATTTTTTTTTACCCAAAATAGATGAAATGAAAAGGGGTTTTAGATGAGATTCTCAACTTTCTACCAATATAAATTATGCTTTAATTTGAATTTAATAAATAATTATTATTTATTTTCTATTAGAATTACGACTAAAGTCCTCATTGATAGGTTGATTGAAAAACATCTATAACTTTCAAACGGTATCACATTTTTTTAATCTAAAACATGCATCACATTCTATGCTTCACATACTATAGGATTAAAAAAAAGAAAAATTAAATTTCATGAATTTTTAACCAAGTTAAGGTGGTCGACATATGAGTTTTATATTTTTAAAATTTGTAATAAAAAAATCATAATTAATTATTTTCTTGGAAAAAATTACAACAAAATATGCATCATGTATGGACATGAGTCCTCTACTTATATATAAAATCTTATAAAAAATATTATCATTTTATTATGGTTAGGGTGGTTAGACAGATACCTACTTATTTTTTCCTTGAATTTAAAATACTCCATTGAAATTTCAAATTTTCATGAAATAGATTTTTTTATTTTAAATAAACCTAGTAGTCTAGAAACTACATTTAATTTTCTACAGATTCTATTCTTATATATTTTTGAAATAATATAGATAACTTATTCAAATTTTTATGTCAAGTTGTCTAACACTGATTTTTCTAAATTTTTTTCCACTTAAGGGCTTGTTTTTTCCATGATGATCCTGCACATACCTGAAAGGTTAATGATTCTACATGAGTAACCATATGGAGTGGCACCTTGAGATAGGAAGTCAAGAGAGCCATAGATGGAGGTGACACCTTAAACTAGGTTGTCTGGATAATCCATGTATAGATGGAGGTGGCATCTTGTGATAGGTTGTCTGGATAATCCATGTAAAGCCATGCGATGAGACTCTCCTCTAACATTCCATTTGTGTTTTTTCAGTGAACTCCTCTAGAATTAGTCTTTGATGTTATGACTTGAGATTTATTGATGATGTGTTTCATGATTTATTGTTGTATTATTTGGAAAGTGATTTATTATTATGCTTTGAAAGTGGTTTATTGTTATGACCTTTGGTGATTTATCATTGTTTAGTTTCTATGTGGTATTTTGATGTTTTGTCATCTTGTATGGAGTTAGTCTTTTGTTACTGTTGGATGTTCTTGGTTAGGGATCCTTCCTTGTCTACTCCTAGCATGGGGATGGTTGGGTGGACCGTGCTTCACACCCTGTTGCGTTCCCTTTGGATGCAGTTGAATATTTCATTATAGGGTTTTGGCATCCAATGTTCTTATGTACCAGATGCATGGTTATACTTTAGATGTAATTTATTTATTGTTGTATCGACTCCCACATATATGTTGGGAGGATTATGATGTAATTTGTATATGTGATTATTGAGATGTATTTTTCAGATGGAGGTATTATACTGTCACATCATGAGATTCATTATTTTACTATTATTTGTAACCACTGTAAAGTTGTGTTGTATCTATTGAAATATATATACTTTATATCTTGATGATTAATTCATTATCATATGTACATATGATTTTATTTGGTATATTCACATTTGTCTTGATATCATGAATGCACATTTTAAATGATGTCATGATGATTGGATTTACGTTGTTGGTATTGAATGCTTATTTTATTATCTTTGTTATGAATTAGTATTGGTAATTTCCTCGTGTACCCCAAGGGATTTGGTTGTGCAACTTAGAACATTGTAATGTTGGAATACTTAAGTACATTTATTATGTTATTTTTTAAAAAAATTGTTGTAGTTTTATTTGTTCCTTTGGGGTTTACGTTGCGGGGCGTTACAGAACATGCTAGAATTTCTTATGATGAATCTGACTATAGAGACTTTGATGAAAATGAATGCTTGTTCTTGGCTATTAAAGAAGAATCTATTTCTGCTAACTCTAAAATTTGTGTGAAGGAAAGTGATCCAGAGAAGAAGGAGAAAGTTGAAGTTACTTTTGTATATGCCTTTCATGTTAAAGAAGATAACAATTACTATGTTGTTGATAGTGGTTTCTCTAATCACACAACTAGAGACAAGATTAAGTTTGTTAAAATTGAAAAATATGATGGAGGACTAGTTAAATTTATAGATGATTAAGGAGCTAAGATTTGTGGAATAGGTATAATCAGTTTTGATGGAAATCATAAAACTGATAATGTTTTTTATGTTAAGGGTTTAATGCATAACCTTTTGAGTGTCAGAAAAAATGTGTAGAAAGGGATACAATCTTGTGTTTAAGGATGAAACATGTGAGAGTAGAAAAGGGTTTATAAATTTGATTGCTACTGGAAAGAGAACAAATGGAAACATTTATCAGCTTAAGGGTGCTAATGGACATTGATTTATGCCTCATATTAGTTACAGTTGGTTATGGAACTAGAGGATGTTTTGCTTGAATTTTGATAATTTGGTATGAATTAGTTCAGTTCATTTAGTGAGAGATCAACCAAGAATCACAAAGCCTATCAATGTTATTTTGAGAGTTTTCAACTTGGAAAAAAAAACAATGAGTAGCTTCAAGGGAAAGGAACAATCTGATACCAGACTATTGAAATTAGTATACATGATCTTTGTGGTCCTAGAAGGGTGAAAAGTATACAAGGTGACATGTACTTAATGCTTTTCATTTACGATTATTCTAGTATGACATGGGTTACTTTTCTTAGAGATAAATTTGATGCATTAGGAAAATTCAAGACAATTAAAGGTATGGTTGAGAATGAAATGGATCTGAAAATCAAATGTTTGAGTTATAACAAAGGTGGTGAATTCACCTCCAATGAGTTTAACATTTTTTGTGAAGTTTTTGGGATAAGAGGCATCTGTCTATTGTAGAACTCCACAACAAAATAGAGTTGTTGAAAGGAAAAACTAAGCAGTTTGAAAGAGGCTACAACACTATGTTGAGAGAGGAGAATCTACTAGAAGTCTATTGGGGAGAATTTATTCATGCGACTATTTACATACTTAATAGAGTTCAAGCTAAATCCAACAACATAAAGGCTCCCTATGAGCTATGGTGGAATGATTCCTATTGTGAAGTACTTTAGAGTGTTTGGAAGAAAATGCTATATCAAAAGAGAAGAAGAAACTTTAGGAAAGTTTGATGCAAGATTTGATGAAGGTATCTTCCTTGAATATTCTATTAAAAGAAAAGCTTATAGATGTTACAATAAAAGGCTAAGGTCAATGAAAACTTATAGAATTATATTGCAGTGGATGGATATGTGTCATGTGAACCTAATTTTATAATCAAAGAAGAAAAATATTTTGAAGAAGTGTAAAATGAAGAGGAAGAAGCTTCAGAGAAGACCCCTAAGACCCCTAATATATTTAGAAGAATCATTTTTAAGATCAAATCATTGGAGACAAAAGGAAAGATGTATTTACAAGAAGAAAAGATTTTGAAGTTGAGGGTATGTGTAGGATGATGATGGGCCAAAAAGTGGCAATATTATGGGTATTTGTAGGGTATGTGGCTGACGAATTTTTTTAGAGGATATTCTTAGCTTTCTACCAATATAAATTATGTTTTAATTTGAATTTACTAAATAATTATTATTCATTTTCTATTAGAATTATGACTAAAGTCTTGATCGATAGGTTGATTGAAAAACATCTATAGCTTTCAAATGGTATCACATTTTTAGAATCCAAAACATGTGTCACATTCTATGCTTCACAAACTATAGGATTAAAAAAAGGAAAAATAAATTTCATGAAGTTTTGACCAAGTTAAGGTGGTCAAATATACGAGTTTTTATATTTTTTAAAAGTTGTAATAAAAAATTCATAATTAATTATTTACTTGAGAAAAAATTACAAAAAAATATGCATCACATCCATACATAATTCATCTACTTATATGTAAGATATTATAAAAAAAACATTATCATTTTATTATGGTTAGGGTGGTCAGACAGACACCTACTTCTTATTTTTTCCCTAAAATTTAAGTACTACTACATTGAAATTTCAAATTTTCACCAAATAGATTTTAAAAAAAAAATTAAACCTAGTAGTCTAGAAACTGCATTTAATTTTCTACAGATTCTATTCTTACATATTTTTGAAATAATATAGATAAGTTATTCAAATTTGTATGTCAAGTTTCCTAACATTGATTTTTCTGACTTTTTTGCCACTTAAGGGCCTGTTTTTTCCATGATGATCCTGCACATACCCTTGAGGTAAATTTGTATTTACATAATTCTAAATTTTAACCTAAAACAATGAGTGAAGCATGCAAGGATGAACATTAGATGATGCAAATTGATGAAGAACTTATGTAGATAGAAAATAATTAGACTTAGGAATTTGTTCCTAGACTAAAAAACAAGAACATAATTGGAACTAAGTGGGTATTCATAAACAAGTTGAATGAGAATGGAGAATGAGTAAGAAATAAGGAAAGACTTGTGTGTAAGGGTTACACAAAATTGGAAGGAATAGACTTTGAGGGGAGATTTGCTCCTATGTCTAGGATGGAACCTACTAGAATGTTTTTGGAATTTGTATTAGGCAAGTACTTTAAAGTTTATCAAATGGATGTAAAGTTTTCTTGTTTGAATGGTGAATTGGAAGGATAAGTTTACATTGAACAACCAAAATTATTTCAATTCTTAGGTCAACCAAATATGGTATTTAAATTGAAGAAGGTATTGTATGTATTAAAGCAAGCTTCTAGAGCTTTGTATGCAATATTAGATAGATATTTATTACATAAAGGATTTAGTAAAGGCACCATGGATAGTAATATTTACTTCAAAATTGAGGAAGACAAAATATTGATAGTAGTTGTATATGTGGATGACATTATCATTGGAGGAAACAAAGCTATGTGTAAGAATTTTTTTGAAGAGATGCATAAAGAGTTTTAAATGTCAATGTTTGGGGAGATGAATTTATTCCTTGGGCTACAAATTAGTCAAAAAAATATAGGAATCTTCATTTCATAGTCTAAGTATGTCAAATAGATGTTGAAGAAGTTTGGAATGAATGACTCTAAACAAATATGCACTCCTATGGTGACTAGCTATAAATTGAGCAAAGATGATGATTCACCTAAGGCTAATCATATCAAATATAAACCTATGATTGGTTTACTACTATATCTAACTAATACTAGACTTGATATCATGCATGAAATTTATCTTGTGGCTAGATTTCAAGATCCTAAAGAAACACTTGTCGCAATAGTAAAGAGGATATTCAAATATTTAAGAGGGACTCCAAATTATGACTTGTGGTATCCTAAAGATATTGATTTCACATTAAGTGCTTATATTGTTGTAGATTGAGTTGGTTGTGTTGATGACATGAATAGTACTAGTGGTGGTGCATTCTTTCTTGGATGTAGATTAGTGTCATAGTTGAGCAAGAAGCAAGATTATGTTCCCTATCTATTGTAGAAGTTAAGTTTATTGTAGAAACATTATACTATACACAATTTTTGTGGATGAGAGATATATTGAAAGATATCAAAGTTGTATATGATGAGCCTATTTCTATATTTTGTGACAATATGAGCAAAATTAAAGTTTTAAAAAATCTAGTGATTTATTTAAGGAAAAATCATATATCTATTAGGCATCACTTTCTAAGAGAAAATGTTATGGAGAACGAAGTGGAGATTTAGTATGTTCCTAAAAAGGATCAAATTTCTAATATTTTTACTAAGGCTCTTCCTAACAATAATTTTGAGTATCTTCAGGAGAAGTTGGGGTTATTACTGTTGGAATCAAGAAACACTAAGATTGAGGGTGAATCGATGTTCTACAAAATTTAAGTTTATTAACTTGATCTTTACACCACTTATAGCATTGAACGAAGAGAAAGATAGAAGAACACAAAGCGATCAACCAAAACATGATAACACAAAGATTTTTTTATGTGGAAACCTTATTAGGGGATAAAACATGGTGGAGATAAATCCACAATATAAGTATACTCAAATATAAGTGTTTGCAAAAGGAATGCACATGCATTTAGGCACACTACCTAGAGCTCATTGCTCGAATACAAAACAAGACTCATTTTCTTACAAAATCATTTGGTTTACAACCAAAAGATTTGAACTAGGAGAATAGCGTCTACTAATGCCTAATTATAGTTCTAGTTAAGCACATCAATCACATTCTTGACCTTTTTTCTGATTCCACTATTTTTCTCTGTCTACTTTAATTTAGATCATAAATCCTTTTTATGCACAAGTGAAACTATGCATAATCTCTATAAAATCCTTCTAAATTTCACAAAAAAAATCAACTTACTTTGTACATACATCCAAATGATATAAATGATCACTTATATATATATACAACTAAATATTTAACCAACCACATGTCAACTTCAACAAAACATAAAATAATTACAATCCGTCAGTTCAATCCACAAATAATTTTCAATGTGCACCAACCAAAGTTGGTCACAACATAGTGAGGACACAAAACAACATGCTAAAAAAAAAACACTTCAAACAATTAATCCTCAAAGATCCACAACACGTTACATTCACTTAGTCAGTCTTCTTGCACTATTAGACAAAAAATCAATCAACTAGATCTTCTAACTTGCACACAAATCAATATGAGGATCTAAGATGGAAGGATAACATAGTTCATACATTGAAATATCTTCTCTAAGTTCCACAATGAAAAATGATAACAAAAAAATTGCATATGAATCTATGAACACAATTCTATTAGATGTTTTATTCTAGCTTGATAGGTAATCACAAAACTTCAATCTGACTTATAGTATAAGCAACTACTAAAGTGTGGATTGAATCACTAACTAGGGTTGCCATGAATGACAGCATCAAATGACTTTTTCAGTGTCTCTTTCCAACAATTGCCCCTCCCTGTTTGAACTAGATGTATATAAAGATGCATTAGTACAATGGATCTATGGATTTTTATTTTTTATTTTACTAATGTTGGTGGCTACCTTCCAGGGGGACTAGATAGTGTCATGTGCTATCATTGAGTTTTTGATTTGTTTAATTGTACTCCTAAGGGATATTTTTTAGAGTAAGTATCTTAGTTAAGTGTCAAAGGGAGATAACAATGCATAACATTTTATCCTTTTCAATTGATGTCAAAGTGGGAGAGATAGTAATGTAAAAGAGAGTGTTTATCTACTTAGGGGGAGAGAGAAGCATGTGAAAAAGCACAAGGTATCAGTCAATAAGGTATGTATGTTGTCTTATCCTTGATGGTTTTTCACATCCTATGTTACCATCAATGACAAAGAGGGAGATTGTTGCAAGTATAAAGGTTTTCTCATTGATTTTAACAAGCTATCTATTAGCTAGTGTTATCATTTATTTCAATTGTGTGTTAAGTAAGTTGTTGCATGATTAAGATGTTGAGGATATTGAGAAAATTATGAAAAAGAGGAAGATAGGTTTTTCTAGGTTGTGTATTTATATTTGAGATATTGAGGAAGTATTGTGAGTACATGGAGCTATATTTTTGTTGTTGTATGTGAAGATGAGTTGGAATAAATTAATGAGCTAAGATGATGTCTTTGGTACTTAGTTTCTAAGTTCCTTTGAGGAAATTTGATAAACAGAGTAAATTATGTTGTGGAAGTGTTCATAGTGTACTCTTGTATTATTGTCTATGTTTCTTCTATATTGATCCTATGCCTATGTGGATCTAATATTGTATTCATGGTTTTTTAGAGGGTATATTAAGAATTTAGGTTTCTAGATTGTTGTATAGAGTGAGATATTTTTACCATTGTGTGAGCTAGTTTCTTCAGTGATGTTGTTTGTGGTCTAGGAGAAATTTATTTGCTCTATGTTTCTACATTGTTCTCCTTTAGGTTGTGTGGATTTTGTAAGTTTCCTATAATGTTTGTGTCTTTTTATATTCAAGGTTTCATTTGATTTGGTGTTGTATAGAGTGAGTTTCATTTGTCAGTTTGTGAATAAGGTTTAGCATTTGTTTAGAGTTGAAGAATTTATTTGGTGTGAGCTTGGATGAAGTATCTAATGAATCTCAAACACTTCATGAATTACTCTAGATCATTTTCAAGTGAATTTTGTTGTCCAAAAGTCTCAGATTGACTTAAGGAAGCATGTACTAAATGATTATGGTGTTTAACATAGGTATTGCCTCACCTTGTGTTAGCAATACATGCAAGGCTTGTAGAAGAATTTTGAGGTGTTTTAGGATATATTTGGGTCCTAATTAAGAACTTTTCTAGGTCACCTTCATTCCTATCTACCATGAGAATGTTTAGGTGCTAACCTATTTTGAATTTGTATGTACAATGGCTAGTTTCCAATGTTGGAGAAGGTTTTTGAGGTTGAGGTTGATATAGATAAGTATGGTGTTGTTGTGAGTTGAAGAAATTAAAGAAGTAAGAGGCAAGATAGATGTATGATCAATGTGAGTAATGTGTATAATGTGAGTTTGAGCATAGTAATGCAAATTTTAATGTTAGGGTTCATGAAGGAAATGAGCTAAAGGAATCCAAAATCATTCAATTAGGGTTGCAAGATTGTGGGAGAATTGTGGTGGATTCCTTGTTGCATTGAGAAATTTATCTGTGTTTAACATACTTCTTCTATTTTCTTATATTTCTTTCTATGGAAGTGAGCCCTGGCTATGAGCCTTTTTGGACATTGTGTCCTACTTTGGCAATGAGCCATTGTACCAATTTTGCAATTACTTATATTGTGAGTTAATCCTCACCATAGTTTTTTCCCTTAATCAATTTTCTCCATAAATTTGGTGTTCTCTTATATATAGTATTATTATTTTAGTTTATGTTATCTTCTTTTCATGTTTAAACACATTAAAAACATAAGGGTTTAATCAATGCATGTGGATATGATTACTATTAAGGGTTTTAAAGGTTTAATTTGCTACAATTGATTCACCCCCCCTCTTAGTTTTCTTGTTCATTCAACAAGAATAACTTTTTTTCATTTTATTAGAAGTAAAGTTGAAGTCTTTAGGTAGTTTAAGGATTTTAAGGCCTTGGTCAAAAATTAGACTAGCAAAAAGATTAAGTGTTTGAGGATAGACAATGGTGGTGAGTTTTTTTTTTACATAATTTGACAAGTTTTGTAAAGAGAATGGGATTGAGAGACATAATAAAACTCCATACACTCCACAACAAAATAAAGATGTAGATAGGATGAACAAAACATTGATGGAGATGGCTAGGAGTATGTTGAGTGGTACTAGCCTTGAACAAAAGTTTTGAGCTGAAGCTTGGTAGCCACTGCATGTTATTTGATCAATAGATCTCCTACATCAAGGTTTGTTGGAAAGATAACCATGGAGGAATGGTTTGATAAAAATACTCTAATGAGAAATCTCAATGTATTTGGTGGTGAAGCTTATGCTCATGTTCCAATTAAGAATTGGTCAAAGTTGGAGAACAATGTTATTAAGTGTATCATTATTGGCTATGGTGTCAGTGTGAAAGGCTACAAGATTAAGGATCCAAAGCTCAGAAGGTTATATATAGTACAAGTGTGATTTTTAGAGAGATGAAACCTTCTACTATTGATTTGTAGCTAGAGAAATATGAGAAATAGGAGATAGTTCAAATTACACCTACTCCAAAGAAACAAGAACTATGAAATCCTATTGGACCTAATGATGAGGAGAGCTCTATCAACTCTAAAATTTTTAAAGAAGAAGAAGATACTCAACCTCAACCCTTAATGAGGTCTATACGAGTCAAGAAAAAATTGGAAAGATTTGGTTATTCATTATTGGATTCTAGTTACATTTTTTCTTTGATTGCTAACATTGATGAGCCTAGGACCATTAGAGAAGCTATGGGTGAGAGGATGGTTACATTATAAAAAAATGACACTAGAGATCTTGTACCTTTACTTGGTGGACGTAAACTTGTTGGTTGCAAATGGGTTTTCAAGAAAAAGTGTGGTCCTAATGGTAGTATTGAGAAGTATAAGGTGTGGTTAGTTAGTAAGGGGTTCTCATAGGTGGAGGGAATTTATTATGGAGATATTGTATCTTGTAGTTAAGTTGACATCTATGTAACTTTTTTTGTCACTTACAATAGTGTATGACTTAGAAGTGGAAAAAATGGATGTGAAGATAGTGTTCCTAGATGTTGACTTGGAGAAAGATATTCACATTTCACATCCATATCATTTTTTTTGAAAAGGGTAAAGAAAACTTGGTTTGAAAATTGGAAAAGTCTCATTACAGTTTGAAATATTCTCCTAGAATGTGGTACTAGAAGTTTGATACCTATGTGTTTTCATTGGTATTTTAGAGATCTAAATTAGACCACTGTGTATATTTTAAATCTAACAATGGTTGAATTATCCTTATTATCTTATATATAGATGATATGTTGTTTATTAGGAATGTTAAATGTTTATGATTTAAGATTTAAAGTTTCAGTTGTTAGCACAGTTTAAGATGAAATACCTAGGTGCATCAAGACACATTATGGGAATGGAAATCACAAGATACAAGGACATAAAGCTTTGGTTAAGATAAAGAAAGTATGTCAACTTGGTGCTAGAGAGATTCAACATGGCAGATTGTAGAAAATTAGTTTTTCTTGTGATTTAGGGGATGTAGATTTCTATGAATGATAGTCTAAATTCTCCTACTAAGGTGGAAAAGATAAAAAAAACTACCATATACAAGTGTATTTGGTAGTCTGATACATATGCAATGGTGTGTACGAGACCAAACATTAGCCAAGCATTGGGAGTCCTTAGCTGTTTTATGGCTAATTCTGGATAGGTGCATTAGGATGTGGTTAAGATATTGTTCAGATATTTATAGGGAACTTCCAAGTATGCCTTTTATTTTCATGGTTATCCTAATGGACCTTATCATTTTGTGAGTATTCATAGATATGCGGATTCAAATTGGGCAAGTGACACTGACAGTAGAAGATCTACCAATGGTTACATTTTTATGATGTTTGGTAGTGCTATTAGTTGGATGAGTAAGAGATAGGATATAATCATGTTGTCCACGGTAGAAGTAGATTATTTGGTAGAAACTCATGCCTATAAGGAAGATATTTGGCTTATGAGATTGTGTTCTGATATTGGTTTTGATGTAGGATAGATTATGGTTTGATGTGATAGACAAAGTGTGATTTTCATAGCAAAGAATCCTACCTTCCATGCCAAAACAAAGCACATTGATGTTTTGTATCATTTTGTTTTTGATATGGTAGAATATGGAAAGGTGAACTTGGAGAAGGTTGAAACTTTGGTGAATGTTGTATATGTACTAATGAAACCAATGAGCATAGAGAACTTTAGATGGTGTTTTGATTCCCTAAGGCTTGATGCCCTAAGTAGATGATTTTGTATGAATCTCAACATGTCTTTGACATGTGGGAGAATGTGGGGATTAAACTATCTCAACCTTAGAGTCCTTATATTAATTTAATTAATGTATTTTTGTATTTATTTTTATTATTTAATTCCCTATGGTGTCATGTCATAAATTGGAACCCATTAGTTGGGTGACATCCTTGTTGGAGGTAACTAGATGCCACATAATAATCCCAAGTGAACATACACATCTCACTTTGTAATATTTGACCTCTCATAGATTATATGAAATGTCATAAGGCATCTTCATTCATGGAGGAAGTTGGAACCCAAGATGGTTTATGACAAGGTGTAAGAGAATCAAGTATTTATGGTCATTTATGAAAAATTCTCTTACCTCTATAAGTGTTGTAAGTATGGCATATTTATGCTATGATAGATTCTATGACAATAGTAAGGCATCTATCATAGCCTATTTTTAGTATATTCTAGGTGCCCAAGCTTGGAGAAAGAATATTGCATGTAATGATACTTGTAAGGGGTGTAAGGGAATGTTGTATGTGTGGCCAAGTACATGTTTATAGCATAGGATATTGTGCCATGTGGGTTTGGGTGCCTCTCTCCTTCTAGATGCTTCATCAAAATTGCATCTCTCTATATTTTGAGTTTCTTGCATTGTAGAATGTATAGTTTGTTTGCAGGTAACAAAGTGATGCTGAGTTTACTCCAAGGTAGGTGTTTGTGATGAAACACTTTTTGAACAAATATTTATACTTGGGGTTGTATCGTAACTCTTATTTCAAGTAATACAATAGTAGTGTTCTTTTGGAGGCTGGGGTTTTTTTACTAAAAGGGTTTTCCCCATGTATATCTAGTGTTTTTCGTATTTTTGTACTTATTCTATTCCATTCTTCTCTATGTGTTTATGTTATTGTAACTATTTAAGGTATTAAAAGGATAATTTTTGTAACTCTCCCCTACTTAGATTAGTCTAGGAAGTTTTTTCTACTCACCCAACTTCCTTTCAACTTGGACCTATATAGTGAGGACATACACATTGGAAGGTGGGAGAATTACCACTGAATGAAATTTTAGTCAAGTTAGGAATAACCCCAAAACTTGGAGTTATACCCCAAACCATACCTATAATTTTACTTAGGTCGCATGTAGTTCTCCTCGCAAGATCTATTGCAAGAAACACACCCTAGGTTCCTATACCCAAGGGTTTCACAGTCACTCAAGTAATAGTGCTTATGGAATATAAATATAGAAGGGAAACTATACAATGGTTTAAGATCAAGATCAAATCTTGTAACAAATGTTACAACAATGAAAGAAAAAATAATTGAGTTAACTAATTAATTGAAAATTTCAAATAATTTTATTACTACTTCATGCCCCCAACAGGGTTCCTTTAAATGATTCCCAAACATTAATAACACTAACAATATGGAAGGAAACCCATCCAAGTTCCTAATTTAGAAAACTAATCCTAAAGAACTCCCCTCGAAGGCATCAAGATCTCAAATTAAAATCTACCCATTATTATTCGAATTTAACTTTAGCATGCCAAAATATCTTATAGGTTCATTTGATTGGCATGGAGTCTAGGTTGATTTATCAATGAGAAACCATCTTCACTATTAGGATGAATGATGAGCCAAACTAGTTCTCTACAACCTCATTAATATTGACAATACAAAAAATTACTAACGTTAATAAAATCAATACATAGCTAGAAATTATGTTTACACCATAATAAATATAAATTAAGCTCAATCACATGAAAGCATGAGACAACAAGAAAACAAAATATCATCACCATGCAACAATATGGTACAATTATAATACCTTTTATTAGTTTACTTGTAGTTCCAATATTGGGGTTCTTATATTTAAGAGGTCTATAGACATCATGTAGTTGTATTGAGCTTATATTCCTAAATCTAAAGTAGATTATTTAAAAGTATCAATTCACAACAAATTAAAATATGAAGAAAATATACTATTAGTTTCCACAATGAAGTAATTATCACCTACATTATTAAGTAACTATAAACCAAAAGCTCATAACTTATAAAGTGAATATTGAACAATTAAGATAATGTTAATAAAATTTGAAAAGATCATAGAATCCTAGAAAAACATATATCTAAATTCCAAATAGATATAACTAGAAACTCTAAAACGACACCATCTCATACCTAGGCCTAATAGATTAGACCAAATAATGTTGTCTACACGAATATAATGTGAACATTACTAAATCCCTTTAACTTTTTTTAAATTATCATAGTCAAAGCCTAATAAGAATATAAAATATTATCATGTATTCCAAGTGCATAGTGGTATAACTTTCCACTATGCATTGTGAAGATTAATTCAAAGTTATGTAATAATATAATACATTCAGAAATCATTACAAAATTAATCTGTAGCATCAATGTTTAAAGAATATGTATATACTAAAATTTGAATAACTCCATTTGTAGATTAAACAACAAATCACATTAATTGAAGGAAAAACGGAAAGGAAAGCATGCACCACACAAAGTGTACCATAGAAAAATAGATCATTGACATTTTCATGGCTATTTAGGTCTTTCTCTTGTGGTGATTGATCTGTTTTATTTTGATTTAATATTGCAATGTAGCTTATGCATTCACATTATGTCCTAAAACTCAAATTACAATGTCTTGTGAAGGTGTTGTGAAGTGTTGTAACACATTTCTACATATTTTTAGAATCTTCTCATTATAATTCATCTAAAAATAACCCTTTTATCACCTATTAACTCCTATATTAAAGTCTTGTAAAGTCGTGTAAGAAGATTTCATGCTTTTCTAGGCTTGTTATCACTATTTATACATTTCTTATGCTTTATTTGACCCTTCTATGCACTCATAAGACTTAATTACGTGTAGTTTTGAATGTAAATTTAAAAAACAACATTAAATGTAACTTAATTCCTGACACCCACTTACAAGCCTAGAGAGGGACCCATTTTCCATGGGTGGCGAATGAGTCCCTCTTGGCTTCAAATTCAAAATAATTCAAATTTTCTTTCAGGTTTTTATTCAGAACGACCTTATGTCAACATGTGATGTTGTATTATTAGGTAATTAGGGTATAAGTGTATAAATAAGTATTTTTCCATACATTTTAACCCCATTCATCTCATTCACTCATACACTATCAATTAGCATTCTTGCATTCAGTCCATCAAAGCATCATTCAATTGAGTAATTATCAAGTATCTTGGAGCAGCCATTGACATATCTTCAGACTTCTACAACAAGGATTAGGTGAGTTTGGAAAATTTGCATGTTGTTCATTCATCATTCCTTGCTTATTTCATTTCATTTCTTCATTAAGGTATTGATTAACAAAGTGGGATTTGACCAAGGAAAATCCCTATACTCTAACCCTTACCCATTTTTCCTCTTTTTCATGTGTGTTTGAAGACTTTATATGCAGATTTGTCAAGAAAATAGGTGTTGAAAGGTGGTCAAAAATTCATAATTTTTTTTCAAGTCAACGAAACCCTAATTCAAACTTGGAGAGAACCTACAACCCATTTTTTGCAAATTTGACTCTGCTAACCTAACAAGAAGACAAGTACAAATCTAGTCCTACATAATTGACTCTTGAATTTTCATTTTTTTTGAGGAGGAATGATTCTCGTTCATTGGTGAATGAGTTCCAACTATAAGTTGGAAATTTGATTTTGTTAGAATCTAGTTCTCAATAGTTAAAAAGCAGTTTTAGGTGTTTTTACTAGTAGGAGGACTGATTTGCCATCAATTCCAAATGAGCCCACTAGTGATTTACAATAATTTCTTCCAATTTTCATAACCTTCCAAGATTAGTATTCAACTTCTAGGTTCACTTTGTTAAACTCCTTTCAATTGTGTTTGCATTAGTTCATGTTTTTAGTTCATTTCTGCATATCACACTATGTTTTCAAACATTGCATATTTCATTAGTTTTGCATTCATAATCAATCAATTTTATCACTTAGTTGCATTTAGATCATTTAATTTAGTCATAATTCCATCTTACATTCCTTTATTTGACTGAGCCACCTCAATTTTAGTGTTTTAGATACATCCTTTTAGGTGGAAAACCCTAAGAGTGCAAGAGAAGTCCATAGAACCTCAAAATTGATGGTTCAAAAAGATACCAAGATATTTATATGTAAAAATAAATGAGGTAAGAAAATACACAGTTAGAGTTAAATCATAATATATAAAGCTTGCTACTAAAAAAATTTATCGTACTATTTTGAGACACATTCCCTAAGGACTTGCGAGCTAAGGTGCACATCCTTAGGGCAAGATACAAGGACCTATTGAATAGGATCATTTCCTAATAGAAGGTTATGCAAAAACTATAATTAGAACATGAAAATGAATTGTTATAAAAAAATCATATAACATATATGTTGATGTTACACTCCCTTTTTCACACAATTACTTCACCATACCAACCCCAGACACTTTATATTAAACATACTACACAATCTATATCATATTGTACATTCTCAAATAATTTTCTCTTCTATAATTACTCTCCACAACAACTCAAAACCTAATTATTTTATCTCCAAGATGACCAATAAAATGAAACATGGGATACTACATAGGCCAACTTCAAACATATACATCATGAACTGAAATAACTTGTGTATCACAACACATGAAATAACAAGCTCTAAATAGATCACAACACATCCTTCAAAGAAAAATTAATTAATCAAGTTCAAATGCAAATGAAGGAAACCAAATTGTCAGCTGAAACAACATCAACATAAGGCAATTCTAGATAAAGTATTGCAGGATTCTTCCCTTCCAACTAATCTAAACGTAAATAAATTTTTGCCCATGTTAGGGTTCTTAACTACCACCCATCACATAACATACAATGAGAATTATTTTACTTCATAGAAGCCTAAACATAATGAATCTTTACACCTTGAAGTATAAATTAATAGTGATAAAATTAAATGAGTTCTGATAGATGGAGGCATTGGGTTTTTCATTACTACCATGGGATTCTTCGAGGCTTGTATAAATGAATCAAAAAGAATTGTAATACAAGGATATGATGATACAAAACACTCTTTTATTGGAATTATCATTCTTTGAATTAGAGTGGATCTTTATGTATAAGACATGATGTTTTAGGTTCTGCACCTAGGCATTCCTTATAATCTTCTACTTGAATACCCATGAATTCATCAAGTGAAGTTTATCCCATCAACTTATTACCAATATTTCAAGTTTTCATATAATAGCACAAATATTACTATTTCTAGTGATCTTGACCCACTCCAATACTACAACTTAAGGGGTACCACTGAACATAATGTACATAGTCATAGGAAAGGCTTTCCTTCCACCTCCTCATCATACTATATTGACCCCACTTCTTCATTGAAAGCATCGAATTTACATAAAATATTCCTTGAAAGAAACATGAAGGTCCAAGATGATGGATGTGGAAAGTACAATATTGAAAGCTTGTTTTGGATGGGAAAGCTACCGTCTACACCTAAAATGTACAATAAACCATCACTAATAAAAAAAATCCTAAAGTAATAATTCAGTATGACCACTTATGACCTTCACTAAGTGAGGCAAGCTAGGAAAATAATGTATTGATGAAGACCTCTCTAAATGGATTTATAGAGATGAAGAGGATGAGATAAATGTTGAATTACCTATTGACAAGTATGGAAAAGGCATCAAAATCATTAAAATAAAGGGCTACAATGGTCACAATGGCCTTGGAGAGTAAAAATAAGGGATGACGAAACCTATACTAATATGAAAATAGTCAAGAAATGAAGGGTTGGGATACCAACCACTAAAATTAACCACTCTTAGTATTAAGGTATCTCTGAAGAAAGTTGTTAATTCCTCTGAAGTTGTCAAGACTTCTAGGAATTGTATCAAACTTGAATCTCCTATTCATAAAAATAATAAAGGAAAATCCTTGATAGATACCTTTATGGACCACAATTATTCCTTAATATTTTATAAAAATAATGATCACTTACCACTACTCCATCCCCAATTAATCTATTAATACCAAAAAGGTCCATTGAGCTCAGACATTTTTGAAAAGAATGAAGTAATAGATGAATTCATGGGACTTAGAGAAGGTATACCTAGCGGGGATCACAAGGCTAGTTTCTCTATATACCTCAACATAGTTGCATTCTTTGAGGAGTCTATATTCCCTTCTAGTTGAAAATTAGAAAAGACAAAGAGAAACTAGTCTTTAAATGAAAATTGAAAGGCACCTCTAGACATAGAAAAATATAAGATAAAGGATGTATCCAAAGATGAAAACCTCTCTAAGGCACCCAATGATGGAAGGATATACCTACTACCCATAAGTCAACAAAAATCCCCTCTATTGGTGGAGAAACTAAAAAATGTAAAATTAGGTACACCAAAGAGTCAAAAGATCACACACTTTACAACATCCCTAACAAATAAAAATAAAGCCAAGTTTAACTAAACTTTTACCTGAAAGGAAAATCAACCTTGCATGGAGTTACATGGAAATGCTTAGGCTAGACCTCAAACTAGTCCTCCAACACTTATGTCTCCTTCCTAATGCTAAAAATTTCAAGAAAAAAATTAGGAAGTTGCATCCATAGATTGCCTCATTAGTCAAATTTGAATTGAATAAATTGTTATATGTTTGTTTCATAAGACCAATCGACTATGTAGAATGGATTTTGAATTTGGTACCACTAACCAAGTTGACTACGGGAATATGCATCTACATTTACTTTAGAGACCTAAATAAGGATTGTTGGAAATATGATTTTCAATTACCAAACATACAAATGATTTTAGACCTCACAACATGATATGAGATGCTATCAATAATGGAAGGTTTCTTTGACTACAAACAAATTAAAAATTTCACCTAAGGATCAACATAAGATAGAATTTACCTATCCATGGGGTTCCTACTATTGGAATGTCATGTCCTTCAACCTTAGAAACAATAGAGATACCTATTGAAGGGCTATGACTACTAATGGAGCTCCCCAAAATTTGCAATTTCTAAGTATCCAATGGACTTCATCAGCACATAAACCCCTTGTTTCCATGGTTTGGATAGGGTATTGGCTTAGAAAAGCCCTCTGTTCTTCTAATTCCACATTGCCTTGCCCTATTAGTGTCCTATTTTCCAATTTGTTATTCTATCCATCATATAGATTCGGCCAACGACCCCTTTGGTTTAGAGTGTCGGTCATCTTGTTTATCACCTATTTTAATGTTTCCTAATGTTGGGTCGATAAATATTTTTCTAAATGACTTAAGCTTAAGTCATTGATCTGTGATGGTTAAATCATTGTTTGCCTAATAATGTCCCTTTCGTTAATGCTAACCTTGTCGTATGTGCAAGTTTAGAGATTTATATCCATGGGAAATGATCCTAGTTGTACCCCACCAACTCGTGGGTGTTAAATGCTAACCAGTTATGCAGTACAAGGATTGTGAGATGAGGATGTGTGTCCTTATATGGATGTGGGGCCTAGTCTCCACTATTGAGCTTAGCGCCCATAGTTCCAAACCAAAAGTGAAGATAAAGCATAGAAGATTCTACCATTCCTTTCTAGCTCATAGACGAAAGATGAATTCTTGTGAAAGGCTATGCGAGAA
>VDFB02000017.1:60678741-60788947 GCA_007258455.2 Sequoia sempervirens
TATTTACCATATCCTCCATCATAAGGAAAACAAAAAAATATCTCCAATAGGTTTGACTCACCTAAGGATTGAAATTCAATCCTACCTTTGGGGTTTCTTTTTCCTAATGAAATAAGAAAGATAGGTGCATCATATATCCAATCATCTCATTTGGGTAAAAATATATATTTTTATTTCAAAATCCAAGTACAAATTTCTCTTTAGATGGTCTTTGAGAGTTGATTAAATCATAAAAAAATTTAGATCCTCCTCTTAGTTTTAGACATTTGTCAATTTTATCATTTTCCTTTTCAAGTTATTTTCTCAGGTAAACAATATCTTCCTCAAGCTTTAAAAGTTCAATAGTTTTATCATTGAGCTTGGTATTAAACTTGATATCACATCTTCAACTTCTTTGAATTTAATTTCACATACATTTCCTCCTTTAATCTTTGCATCTAGTTTGATAATTTATTTCATCAATTTTTTATCTTTTTCCTTTAATTTATTAATTATCTCTTTTGATTTTTCATTATTCACTCATAGTTTATATTTTCCAATCTTGCATCATCTAGATCTTCAAGGAAATTCTAGATTTCTCCTTCAAAATAAAATTCACAATCATCTAGATTGATGTCCCAACCTTCTAGTTCCATTAACTCGAGATCCAATTCTAGAAGAAACAAATCATTGATCTTTGCTACACACCCCATGTGTTCAAGAACAAGATCAACCTTAGTTTTTAATCTTCCCAAGGCACTTGGATTTGATACCAATTGTTGAACACAATGTAGTGTTTATAGGGGGTGAATCAAAATATAAAATCAATCATTCCCATTTTCAGATTAAACATCACATCACATAAACTAAAAGAAAAGTAGAAAATAAATCATGCACCACACAAGGACACATATTTTTATCTGGAAAACAAAATGAGGGAAAAATTATGGTGAGTATTAACTCCAATATATGTAGCTCGTTGTTAACAAGAGTTACAATTTTTTTTAAGGCTCACTACCTGTGTTTTTCATAATAAGGTAAACAACCATAGAGAAAGATACAAAGGACCTGATGAGACTCACTATCTTAGATCAATACACATGAAATTTATAATGAGAAATAAGATTATGAAATTCTATGATGAAGCATCCAACATATGTTGACGTTGTAGTTCCTTTTTCTTACAATTAACCCTTCACACTAACCTCAAACACATCATATTTAACATACTACTCTATCACCATACTCTAAAAAACAAAAAATTCAAAAAATAATTTTATCTTCTACATATATCATTTCTAATAGCACAAAACCTCAACTAGGTTAGCTCTAATATAACCTTTGAAACTAAATATATGATATCACATTGGTTGACTACAAATATATATATATATATATAATTCTTATTGCAGTAAAAATAATTATGGTTTGAAACATAAAATTTTAGGAACCAAACACATCATAATGCATACAAAAAAAAAAATTAATTAATCAAGATCAACCATTGATGGAGGAAACAATTCTATCAGCCCAAATAATGACCAATCCACCAAAACTAACATTTGTTCAACTTTGCACAATTAGGGAGAGACCAAAACCATTATGTGAATCAAGATTCAAGAATTGTAGTTCATGAAAAATATTTCATTAAGCTTCTTTTTAAGAAATTGATCATCATACATCGACACAAGAGGATAAATCCACTGAATATGCAAGAACAAAGTATTCTAGAAAAACTATAGCAAATTATCATTTGAAAACTAATCTTGTGGACCACCAAAACTCCTAATAATTTCAAGAACTCATATACCTTTGTGAACATATCCCCAAGTCCACATGGTTACATTTGTGTCATTACAAGAATATAGAACATTCAACAAAGCTTTCAAAATTATATTGCATAGACCATATCACTATCAAATCTAACTCTTTCTTTGGAAGGTGAAAAGACTTGATTTATGCAAAATATAACCTTAAAAATGCAACCAACTTATCTTATAAAACATAAGACAAAACCTTATCCTATGGAAGGATGTGGACCAAAATGCCATGACTCTATCATAGTGAATATCATAGAAAATATTTTGCAACTTATCATTATATGTGGTACACCAAAAAAGGATGATAACATTGATGAAAGGTTGTAACCATATTAAAATAGGTGTTCTAACCTTTTTACCACACTTTGTTAATCATATGTAACATTTTAGATTAGCACCAACACATATCAATTATGGAACAACCATTTCCAAAGTACATACACACTTCAGTATACACATTTAACATCAATGATAGCTCATATTGAGTCAACAAAAATTACAATGCCTATTTCCAACATGTAGTATGTACATAATTTTGCATCCATAATGATGTCAGAATATCATATATCATTTGCATATATATTTCATAAATACTACATAATTTTTTTTTTAAATATTGATAACATGACATTACCTTGTCTAAATCACCACCCATATAACATCATATCAAATATTGTATAAATATACTCTAAACATATATTTCCATCATGCATATAGATAATATAATCATAATAAATCCCATCATATATCATACACATTAGATATCCATATATCATGTCATACTTGTAAACATAAATCAATATCATGAGCATCTATCCATAATCAGAAAAAACATAAGAGAATTCAATATATAAGCATCCATAACATAGAAAAATGCATAAAGGATATAACATAGTATATAATCACCATTAAAAATGATTCATCTCATAACTATCAAAAATATATGTGTCATAGTAGAAAATCATGATACTACAAAAAATGTAGATTACACACTTGATCTAAATACATATGCCCCTATCCTCATGTCTTGTTCAAGGTATATCTTACCTTAGTCCTAATTCTAATTTCCTTTGTTAATACCTATATGGATGAAAGTGGGGTTGATCATATGGCGATCTCCTCAATCTTGAAACCCCCCACTACTCTGAGACCTATAAGAGTGTGATCTAATTTCTAATCTACTCTTTGTGTAACTAGGAGCTCTCTCTAAAGCTTAGACAACATCCTCATAAAATCACCTATAGTACTTAATGGCTTGAAAAACTTGATACAACTATCATCCAAGGTCTTCCATGGGCCCACTGATAGCATCAATAAAGATAAGTGGCCAATGATTTTCTCTTTGAGCTCTAATAATCAACATGTCCCTCTTGGAAATTAGCTAGGCTACCTTTCCCTCTAATGTTGGAACATAAGCAACCAGTGCCTATAATACCTATATTTTGGCCTACATGGATTGAATCTATGCCTAGGATCCCTATTCCCCATCATCCTCCATGATGTCTTAGATAGCCTCTTTTATAGGAACATCATGCAATTCTACTAGCATCAACAAATGGCACACAACCTCCTACTCCTTAGTGGAAATATCCACATCTACCTACATATCTTGCTAACTCAATGCCTCCTCCTCTTGTTGAGGAGAATCCTCCATCTCCTACTCACCCTTAATCTCCTCCTATCAAGGAGCATCCTCTACCATTCATAATATCATGTTACAGCTTGTAGAAAAGAATCTACATTCTCTACCTCCTATTAGAGCTCTTAAACCTAATAAACCATTCCCATAGGGTGTAGACCAAATTCTTATTGCTATTATCACAAAAAAAATGAAATTGATATGGAATATTTTAATTTTCTTAAACATATTGTGCAAGACCTCATTGATTCCAATCATCTTCTAATTGGAGGTGTGAATGACCAAGGTAATAAGTTTATAGCTCCTCCTAACCAAAACTTACAAATCTTTATAAATCCAATGTGAAACAATCCATTTCATTTATCAAAGCTACTAAAACAAAGACTGAGGTGATGAATGTTGACATGGATGAAGAAAACATAAAATATGAAAATATGGATGAACCAGTCAAAGTAATTCCATTTATCGAAGCTACAGCTCGCAAGGGTTGAACCAAAATGCCCCTTGACATGGATTTCTTATAGTTCTAATGAGTGTAGTGTCAAAAAATGTCGCCATGTACATTTTTACACTTGATTTTGGAATAAATGATTATAAATTGGACTTGATATTACCTTGTTCTAGTGTTGTGATGAGTTTTACGCATCAAAATTAGGTCTAGGGTCCATTTAACCTAAATAAACATAACTTTGTCCTAATTTAATGTTGTAAAATTTATTTATTTACATATTCACATTAAATTTATGAGGCATGTAAACTTAAGTAGACCTAATCTAGTGTTATAATGTGTTCTACACATTCGCATTGGGTTTAGGGCCCTTCTAAGTGAAATAGACACAATTGTGCCTTAATTTAATGTTTTAAAGTGTATTTATTTATAATTTTTCATTGGATTTTGTGTCCCGTTGCATATATTACCTTTATATCATCATTAATAGGCTCCTATAACCCTATATTACACATTCCAAGGCATATTTCAACCAAAAATAGGTTTTAAGTTCAAATTTCTTCTACGTCAGCCTTGGGGATCTAATTAACAATCATTTGAGTACATCACCTTATGAAAAATCTTTCAAATCACTATTTTACATAAGCATTATTATTATCAAGTCAAGCACTCAAGGGTTAAGGATTCCAAGACTTTACAAGATCATCTAGAGAGCATTCAAGATCGTTTCTAAGGTATTCAAGGGAAAGTTATTCATCAATTGTTGCAGAAATTCAAGATCCTTCATCATGTCAAGCATATCAAGCATCAAGTATGTTATTGATCTGGTGTTATGATGTAGCATTGAAGATCCAAGATCAACCATTTTTCTACTCCTATTGCCAAGATCAATAACTACATCATTCATGGCCATTTCATGTTGAGTTGTAGATTTATAAGGCATCATTTCCAAGACATCATTCATGGTATCATTGTTCATATTTCATGTCCATGTTTCATTTTTTCATCATTTTCTTTAATTAACTAAAAGGGGTTCAACTAAGGAAAACCCCTATTCACTAATAATCAATGAGTTTTCTCCTCCTTGCATGTGTGATTATAGATATAGGTTTCTTACAACTTGAAGGATCATTGAATATTAGGTTACAAGCTTATTGAAGTTGTCTCCCCATTTTCAAGGCCATAATCTTCACAAAAAGGTCAACTATAGCCCAAAAATTAGAGTTTTAGATCTAGAAACTTGGAGGAACAAATTGAGAGAACTAAGAAGAGCAGATTTAGGCTTTGAAGTTCTAGAAAATCTAAACTAGACTCATTCACCACAAGTGGTGAATGATTTCCACTATAGGTGTTTTTAATATATTTTTACATATTTGGATACCCATTTGTCCAAAACATGTTTATGTGTAGAGCTACAAAACTAGGACTAATTCACCTAGAATGGTGGATGAGTCCTAGTAGACCAAAATTTTAGGATTTGTAAAATTTTCAGTCTGCAATCAACTCTCTACAAGTTTCCAGGTGCATAAATTTCATTTCCAAGCTTGTTATTTTGTTTTATATGCATTTTAAGTCATTTTGTTCAAGTTTGCATCATATTAGGGTTTTGTATTTCATCTTGCATTCCATTGTTTATTCCAATTTTAAACTTTGTGGTGAAAACTTCATTAGATCCTAATTAGTCGCTAGGATAGTCCCTTATCAAATCTCTTACCTTTATTCCACTCTTGGTTTGAGATCTCTAGGGCATCCTTGAATGCTAGTTAGATAAAAGTGATGTTCTATGTCCAAAACCATAAGAGCCTCCATTTTTCAACTAATTATTTTGGTGAACCTGCATTTAGAATACATTCTTTTTTTATTTGGATTCCATCATCATTCTAGATCTAGCTTGCATTGACCTTGCATTAGTTAATTGGAATTCTACAGTTTCACATTTTTTCATTAGTGAAAGTGCATATACTTTTCATTTTTCAATCTCAAATCATTGAAAAACATCTAAAAACTGCATTTTCATTTAAGTTGCAAACATACAAGCTAAAAAGCATACAAATCATTTGAATTTTTTTTAAAATTTTGAAAAAATCCCTACTAGGACTCATTTGCAACATTGGGAAAATAAGTCCCAATCCAAATTTTAAACTACCTTTAACAACATTAAAAACCTCATTTATGTGCTTCCTAAGCCTCCTGGTAACATATACTATAAGTCTAGAAATATTCAATAACATTTGTTTTATGCATCAGGGACAAAAACATCAATTTAGGGTACTAATTTTTGAAATTATTTCAATTACAAGCATCATCAGATCTGAAAATGTTCACATTTCTAAAAAAAATTACAATATGGATTAAAGTATTTCTCACTTTTGTATATACAATGTTTACATTCATAAATCTTTGCATAATTTTGATAAGTGTTTCATTTTTTGATATACATTGTTTGCATTCTTAAATTTTTGCATACATTGGATAAAAGTACTTTTCATCTTTGGATATACATTGTGTAGATTATTAAAGAATTGCATAAGATGGTTAGAAGTTCTTTTCATTTTTTTCAAACAATGTTATTGCCTTAAATTTCTATTCATGCTAAGAAAAAATTTATATCCCCTCCCTATGAGAGTGTTTTAGTGAAAGAGAATACAACCTTGGACATTCCAAACAATCATATTCATTCTTCTCCTAAAATCTCTCCTATTGGTGTAGAAGATATTTTGGTGTTAGAAGAACCAATCAATGAGAGTTTTGAGAATCCTAGTTGTTTCTCTCTTTCTACCTCTCTTATTAGGAAAGAGATTGATGAACAAGAAGAAACAACAATAGGTAATCATGATGATAACATAACACAACAAGAGACCATTGGAACTTCAACTAGTCTACAATCATCTCTTAACACTTTTCCCTCTCATGATAGTGTTTTAGAGGATGACATTGAATGTAAGGAGGATATGTTGGTTTTGAATGATAAAACATTTAAGGTCTATAACAACCCTCTCTATTATAATTCCCCTACCTATCCTATTTTGGAAGAAATTAGGGAACAAAGGAATGAAATCATAAATGATCATGACAATCACATTTGTTCTTCTCCTAGTATCTCTCCCAGTTGTGAAGAAAACAAGACAATTCAACCATTGATCATTCCCCTACTTGTGATGAAGTCATCTTCAGAGAAAAAATCCTTGAACATCAAGAACATTTGGTTTTTAGTTTTCCTAAAACCCTTCTCCAAGGGAGAATATCATGGTGGTAGAAAATGACAACATTTTTCCTTCCTTAGATGATGGTGAAAATATGATACTATATTTCATTTTATTACAGATACATCAAACCAATACCATTGAGATTATGAATGTACAAGTGTCCACTAGACCCCCCTTGATTAGTGGACCTCCTACATATCTTGTGGGACATCCTAAGAATCATCTAATTCTTTACCCTACCTCACAAAAAATGCAAACTCAAAACAAGATTGAAATTATCCTTTACCCACCTAAGAACAATGTTTTGTAGCAACTAATTCATAATACCATTGCTCATACATATAACTCTAGAAACAATGTGCAACCAAGAACCCTCCAATTAACTCAACCTATCTTACTAGGCCATCCTCATTTTCCCACACAAATTGAAAAGGAGTATGATCTTTTCTAACAACTAAAGGACACTAATACTAAGATATCATTATGGGACCTAATTTAGAATTCATTATGGGACTATGCTTCAAATAGCCTTGAAACAAGTTCCAATCCCTTCTAATGCACAACCAAATGTCATAGCAGCCATAATTGAATGAATAAATGCTAACATTGTTTTCCACAAATGTGAGATCCCTCCTTTGGTATTGCAAAAAAAAAGAATCTTTAATAATAATAGCTCAATATAAAAGAACAAGGATAAAGTGAATCCTTGTTGACAATGGCTCAACCCTTAATGCATGTAGTATATCCATTTTGAATAGCCTTGGCATGGATAGATACAAAATCCAACCTAACTCTCTATCTATTAAAGGATTTGACAATGTACGAAAACAACCACTTGGTGTGATCACTTCACCTATTAAATTTGGAAAGGCCACATTAGAAAGGTTGATCCATTTTATACCTCACATTCTTGTTGTAGGTATGAGATAGTTTGGATGTGTTGTGATTAATGTCAACATAGTTTATTATGTTGCATATTGAACATGTATAGTTGAGATACTACTGAGATGTTGTGAGTACATGGAGCTATCTTTATGGTGTATCAAATGTGATGGTTTGATAAGTTTCCAAGTGCTTTTGAGAAAATTAATAAAGAAGAGAAGTCAAAGTGATGGAGATGTTCATAATGTGTTTCAGTATGTGCTCCACATTTCTCCTATGTTGATCCTATGCTTGTGTGGATCTGAAGGTTTGATAATGGTGATTTAGGGGTTATATCTCCTAAGTTTTACATTCTTGTTTGATGGTATGTGAAAGTTATGTTCACCGGTATGTGAATTGTTCTAGTAGAGTTAGTCTTCTATGGATTGGGAGAAATTTTGCTGCTCTGCAATCCTCATCTATTTTGTTTTAGATCTTGTGGATCTGAAATATGTCTTGTGAAGGTCTTTTTTGTGCTCTAGCAAATAGGTTTGAAGATTGGTGATCCAGAAGTCATGTTTTTATATTTTAGTGTGATTTTATATAGTTTGGATGGACTAGTGAAAGGTGTTCAGTGGTTGAAGTCTATTGTTTTGTTCTAGATGTATTTATAAGAGTTTGAGATGTATTATCATGTATAAGGAAGCATGTTGTGGCATCTGTGTTTCATCTTCTTTTTGGAAAGCATGTACATCAATGTTCATTTGTGTTTTCATTAGGTTTGGCCAACCTGGTGGTTACATTTCATTTGAAGACTAAAATTTAATTAAGGAAGTGTGTGGTTGTTTTGAGATATTATTTTTTATCTTGAAAAATGTTTTAATTGGTTGACTCTCATTCCCTTCCACAATGGGAATGTTTAGTCGCTGACCTATTTTAAAACTATAGAATGAGATAATTGTTGTCAACCTTGGAGAAAGTTTCTAAGGTTTAGGATGGTATAAAATCAAGTTAAATGGTGAAGAATTGTATGACAATGTGATGCAAAGTGATGAAAGTGAGCAACAAATCATAAGAGAAAAAGTGTGTGTGTGAGTGAGTTATGATAGCAGTTCTTCATTGTGTTGAAGGAAATGAGCTAAAGGTTTCTACAATATTTTGAATTTTTTAATTGTTGTGGTGGATTTTTTTGTTCTCTTTTATATCTATAGGAAGTGACCCTCCATGTTGGATAGTGAGTCCTCTTCTAGGTAGTGAGTCCTTGGTAGCAAGCCTCTATTTTATTAGCCGATAGGCTATTCTATATGGGGGAACCCCACTGACATTTCCCCCAGTTTAACACCAGCGGGAACCCCACAAATTATGGTTTGCTTAACTGTAGGTCCTTGTCTTCCATGATGTGGATAGTGTGTATGACTTGTCATGCTTGAACATGGCCAACTATATTTTTCACGCCCAAAGAAAATCCTGAGAAGTTGAAACATTTAGTATTTACTGTGAACAGCATGGTCGAGCTGCACTGTGTGGTGAAGGAGAGTAGGGGTTCACTCAAAGCAATGCTATAGGCGATAAATAATCTCCAGCCCAAGGTGCTTACATTGGTGGAACAGGATGCCAACCATAATGGACCATTTTTCCTTGGCCGCTTCATGGAGGCGCTTTACTACTATGCCATTTTTGACTCGCTCGATGCCATTCTGCCCCGCTCTAGCACACAGAGGGTCATGAGCCGCATCGGCTTCTAGTCTAGCCCAGTGAAGATCAGCCAAGTTAGAGCTATAAGATCATCGTCTATAGTTACTCTTTGCAAGTCTTTGTAGCTTTGTATAGACAGGTTGATGAGTGTTGTTTGCAATGCAATGTGCTTTAGCTTCTTCCAGGAGTAAATCGCAATTTGCTCCAAGCAGCTCACTCTAGAAATACTTGGCAACTCCTCAAGCTGAGGACAATCTCTAATATAGAATGTTGTAAGCTTTGTAAGATCACTAGCTAATCTTTGAAAATATGTACAGCTTCGTACAAACAAACTGATGAGTGTTGTTAGTAGTGTAATGTTTTCCAACTTCTGATGGGAGTAAATCCTAATTTTCTCCAACCAGCTCACCATGGAAAATCTTGGAAACTCCTCGAGTTGAGGACAATCTTTAATGTACAACACTGTAAACTTTTTAAGATCGCCAACTACTCTTTGCAAATCTCTACAACATCCTATAGATAGCCTGATCAGTTCCCTTGGCAACGTAATGTTATGTAGCTTATCACATGAGTCAATCTCCATTTGTTGGACAACCAATTCACTTTGCAAATACTTTCCAACGCCTCAAGCTTAGGACAATCATTAATGTACAGTGATGTAAACTCTATAAGTTCACCAGCTATTCTTTGCAAACTTCTACAACTTGTCACAGACAAACTGATGAGTGATGTTGGCAGTGTAATGTTCTCTAGGTTCTGATAGGAGTAAATCTCAACTTTCTTCAAGTAGCTCACTATGCAAAGAGTTGGCAACTCCTTAAGCTGTGGACAATTTTGAATGCACAACTCTGTAAGCTTTCTAAGATCACTAGGTACTCTATCCAAATTTATACAAATTTTTACAGATAGCCTGATTAGTGCCATTGGCATCGTAATGTCTTGAAGCTTATTACAATTGTCAATCTCAACTTGCTCCAAGCAGATCAGTCTGGTAAGATTTGGAAACTCCTCAAGCTCATGACATTCTTTAATGTACAACCGTGTCAGCTTTGTAAGATCTGGCGTTCCTGACACTCTCTCCAAAACTAAACAGTTCTCAATCTTCAATTCTCTAAGCTTGGAAAGATCAAGTATTAATGGAAATCTCTTAAAACAATTACAGTTGGTAATCTCAACAAAATTCAACGTCTTTATCATTTCTAAATCCACTTCAATATTAAGATTTTCCATTTTACAAATTTTGAGAGATTGCAGGCATTGAGAACAATTACCAATAATTAAAGATTTTATTTACACAATGAGGGCATTTAATCTCTAAAATTTTGACGTCACTCATTACTACTCTTGAGCACCCCTCATTATTCAAAGCCACCTCCCCCTCCCAAGGTAGTTTGAAATCAGAGATAACTAAGGACTTAAAAGGAGTCCCCTCTGTAGTATCGGCAGAAACTAGGTCTCTTGTCAATTCCTGGCCCACCACATTTAAACTACCGAGATTCATTCCAAGAGATCCTAATAAAGAACAAATATCCATTTGAAGTTTATCAACATGTAACACTACTACTTCCATGTTATTTGATTTTCTTGACAAATCTAGAAATTCTTTCACAAAGGTTCCAACAATGTGCAACTCTTTTAAATGGGAGGGTGTCTGATAATCAAAATAAATTTATTTTCAACTTTGGATGTACCCAATAGCAAAGAAACTATCGTAACATAATTCACATATAATATGTATTTACCATTAGTGAAGACTTAAATTTCAATGGAGAAGGACAACATACCTGCATATCGCTCTGCCACAATCTTTGGAAATACCCACCACTGATTCTTAAATAGACCAAGTTTTGAAGAGGAATCCATGAAGGAATGCTTGGGATTATATTTGAATTCAAGTCAAGTTGACACTGGTTCCTGTATATCAATATGATGTATATTTACATTTAGAGAAAATTGAATGATTTGTAATTTTTCTTTTTCTTATGATAATTAAAATGTGTAAATTGTTGGATTTATACACCTTAACATTAGAACCTTGGTCTCTCGGTCCAAGCCTGTTTTGATGTCATTTTTTGTTTCCTATTTTTGATAAGATTGTTTGAAGTGGGTTCTTGTATTATAGTTTTTTGTTGCTTACCCCAAAGAAATGAACTTCATTTACCTTGTCTATTATCCTACTTTAACTATAATATGTCATATGTTGTTTCTTAGGGTAAAAAATTAATTATTTAAATAGGAGAACATGGATAACATAGGTTGGATGAGTAACATGGAACAACTTTGCAAGGATAACAAATTTGTCACCTACATAAAAATTATGTTTTTTGGATGTTATTCCTTTTTTTGGTAAGTAAACTTTTACATAAAAATTAAGTATTGCAGAATGCTAGATATTAGATGGTCATGGAAGAACTATATCAAAACTAGAAGCTAAATCTAGAAGCATTTCGTCATAACAGGATCAGAGAAACCCAATACAGACAGGTATTATATGCCAAACATAGAACCTTAGAAAAGTTGTTAAGGACATTCAATCTACAATAGTACCACAAGTCAATATAAAGAAAAGAAGGAAAGACCAAAAATAGATAGCATAAACAATAGCTCATAGGATTACATTCTTTGTCCTTGAGTAGCAGCATCCTCTATGCCTTTGACAAAAAGATCTGGAATCTCCTCTGGTGATGGCAATAATTAAGTGATTTGAGGTAGAGAAAGAGAGAGAGGAGGGTAAAGAAGTAGAGAGGGAAGGATAGCGAAAGAGAGAGAGAGGAGGGAAAAGAAGTAGAGAGGGAAGGATAGATAAAGAGAGGGAGAGGAGGGAAGGATAGAGAAAGAGAGAGAGGAGGATAAAGGGATAGATGGAGGTAGAGAGGGATAAGTGAGATAGAGATAGGGAGAAAGAGAGAGAGAGGTGGGATAGAAAGAACTAGAGAAGGAAAGAGAGAACCAGAGAGAGAGAGGGAGGGAGAGGTAGAGAGGGATAGGGGAGATATAGAGAATTAGAGGGGGAAGGAGAGAGAGGTAGAGAGGAATAAGTGAGAGATTCCTATAAATGTAGAGAGGGAAGGAGAGAGAGAGAGAGAGAGAAATAGGTGGGACGGAGAGAGGGATAGGTAGAGAGGGATATGTGATATAGAGAGAAATAGAGAGGGAAGGAGAGAGCAAGAGGGAGAGAGAAGGGAGGAGGGTTCGAGGGAGAAGGTTGCAAGGGACGGATAGGTAGAGAGGGATAGGTGGCATATAGAAAGAGAGATAGGAAGGTAAATAATTATAGAGGGAAGGATATAGAAAGAGAGAGAGAGAGAGGAGGGAAAAGAAGTAGAGAGGGAAGGATAGAGAAAGAGAGAGAGAGGAGGATAAAGGGCTGGAGGGAGGTAGAGAGGGATAAGTGAGATAGAGATAGGGAGGGAGAGAGAGGTGAGATAGAAAGAAGTAGAAAAGTAAAGAGGAAGCCAGAGAGAGTGAGATAGAGAGGGGGAGGGAACATGAGGTAGAGAGGGATAAGGGAGATATAGAGAATTAGAGGGGGAAGGAGAGAGAGGTAGAGAGGAATAAGTGAGAGAGGGAGAGAAGTAGAGAGGGAAGGAGAGAGTGAGAGAAATAGGTGGGATGGAGAGAGGCATAGGTAGAGAGGGATATGTGATATAGAGAGAAATATAGAGGGAAGGAGAGAGCAAGAGGGATATAGAAGGGGGGAGAGAGGGAGGCATAGGTAGAGAGGGATAGGTGAGATAGATCACTACTTTCTTCATGCCGTCCAGTTCTTTCACGACTATAAATAATGTGGGTTCAACCTATCGGCCTAAGTATTGCACCTCATTGGGGTGAAAGTGCTAGTAATATTTATATTGTGAGTTAAACCTCACTACGGTTTTTCCCTCATTGGGTTTTCCACGTAAAAATTTGGTTTTCATTATGATGATTTAATTTCTATCATTTGTGTTTCATGCTCTTAGTTAATAACATAATAGTGTGATTGTGGAATTGATAAGTATTAAAGTTTTTAAGTTTGAACTTTGTGACAACTGATTTAGCCCCCTCTTAGTTGTCATGCACCTTTTTAGCAATTGGTATTAGAGCTTTGGTTCCTTAGTATAGAGCTTAACTGCTTAAGGAAGATCAGATGGAACATAATTTGGCTATCCCTATGTTTGATCGAACTGACTACAATGAATGGAAGAGACAGATGAAATGATATGTTATCTCTCTTGGTTTTAAAACCTAGAAGGCTATTGAGACAAAGTATACATATGCGTCTGGTTGTCTTACTATTGCATAAGAGATCTCTACTTATGAAGAAAATGAGAAGGAGAAGTATTTTATTTGTAGTAGATTATCTAACAATCAGTAAGCTAAATTTCTTTCTTTGGATATTGCACATGAGGTCTGGAAGAAGTTGGAAGACATGTATGAAGGAAATGAAAGAGTAAAATTGAAAAATAATTTGGCGGAAAAGCTCAAATTTTTGAATTTGAAGATCAAAGAAGGTGAAAAATTTACAAGTGCCTTTTGGAAGGTTGAACTAACTACAACTAAAGTTAGAAATCAAGGAGGAAAACTATCATATGAAGACATAATTGAGAAGATCCTGATCACCCTACCATACGGCGATAGGATCTCAAAAGTATACCCTTAATTAGTCATTCAACACCTTACAATAATTTGAGTTGAGAAAGTTCCAAAAAGAATACAAGATGGAAGAAAAGATAAAAATGACATTTAAGGCAATGAAGATTGAGGATGAACTAGATAGTGATGGTGTTGATGAGTTGGAAGGAAAATTTACCAAGAAGTTGAAGAAAGGAACCAAAACGTATAAAGGTATGTTTCCCTTTAAATGTTTTGGTTGTGGTAATATTTGTCATTATGCTTAAAGATGTTTGAATACAGCTATGCATAAGAAGGACAAGGATTATAAGGATAAGGATAGGAAGGATAAGAAATATAAGAAGCTATACATTGTTAAAGAAGCATGAATTTTTTATGATAAATCTAAAAATGAGGTGGATGATAGTGAATGCTTATTCTTAAATTTGGAAAGTAAATTTATATCCACCAACCCTAGAAAATGTGTAAGAAAGAAGGCTCCAGAGAATAAGAAAAATAGGATGGAAGGAACTTTGGTTACCGCCTTTCATGCAAGACATGATGAAGACTAGTTACTGGGTAATTGAATGGATATTTTAATCACATGACTGAAGATAAGAGTAAGTTAACTAAACTTGAGAAATATTATGGTGGTTTAGTTATGTTTGGTGATGATTAAAGAGCTAAGATTTCTGGGAAAGCTTCAATTAGTTTTGATGAAATGCACAATACTGATGATGTATATTATGTGAAGGGTTTGAGGCATAACCTTCTGAGTGTTAGTCAGATGTGTAGAAATTCTTTTAAACTTGTGCTTCAGAACAATAATTGTGAAATCAGAAAGGATCCGGGTATGTGCAACATCATAATGGAAAAAATAGGCCCTTAAGTGGAAAAATGTTTAGAAAAATTAGAGTTAGACAACTTGACATAAAATTTTGAATAAGTTATCAATATTACTTCAAAAATATGTAATAATAGAATCTATATGAAATTGAATGTACTTTCTAAACTAATAGGTTTATTTGAAAAAAAGAATCTATTTGGTAAAAATTTGAAATTTAAATGTAGTAGTACTTAAATTTCAGGGAAAAAATAAGAAATAGGTGTCTGTCTAACCACCCTAACCACAATAAAATGATAATTATTTTTTATATGATTTTAGATATAAGTAGATGACTCATGTCCCAATGTGATGCATATTTTTTTGTAATTTTTTTCTAAGTAAATAATTATTTATGAATTTTTTATTATAAATTTTAAAAAATATAAAAACTCCAATGTATGACCACCTTAACTTAGTCAAAACTTCATGAAATTTTATTTATTTAGTTATAATCCTTTAGTATACAAAGCATAGAATGTGATGCATGTTTTGGATTTAAAAAATGTGATAGCATTGGAAAGCTATAAATGTTTTTCAATCAGCCCATCAATCAGGACTTTAGTCATAATTCAAATAGAAAATGAGTAATAATTATTTATTAAATTCAAAGTAAAGGATAATTTATATGGGTGGAAAGCTGAGAATATCCTTTAAAAACATTTTTCATTTGATCAATTTTGGGTAAAAAGAAAGTCATCAGCCACATACCCTACACATACCCATCATATCGCCACTTTTTGGCTCACTATAATCCTACACATACCCATCCAAAAATGGAGATATGATTATTGTTGGAAGAAGTAATGATGGGAAAATCTACCAGCTAATGGGAGTTGATGGCCATTTCCTTGTATCTCAAATTATTGAAAGTTCGTTATTGCATTAGTGAATGGGACACGTAAATTTTGATAACCTTTTCAAGATTAGTGCAAAGGAGATTGTTTGAGGGCTTCTTAGAGTCACAACACTTGGAAATTCTATTTCTAGAAATTTTCAATTCGAGAAACACACAAGATACAACTTTAAGGGAAAAGAGAATTCTGCTACCAGAATGTTGGAGTTAGTTCATACTGATCTTTGTGGTTTGACTAGGACTAAAAGGTTGAATGGTGATGGGTATTTCATGGAACTTATTGATGATTATACTCCAATGAAATTGGTTGATTTTCTTAGAGAAAAGACTCAGGCTCTCGATAGGTTTAAGGTATTCAAAGAAAGAGTGGAAAATGAAGTAAATTTGAAAATCAAGTGTTTGAGATCTGATAGAGGTGGAGAATTCACTTCTAGTGAATTTAATGCATTTTGTGAACATGGCATAAGAAGAAATTTTTCTACCTTGAGAACCCCTCAATAGAATGGAGTAGTTGAAAGGAAAAACTAGACAATACAGGAAGTTGCTAGAACCATGATGAAAGAATCAAATGCATTAGATGTATACTAGAGAGAGGGTATACATACTACAATTTATGTTCTTAATAGAGTTCAGATCAGATACAATAGCACAAAGACTCCTTGTGAGTTATGGAATGGTAAGACTCCTACTATGAAATATTTTAAGGTACTTGGAAGTAGATTCTATATGAAAAGAGATGATGAAAATCTTGGAAAGTTTGATGCTAGATTAGATGGAGGAATATTTCTTGGACACTCTACTACTAGCAAAGCATACAGATGATTTAACAAAAGATTGAGAAATCTTATTGAAAATTCTAATGTGAAAGTTGATGAAGACATACATAGACCTACTGGGATAAGTGAAGTTGAACCTGATGATCCTATCTATTGACATGTACCTGAAGAAAACAAGGAGAAGGAAAAAGAATAGAAAGAAGAAGAAGAAGAAAATGAACCAAAACCTATTGTTAGGACTCCTAAGTAGGTATAGAAGAATCATCTAGAAGATTAGATAACTAGAGATAAAAGTGAAGGTGTGAAGGAAAGAAGTAGAGTTGCAATTGAGATAAACTTGTTTCTACTTTCTAAAATTGAACCTAAATGTGTAAGTGAAGCATGCAAAGATGAGATTTGGATGAGAGCTTTGAAAGAAGAGTTGTAGTAGATAGAAAAGAATTAGACATGGGAACTAGTCCCTAGACTTGTGAATAAAAATGTGATTAGCTTGAAATGGGTGTTCCAGACTAAGCTGAATTAAAGTGGAGAAATTGTAAGAAATAAGGCAAGACTGGTATGCAAAGGATATTCACAAGTTGAAGGTATAGATTTTGAAGAAAAAATTTCCCTTGTGGCTAGAATGGAAGCTATAAGGATGTTTTTGGAATTTTCTATCCAAAAGGACTTCAAAGTGTATTAGATGGATGTTAAGTCAACATTTCAAAATGGTGAATTTGAGGAAGAGGTGTACATGGAGCAACTTGAAGGGTTTTAGTTATCTGACAAACCAAGCATGGTTTGTAATTTAAAGAAAGCATTTTATGGATTGAAGCAAGCTCCTAGAGCTTGGTATACAAGCCTGGACAAGTACCTAACAAAGCAAGGATTTAGCAAAGGTTCTACTAACAAAAATATTTACTTCAAAGTGCAAGGTAACAAAATGTTGATAGTAGTTGTTTATGTTGATGATATCATTTTTGGTGGAAATGAGGCTTGTGTAAAAGGTTTGTTGAAGAGAAGAAAAAATAATTTTCTCAAGAAGTCTATGATTAGTGAATTGAATTTCTTCCTTGGTCTACAAGTGAATCAAACTAATATATGGATATTAATCTCACAATCTAAGTATGTAAAAGAGTTGTTGAAGAATTTTGGGATGGATGATTCCAAATCGGTTTGTACTACTATGGTAACTAGATGTATACTTAGAAAAGATGATGAATCTGCTAAGACTGGTCAGAGAAAATATAGATCTATGATTGGCATACTATTGTATCTTACTACTATTACACCAGATATTATGCATGCAATATGTTCAGTTGCTAGATTCTAAGTAGATCCTAAAGAAGCACATGTTACAACTATGAAGAGGATATTTAGATACCTTAAAGGTACACTAGATTATGGACTATGGTACGCTAAGAGTGATGATTTCACCTTGAGTGCCTATACCAATACTCATTGGATCAGATGTGTAGATGATTGGAAGACTATTGGTGGTAGCGCTTTCTTTCTTGGGAGAAGATTTGTTTCATGGTTGATTAAAAAGTAAGCCTTGGTTTCTTTATCCACTATAGAGGCAGAATATATTGTTGCAGCATCCTGTTGTACATAGGTTTTGTGGATGAAGAAAACACTGAAAGACATTGTCGTGGTATGTGATGAGACTATTTCTATTTTTTTTATAGTGAAAGTGCAATAAAAATTTCAAATAATTGGATTATAGATTCAAGAAAAAAACACATATCTATCAAGTATCATTTCCTAAGAGAAAAAGTGTTGGAGAACAAGGTTTGATTAGAGTATGTGAACACAAAGGAACAAATTGCATACATATTTACTAAGGATCTTCCAAAGGATACTTTTGAGCAACTTAGGGTGAGGTTAGGGGTCATTAGCCATCATGACTAGGTGCAAATGAAGGTGCATTAGTCCAGTGAATTCATAGATTCTTCATTTATCTGGACTGATAAATGGGTCTTCTCTACAAGGGGAGTAGAAAAGGTTTTCATTGTTGTAGTTTAGTGTGCCCCTAAGGGGGAGTGATTAGTGTTGTTAATCATTTTCATTGATGTCAAAGGGGGAGAGAAAGTCATGTCAAAAATACTTGCAGAATAAGAGAAAGTGTTCTCCTAGGATATTGTGTAAATTTTGCCTTTGATTTTTTCCACATCACATGTCTTGCCATCAATGGAAAATGGGGAGATTGTTGCAAGAATGAGCTAGTTTGGTGTTGTTATCAATAATGTTTTCATTGATGTCAACACAATTTTGTATGTTGTAGATTGTACATGTATAATTGAGATACTATTGAGATGTTTTTAGTACATGGAGCTATCTTTATAATGTAGAAGATGTGTTGGTTTGATAAGTTTCCAAATGCTTTCAAGAAAATTAATAAAGAAGAGAAGTCAGAGTCATGGAAATGTTTATAATGTGCTCTAGTATGTACTCCACATTTCTCCTGTATTGATCCTATGCTTGTGAAAATATAAATGTTTGATAATTGTGATTTAGTGGTGATATCTTCTAAGTTTTAGCTTCTGAATTGATGGCACATGAAAGTGACATTCAACCTGGTATACGAACTATTCTAGAAGAGTTGGTTTTCTATGGACTGGGTGAAATTTTGTTCATCTACAGTCCTCTTTTTTTTAGATCTTATAGATCTAGAGTATGTCTTGTGAAGGTCTTTTCTCTTCTCTAGAAAAGAGTTTTGAAGATTGGTAATCTGAAAGACATGTTTCAGTATTTCAATGTGAGTTTATATAGTCCAAATAGATTGGTGAAAGGTGTTCAGTGGTTTAAGTATATTGTATTTCTATGGATGTATCTAGAAGATTCTAAGATGTATTATTGTGCATAAGGAAGAATTTCGTCACATCCACGTGTCATCTTCTTGTTGGAAGGAATGTACATCAATGTTCATTTGTGTTTTCATTAGGTTTGGCTAACTTGGTATTTACACTTCATTCAAAGAATAAATTTAATTAAGGAAGCATGTGGTTGTTTCAATATATTATTTTTGATCTAGAAAAATGTTTTAATTGGTCCACTCTCATTCATTTCCACCACGAGAATGTTGAGTTTCCAACCTATTTTGAATTTATGAAATGAGATAATTGTGACCGACCTTGGAAAAAGTTTCTAAGGTTGAGGATGGTATTAAAGCAAGTTGAATTGTGAAGAATTGTATGAAAATGTGATGAAAAGTGACAAAAGTGAGACACAAATCATAAGAGTAGAAGTGTGTGTGTGTGAGAGAGTGAGTTATGATAGTAGTTATTCATTGTGTTGAAGGTAGTGGGCTAAGGATTTATGCAATCCTATGAATGTGTTAATTGTTGTGGTGGATCTTTTTGTTCTCTTCTGTATCTATAAGTAGTGATACTCACTATTGGATAGTGATTCCTTTTTGTGGATAGTGAGTCCTTTTTATAAGCATTGAGCCTTTATACTTGGATGGTGAATCCTCTTCTAGGCAGTGAGCCTCTATTTTATAACCTTTATATTGTGACTTAACCCTCACCATTTGGTTTTCCCTCATTGGGTTTTCCAAGAAAAATTATGGTGTTCATTGTGTTGATTTAATTTTTTTTATGTGTTTCATGATCTTACTTAATAACATAATAGTGTGGTTGTATAATTGATAATTATTGAAGTTATTATGTTTAAAATTTGTGACAATTGATTCACCTCCCCCTCTTAGTTGTCCTATGCCTTTTTAATAGATATTTCATTAAATCTTCTTTTAGGAAAGCCATGGATTCATGCAATGAATGGGGTACCTACTAATATGCATCACAAAATGAAGTATGTCTAAAACAACAAAGTGTAGACATTGGATGTTGATAATGAACCTTACAATGTCTTATGACTTGATAAAAACAAAGAGATCCCCTTAAAAAAAATTAATACCAACTACATAAGTCAAAAACATCCAACAAAGAACTAAATAAAAACACACTGAGAGAATCACGAAGCTATTAGAAAAGGATTGGGGTTCCATAGACTTCAAACCAACATTCATGGGAGAATAAAATATCATACACAAAGAATATGAAAAGGGAAAAGAAACAATGGTAATGCCAACAAAAAATCTGGAAGACCCTTTGAAGCATCCACCTCAAAAACTTGAGAAGATAAGACAACATACACAAGAAACTTTTATTAAAATGACTATCAACAACTATCTAATCCTAAAGAGATGAAGAATCTTTATGGAAAGGTTATGAGCTTACGAAATAACTTGGATATAGTGGGAAAGGATGTGGTGCTAGAGAACAAGGTATATGTGTCCCTATAAAACCTAACACATAAGAAACAACTGGTGGTCTTAGTTATTGTCCTTTGATAGAATTAAACAAGCCTTCACATAATAAAAACACTCTAATAGAAGATTATTCTAAGCCATTTTAACATTAGTGCATCCTAAAATGATAGAAACTAGTGGTTGTGATTGTCATCCTTTGAAAGAAACAAAAGAAACAAAGAAATGTTCACTTAATGTCAATGTCATCACACAAAAAACTACCAATTCAAATTCATTATATTTTACACCCTTCGATAAAGGAGATAACAAAATATCACAATCTAAAGAGTCTTATGTAGGTATGACATCTTTTACTAAGTAGGAAACATATTTGTCACAAAATAAAGCAAAATATTCTACTTTGGATCAAGAAGTTGTCTTATCTAGACTCCTCCAAGATCATTTGATATCCCTCCCTCCAAGAACACAAAATAAATTTTACTAAAAAAACTCATTGCATTCATAGCATAGAGTTCATGGTCATGATACTAATGAATATAAGACTTTAAGTAACAAAATCCAACATCCTAAAGATTGTGGTGCTTTTCCTTCTATTGAAGCACCTAGTTCCTCTAATTGAAACTTATTTTCATCCTATTCATCCCATCCTTTTCCTACACTAAGTGGGGGCAAGGGGTTAGGTATCCTTTTCCTTGTATGTCACTTGTCATTGTCTCTTTCGGCTAGTTGATCACTTTTCATGTACATATAAGAGAAAGCTTGGGATGTGGATGACATGCCTTATGTTGACTCACATGTGACATACATATTCATGATGTAGTTTGATTTAGAAACATATGACTTGGAATAGGTATTTTTGAATAAGCTCTTATGGCTTCTTCTACTTTAAATAAATTACTCACATCAATGGTGTTAGCAACCACATTAAAGTGGGGGCATACATCAACACTCATGTTTCAATGTGTGATTTTTTCTATTCTTGTGATGTGTCCTTTTCTTAGTGGGGTCATTGGGGTTTCATTTCCTTTGAGAGTGTGATATTTCTTTGAACTATCTTCTCTTGGAGACATTAGACACAATGTTACCTAAGAAGAGACCTTGCATGAACTAAGAAAAATCCCTTCGAACATTCTTTACACTATTTTACATTTACAAAACTTGTTATATGACCACCTTGCATAATACATCTTGGTTCCCTATGGAGCCATCTACTTTGTTCATGAGTTTCAAGCATACAAATTTTTTCTTGCCTCATGGAGCTCAAAAATCATTTTTGTGTGGCACCTTATCAAAGTTATTAGTGGTTAGAACTTTGGTATGGTTTGATCATGAATCCCAATCAAGGAATGAAAATACCCATAGCCACTCATGTATGTGTGTGAGCACATATCAACCAAATGTGTATGTGTCTCACCTTCCTGGATTACTCACCAAATTGACAAAAAAGAGTTTTGTTGCCTTAGAGTGAGGGTGCACCTTTCTACAAATAACTTAGATCCAATCCACAACATTTTGGATAAATAGTTGAAGATTGATCCACCTCATTTTTATTTTTACTCATTTTTCCTTTATTTTAGTTATTGACATTGCATGTTTGTGTATCTTGTTTTGTTGCAAATCATATGTCTTGTGTGTGTCCTTTTGTGCTTATGTCAGTTTGACATATGATCTTGGATCCTAGGGACTTGACCACCTCCTTGATCTTTGTTATCCTAGACCATCCACATTGGTACAATTAGACCCCTCTTGAATGTCAACTTTATTGTGAGTTTGAAGCAAGTTTATCCTCTCAATAATGTGGGGATAAATGTAGTGTCAAAAAATTTCATCATCTACATTTTCACACTTGATTTAGGAATAATTAGTGGTAAATTAGAAAATATATTGACTTGGTCTAGTGTTGTGATGAGTTTTACACATCCACATTAGGTCTAGGTCCCATTTAAGCTAAATAAACCTAACTCTATCCTAATTTAATGTTGTAAAATGTATTTATTTACATCTTCACATTAAACTTATGAGGCTTGTAAAAAAAATTGGACCAAATCTAGTGTTGTAATATTTTCTACACATTCACATTGCATTTTTCCCCCCCTTACATCTATGACCTTTATATCACCATTAATTGGCTTCTATGACCCTATATTGTGCATCCCAATAAATATTTCAATCAAAAACCCTACAAGATCAACATAAAAACTTAATTTCTTCACTCCCCAAAACTTTAGCTAGCAAAATAGCCCCTATGGGACCCATTTGCCACTTTGGATGAATGAGTCTCATCTAGGTGAGAATCATTTTCCCTGGTTAGCGAACAAGTCCCATTTGAGCCATTTTGAAGGTTTGAGTGGGAAAAACTAGGTTTTAAGTTCAAATTTCTTCTATGTTAGCCTTTGGGACCTAATTAACGGTCATTTGAGTACATTTCCTATAGAAACAAGCTTTCAAATCACTATTTGACATAAGCATTCATGTTATCAAGTCGAGCACTCAAGGGTTAAGCATTGCAAGACTTTAGTAAGATCTAGAGATAATTCAAGATCATTTGTAAGGAATTCAAGGGAAAAATTCATCAATTATTCCAACAGTTAAAGATCGTTCATCATTTCAAGCATATCTTGAGCATCAAGCATGTTATTGAGCTATTTTTGTGATGTAGCAACATCTAAGATCAAGCATTGTTCTACTCCTATTACCATGATTGAGATCTACATCCTTCATGGCCATTTTATGTTGAGTTATAGATTTATAAGACATCAAATTTACAAGAAATCATTCATGATATCATTGTTCATGTTTCATATCCTATGTTTCATGTCCTTCTTTCATTATTTCATCATTTGGTTTACTTACCTAAAAGGGGTTTGACCAAGTTAAACCACTCTTCACTAACAATCAACAAGTTTTTTCCTCTTTACAAGTGTGATTGCAGATCTATATTTCTTGGAGCTCGAAGGATTATTGATGATTAGGTTACAAGCTTATTGAAGTTGGCTCCCCATTTGTAAGGTAATAATCTTCACCAAAAGGTCATCTACAACAATAAAATTCGAGTTTCAAATCTAAAAACCTAGAGGAGTAGATTGAGCAGACTAAGAAGAGAATATTCAAACTTTGAAGTTGTAGAAAATCTAAACCGAAATCATTCACCACAAATGGTGAATTATTTCCATTGTAGGTGTTTTCCAAAGAATTTTATAGATTTGGATACCCATTTGTTTGAAACCTATTCCTATGCAGAAATCTAGAACTGCGACAGATACATCTAGAATACCAAATATGTCCTAGTAGGCCAAAATTTAAGGATTTGTAGAATTTCTAGTCCCCATTCAACTCTCTACAATTTTCAAGGTGCACACATTTCATTTTCTAGCTTTTTATTCTGTTTTATATGCATTTTAAGTCATTTAGTTCAAGTTCGCATCATATTATAGTTTTTCATTTCATCTTGCATTCCATTATCTTTTCCAAGTTTAAACTTGGTGGTGAAACCCTTAGATCCTAATCAGTCCCTAGGATAGTCCCTTAGCATATAGTTTTTCATTTCATCTTGCATTCCATTATCTTTTCCTACTTTTATTCCATCTATCAACTATCCAACAAACTTGATCTAATTCATCCATCTAATGTCAAATCTGCATTGTTGATCTCTATCCTTGAAATCCACCATCCATTAACCATTTTGAGTTTCTAATTTCACATATCATTATGTTGTCTTAGTGAAGAACTAGTCACCCTTCATTACAATGTCATGTTGCTAGTTAAAGAAACCACATTCATCATTATGAGCATATCCACCTTCATGGTGCAAGGAGAACTAGTTGGTTAAAATTATGATTTCTAATCATTTATTATTGTTTTTTTCTCTAACAAAGGTTGCATTAAATTTAGATTGAAGGGTTTGATATTTTCATTTTAATTATTTTTTGGGTCTATATTTTTCTATACACAATCATGTCTATTGACAACCCATATTTCTAGACACAAGTTACAAAAATCAAGGAAGACATGTATATATATATTATGTGTAAATGTTTTTGACCTAAAGCTATGTATCATTGAGGTCATAAATGGGGGACCTCATCCCCAATTAAATATTCAACAATAAAACCCTAGTCAGTTTGAACCTTGATGGAAAGAATAAGACCTCAACAACTTAGCCATCATACCATGCCACTATTGGAAAAGAAAGCATGTATATAAGATACAATTTAAAAGTTTGTTTTTGGGAGCATAGTTTAGATCAATAGATATGTTTCTAATCCAAATGCACAAATATTATTTTTCATAGGTGCAAAACATAACTAGAACATAAAAATATGAGTTTAGTGGTGCAAGGACACTCATACATGTTTCTCAAGTCCGTGCAACAAATTGAAAAGTGCATTTGAGACATATGACATGATAAATCTTTATCATGTTTCAAGTTAAATTCTATTATTTTATTCATGTAGATTTATTGAAGTCTACTCTTAACAACACTATAGTTTCGAGAAGGCCCTCAAATGGAAAGGAGTGGTAACAGGTAGGGAAATTTGAATTCCTCTAGGGTTTTAAAGGACAGTGGTTTAGAAGAATTTGATTGGGGATTCAGTGGCATTGCACTAATTTGGCGGTCTCTTGGAAAGCTTCTTCTTTGCATTGGCCTTATTTTATGGGGGGTCATTGATTCCTTTGGTGTTCATTTTGAGGTGGTTGTTTGGCTTCATGTCTTGGTGGCTTGTCTACTTGGTGATCTATGGTGGTTTTGTTATCTTGTGTGGGCTCCTATCGATGGTGGTGGTAAGGATCTCTTTATTTCCCTCTCCCTAGTGGTTCCCTCTCTGTGTTCTTTTCTTTTGGCACCCTATGAAAAGGTCATCTATTTTCTTTTTCCTAGTCCTTCTGATCAGTAGAGGTTAGTGTTCTACTTTTATTGAGTCATCCTTTCTATAGTGTAAGTCCGTTGTGTTTTTTTGTGTCCTTCTCATTGGGGGTTTGGCTCTACTGTGTCCCACACATTGGTGTTCTACTCCTTTGGTATGCCTTGTGCTTTGGATGGGTGCTCTTCAACTAGATTGTTAGCTCTAGGTCTTGAGTTGTTTCTTTTGACTTTATGGCTTCTTCTCTAGCTAAGCTCTATTTTTACCATGTGATTCTCCCTTCCTAAGACTTTTTTTGCTTGGTCATTCTCCTTTGCTAGGTGGTGGTGCTCCTATTTGGAGCTATAACCCCTCTTTCATGTCTCCCAAAATGATGTGGACATTGGTAAAGTGGTGGTTTGTGGTTTGGGGCTCTGCTCTTCAATGTCAAAGATTAGTGTTTTGCTTTGCTCTCTCATGTTTGACCTTTTCCCTCTAGTGATTGTGCTTGGCTAGTGGAGCCTAGTTTCTATGATTTTCTATATAATTTCCTCTTTCTCCTTTTATTTGGAGAGATTGAGTTGTTTTGGAAAGTTCCTTTAGTGGTTGTGGTGTCCCTATCCTATTTTATTGAGGCTTGGTTTAGCTTCTTTTCATGTGGTAGTGGTTGTTAGTTCAATTTTTTTTCATTAGATGGTGGTGGGGGCTCAAGCCTAGTTCATTGTTGATGGTCTATCACTTTGGTACCTACTACTTTGGCGTGTTTGAGGGCTTTTGGACATATAATTTTTATGATTGTTATGTTGATTCTCTACTCCAGGTGGTTAAGGGGTTTGAAATTTTTTGGGCTAATTTAGTTGAGGCCCTAGATTAGTTGCTAATGATCTTCAAAGGTGTTGTGAGTACTCAAAAGTGGTACATTTGGTCCTTTGTTGTGTTTCTTTTTTATAGTTTTATTGAAGGACTTGGTGCTTTTGTTGCTAATGGTTGCCAAGTGTGCTCTATCAGATGGAGTGTTTTCTTTATGATTATCATTGTATTTTGTGTCTCTTTTTAAGGTGAAGGCCTCTCCTTTTGAGGTGGAGTTGGGTTTGTGTGAGTAGTGGGTGGCTTATGGCTCTTGAACAATTTCTCTAGACCTTACAACTCCTATTGAGATGGAAGCCACTCCTTTGGAGGTGGATTTTGGTATTTATAGTGTTTAGTTGCTACTCTAGTATGGGTACGTTTGGTGACTTGTCCTCTCAATGTGGAGTGACATGTTGGGAGTGGGGGGCCTTTTGTTTCGTTATCTCTACCATTTTAGATCAGATTTTTGGTTCTCTAAGCAACAGGTCTACTATGGGCTAGCAGGCTCAAGGAGTGTTGTTGGGTTCAACTCTTTTCAATATGTTAAAGAATTGGGGGTTTGTATTTTGTAGCCCCTTTTGAATTTGTAGGTATTGGTTTAAAGTTGGGTTGTCATCTCCACTATTGGGGTGGTTATTTAGAGTACAAGGTGTCTTACCCACCCTTGGGGTGAATGTCATTATGGCTATTGTTTGGATAGCTTGGTGGTTGGCCTATTGGCATGTTATTTGGGTTTCAAGTCCCCATAAAACCTACTTGTAATGGTTTGATGGTTGGTTAGTTTTTTCCACCCCTAGCGTGGTTGTTTTTGTTGGCTACCATGTTGTAGCTTGTTGTTTTTGTTTGTAGTTCTGTGGGTGGCCTTTTGACTTGTTTTGTTGGCTGGTACCTATTCCTTCTCTATTTTGTTTGATGTGAGGTCTATTTCATGTTACTATATAGGATTAGGGCCCTTTAACCATACTTTCTTATCAAAAACAAAACCAATCAATTTTTAATTTATCAAATAATTTTTATTATTAAATGATTATTTCTTAATTATTTATTTACTCTAAACTTATTTGAAAATATTAAAAAAATATCGATTTTAATGAATACAATAGTAATATAAAAGAAATTATATATAAACAAATTTTCATCAATATTTCAAATAACACTTAATAATTTATAATCATTTATAAAAATAGAGATCGAACTTTATAACACATAATATTATAATAATTTAAAATTAAATTTGATAAACAGGCCTATCAACTACTTTCAAACATAAAGCCTTAGGACATTCCTAATATTAACCCAAATTCGATTGTGACCTAAATTGACCAATAGTAACTTCCCCTCACAATTAACTATAAAAATAGAAAAATAAATGCAAGTATAAATCAATTTAAACCTCATAGACTTTAGTTGTAACTGAGCACCAATAGTAAGTGCATTCAACAAAAGTGTGTCAACATTAGACAAATGCCACTTTTTACCACTCCAAAGAGATAATATCATGAGATCTAGAATCTAGCTTTATTAGCCGGTAGGCTACATATAGTGTGAGATTTAAGCCTAAAACAATTCTCATGTCTGCAAACCAATCTCGAGTCATCAGAAAACAAGTGACATCTACCATTTAAAGGTAAACCAACTATCATTTAATGATAAAAGCCTCCAAAATCTCACTTATCACTTAAAAGTCAGATAAATATTCATTTGACAATTGAATGTCAACATTCTATTTCCATTTGCAATGTTTATTTTTCAATTTAATGACAACTTTCTTTTTCATTGGTATTGTTTTATGTTTTCAATTTATATACAAAAATTTCATATTAATACTTAATTTCTTTAAGGAGAAAATCTAGATTTGTTTAAGTTTACTTCATTCCATTATGTAGCACTTATTATTAATTCTTTGATCAAGCCACATGCAACTGGAATTTCCAATGCATCCATGCAGAAACACATACTCTCTAACATATTAACATACATATGGTTTTCTATCGACATAATCCTTAAACCTTCTTTAGATAGAAGTACTAATTATTTTCATTATTGTAAACAAAGAATTAATTTCAAATCATATCAAATCCCATCGATGTGAAGTAATAGAATTTTAAAATGTGGCTGAACACTTTATTTACAATGGAAAGCAGGGCCTACATGAATGAAATATTATGCTTTGTAGGGGACCCTAATAAATATTTCATACTTTTCTGCAACTAGAAGTTTGGAATATTGACATACTGTTTTTTTCTTCTAATTTATCATAGGACACTAATAAACATTTGATACTTTTCCTCAACTACATATTTGAAATTTTGACGTACTAATTTTTTCTTCTAATTTACCTTGAATAGTTTATTATTTAAAGTGGTCACCATAAGACACTATTTAAAATGATTATCATAGAACACTATTTAAAGTGTTGATCATAAAACTGTAATAAATATTTGATACTTTTCCTCAACTACACATTTGGAATAGTGACGTACTATGTACTATTTTTTCCTTCTAATTTACCCTGAATAATTTATTTATTAAAGTAGTGATCATGACCCACAAAAATCAAACCATTACACTTCAGAGGGGCTGCTGATAAACATTCGATTACTATTCTACCTTTCTCCGCAACAAAAATGGTCTTAGAATTCTGAGGTACTATGCTTTTTCTCAATAAACGGGAAATTTGAATTATGTTCAGCTTCAGCTTTTGCTTTAGCATTCTTTCAATAAAAAGAAAAAGAGCAGGGCCTACATGAATGAAATCGTTAAGCTTTGTAGGCGAGAATAATAAATATTTAATACTTTTCCATTATACACATTTTGAAATATTGACGTACTATTTTTTCTTCTATTTTAATTAGGGATCATGGTCCACATGAATTAAAACATTACACTTTGGAGGGCCTGCTGATAAATATTCGATTACTTTTCTACCTTTTGCAACAACTAAATAGTTTTAGAATTCTTACGCACTATTTTTTCCTTAATCAAATCTTTTGATTTGTTCCGAATGTCTTAATTGGCAGTTCGTTTAAGTAGTAAATTAATTCCTCATAAACAAATTTAGGGTAAGAAATAATGTTTAAAGAGGCTTTATTGATAAATACTTGGTATATTACGCATAAACATGAATTCTCTTTACTTTTTGCTTTAGTTATTTATTCTTTTCATTCATTACAATATTGTCAAGAACGAATGATGTTTATGTGTTCCGATTTTTTTAAATCTAGAATTTGTTTGAAGTTTTTGCATTTAAAACAAATACTCATTAGAAATAATAATAAATTAATAAAATATTAGAAATAATCGTACCCTGGTGTGCAATGGTACATCGAAGAGCTGTGGAAAATCAGTAGGAAATAAACTGTTCTTTTTGGCATACATGTATAGGAGGTCAATTGACAGGTCATTTAGAAAATGATTTTATTTATATATTATATTATTTTTATTTTTATTATCATTAGTATTATTAATATTATTATTACTATTGTCATTATCCTTATTAGATTTTTATTAGTATTTTTTTTTATTATATCAATTTTTTAATTTTTATGTATTTATTATTATATTTTTATTTATATTATTATTATTAGTAATCTATTATTAATAATAAAATTATAATAGTAATGATAATACTATATTATTTTAATTACTATAACATTAGATTTTTCAGATAATTAAATTATTTCCACTAATATATTATTATTATTTTTTAAATATTATAATTAATAAAATATTATTATCCTAAATATTATATTATTAATAATAAAATACTAGTAATATTTTTATATTGATATATTATTCTATTATTATATTAATAACATTAAATTATTATATTATAGTATTATTATATAATTTATAATATTATATTATACTCTATTATACTAAATTTATTATATTATTATATATTATAATTCATTTTGTTTATATTATTATATTGTATTATATCATATCCCTAATTGAATCCTATTAGCCATATACATATAATATACACAAGTTTAATAAAAAATGTAAATAAATAATCATTTCCAATTAGGATCTTCCTACAATTATGACAATCAATAATATATAACTATAAAATGCATATATAATATTAGTATTATAAATATTAATAATTAATAATAGTATTAATAATTATTTTATTATTATTATTATTATATTTATTTATTTATTTATTTTTATAAAAAGGAGTGAAAATTCCATTGAAATAATAGTAGAGAATTACATAGAATGTTACAATAAGCCACAAAACTTATAAAAAATTGTTAAATATAGGACCTTTGAAGAAATTGTCGATATCCAAAAGGCTACCACACCAGTCATCCTCCCAACACTAGAGAGCATACAACCAAATTTTCCCAACACAATAAATCTTTCTAGTCCTCATGAAGAAGTTGAGCAAGTTGTTGACATTTTTGTTGGTCAAGCTAACCCCAACCCCAAACAGACCACTCTCCCATCGCAATACAAGCCCATTTAGGAAGACAATCAACCAATTTGTTCCACTCCCTTGGAATATGTAGAAAGGAAATAGGGACAAAATTTGAAGCCAATTTAAGAATTTTTTTAACAATCACACCTAATCTCCAAGAATAATTCTAAAAGTCCTAGTTATTTAGTAGAGAAGAAAGAATCATAGAATCCATCTTATAGATTACCTTCCTCCAACCCAACTCATAAGCTCACTTTAATTCCTTGAGAATAGCCTAGACATCTATTTGATTATTAAAGTGCACTCTCATGTAAATGGAGAAGAAAAGTTGAACACATCCATGACTATCATGAACCATGACACTAATGCTAGTCACTCCAAGGTTACTCTGAGTAGAACCATCTGTGTTTATTTTATAGGAACTTATTGGAGGTGAACTCCACTTACCCACATGGCTCACCCTCTTAGACACCTTCACCTTGGAACCATGCTGAAAGTAAGCCTCAACGGTCCCATAAAGATCTTGAAGAGAAAATAACTTGGAATCACTTGAGGTCAAAGGCTCCCTCAGGTCAAACTTAGCCTCTATAGTCTCTTTGAGAATACTTATAATATTGCACTACATCTGGAGAGCAACTTGCCTATGATCCTGAAAAATCTACCTATTTCTCTCCAACCAAATCTACCAAATAATTAGGGAAAGAATCAAACCCTAAGAAAGCACTAAAAAGGATGCAAAAGCTAGAGCGAGGCCCAAGTTTGTCCAAAGACCCTATAGAGATAAGGCCTAGAAAAATGGTGTCTTCCACAAATGCAACCACAATCTCCAAATTTTTGATGATAAAGAGCATTGGTAGAAAAGATGGCTAGAGTTCTCTTCACTGTTCCCACAAAGAAAGAAAATCAAAGGGCCACAAAATCCCCTTTTCTTCATGTTCTCCCAAGGAATTTGTTTAGACTCAAAATCAACATAAATGCAACCACAATATCCAAATTTCTGATGATAAAAAGCATTGGAAGAAAAGATGGCTAGAGTTCTCTTCATTGTTCCCACAAAGAAATCAAATCAAAGGGACACAAAATCCTCTTTTCTTCATGTCCTCCCAAGGAATTTTTTTAGACTCAAAATCCACATTAACATATTACACTTGTGCTGACCAATCTTGTTTTATTTTCATTTCCACCAAGGATTCTCCTGTAAATCACAATATCTACCAATTAAAGTAGTGTATCCCTAGGCCATAGTGTACCTCCCCATAGAGCCATTACCCCAAGCCAAACAATCTTTTTCCTCCAAATAAGTACAAGTTCTCTCAGTAAGGATCAAAGCCAATATGTTCCTCTCCCCCTAAGAACCCCCACAAGGAGACATCACAAGGAGATGCCACTAATACTGTAAATAATCTCCCAAAGGCGAAGAGACCTTAAAGCTATTAACATTTTTCCAACCAACCTACATAAAATATTCACTTAAAGCTTGAAGATGAGGGTGATATGAAAGGATAGGTGGATGAACATCCCAAGAATTAGGCCAAAAGTGAGTAAGATTATCTTTATTAATGATCTAGAAGAGGGCCTCTTTGATAAGAGTGAAGCCTCGTATTAAAGTATTCAAGATCAAGGAACCCTTACCATTTGAAACCATATTGGGGGTGTCCTAATCAGCCACACCACCAAGATAGAATGCACCGCCTCCAATATAATTTCACAACAAGAGCTAGACTATTGTGTGCTAATTGTTGAAGGCCCAAACCGCCATACTCTTTGGGCTTATACACCTAGTCCCAACTCACCAAGCTCCATTTTTTATGCTTGATATTTTCATCCCATAATAATTACCTAGAGAGATAATCATATTCTTTAAGAAAACCCTTAAGATCCAATAAGGCCATGAACTTGTAAAGAGGGAGAGCCTAAAAAATAGATTTTAAAAGAGTCAACCTACTAGTAAAGGATAACCATCTAAAAGTCCAGTGATTGACATTTGTTCCAAATCCATCTGAGATCTAGTGCCAGTGCCTCTTATTCAAATTTCCCACAAAAAGAGGAAATCTCAGATAATCCATAGGAAGGCTACCAATCTAAAAATGAAGAGTATCAATAATCCTTTTCTATATTAACAAGAGTATTTAAGAAAAATGATATTAGACTTCCCTTCATTAATCTTTGGACCAAAAGAAGGCATATAAATATCCAGAGCCTTCTTGAAATTATTAGCCTCATCAATTCTTGGCAGCCCCATCAAAGTAGTATTTTCAACAAATTGGAGGTGAGTTTGGGAGACTAATCCCTAATTCCAACTCCACTATTGGAGAAGATAACTATCCTTGTATCACCTCAACAATCTACCAAGACCCTCAACCAATAGAATAAAAAGATATAGACATAAAGGATCATTTTGCCTGAGTCCCCTTGAAGCCAAGAAGGTAGAAAAAGGTGATCCATTAATCAAAATGGAGAAAGAAGAAGTGGTCACACAACTCATAACCCAAGAAATCCAATCAGGATGAAACCCAAAGGCCACAAGCATACGCTAGAGGAAGGACCACCTAACCTTGTCATAAGTTTTAGACATATCCAATTTTATGAACATTTCTTTCTCCTTAAAAGAAGACATAGAATGCATAGATTACATTGCTACCACAACCCCATCCCCTATTTGATGACCTTTAACAAAGATCCCTTTCTCCATAGAGTTCAAGGAAGCTAAACATGTTTTCTAGCCTTTCTACAATTAGCTTAGATATCATTTTCAAAGAAAACATACATAAGGCAATAGGCCTGAAAGAGTCAAAGTATTTAGCTCCATCATTGTTAGGAATAAGAGTAAGAAAGGATGAGCTAAATTATTTAAGATTCTGCTTATTAGTTTGAGATTCTTTAACCACCTCTAGCAAATCAAATTTTAGGATATCCCAAAATTCCTAAAAACATTCAATGGGAAAGTCATTAGAGCCAGGTGCTTTACCCTTCATTTGGAATATAATACTCTCAACCTCTTCTAGAAAAGATAGGCCAAGTAAAAGTAATTTTTCATCTTCTTATAAACAATCAAAGGTATATAATCAATAACAATATCCTCCTAAGCCATGTCCACCAGGTTATCCTCTATGAAAAGGGAAGAAAATAATCTAACAACTTCCTCAGAGATGGCTTGAGAAGAGAAGAGAAGATCCCATTGCCCTAAAATAATAGAATTTACCAAATTCCCATACCTTCTCTCCTTGAAAAAATTAAGAAAAAAAGTGGTGTTCTTGTCCTCCTCCTACAACCAATCAATTCAAGTTTTCTATTTCCAAAAAATATCTTCCCATAACTCCCATTCGACTAGGACTTTAGAAAGCCTAGTCTCTTTATTAATTGCACTATCATGTCCTCTTCCTTCATTCTTAAAGTGATGCTATCCAAATGATCATGAACCTATTTTTTCTCAAAGAAAATATTTTGATATGAGTCTCTATTCCATTTTTAAGCCTATAATTAACAAACCGAAGCATCTTGAATAAGTAGAACATGGCAGTACCAAAGGTGGGTTTCCCTTCATCCCACCGTCCCTCCACCAACTAATGTCGAGTACGATCATGAAACCACTTAAACTAGAATTTAAAAGGAGGGTTTTGGGACATAGAAAATTGAAGGGATGAGAATTTGATAAGCCAATAATCTAATACTTTCCACCCTAAAATTTTAGAAGAAGAAGCCCAAAAATCCCCAAGACAATGGTTAGAGAATAGGAATTTTTCCAGCTTCTTAGAAATAGAACCCTCCCTACATATTCTATTAAGCCAAGTAAAAGTCCCATTAATAGGCTTCACATCCACCAACTTGAGAAGAGAGATATTATCACACATCAAGGTCAAAATTGGGTCCAAATGTCTAACTCTCCCAATTTTTTTCTCTAGGAAACATATATAATTAAATTTTCCTAGAAAAATATAGGGACAAAATGGTGCCAAAGATCTAAGGAATCTAACATGATACCACAACATAGTCTTAGCTAGAAAATCATTAGGCACATAAACATTAGAGAAAATAGAAAACACTCTAGAATCAAAACAAGACACAAGCACTGAAATAAAATTCCTACAAGCCACCCACCACAAAGGAGTTATCTTACAAGGATTCGAAAGGAAATAAACACCCCCATTTGATCCATGTGCTCCAACACACTGACATAGACCTCTCCTCTAGAATTTAGAATAAACATTACACACTTCATCAATAGAAAGTTTAGTTTCTTGGATAAAAATAAAAATAGTATTTTATTATGCCAATTAAAAGTCCCATTAATAGGCTTCACATCCACCAACTTGATAAGAGAGATATTATCACACATCAAGGTCAAAATTCGGTCCAAATGTCCAACTCCCAATTTTTTTCTCTAGGAAACATATATAATTAAATATGCCTACAAAAATCCAGGGACAAAATGGTGCCAAAGATATAAGGAATCTAACATGAGACCACAACATAGTCTTACCTAGAAAATCATTAGGTGCATAAACATTGGAGAAAATAGAAAACACTCTAGAATCAAAACAAGACACAAGCACTAAAATAAAATTCCTACAAGCCACCCACCACAAAGGAGTTATCTTACAAGGATTCCAAAGGAAATAAACACCCCCATCTAATCCATGTGCTCCAAAACATTTATAGAGACCTCTCCTCTAAAATTCCTTCAAGCCACCCACCACAAAGGAGTTATCTTACAAGGATTACAATGGAAAGAAACACCCCCATCTGATCCATGTGCTCCAACACACTGACATAGACCTATCCTCTAGAATTTAGAAAAAACATTACACACTTCATCCATAGAAAGTTTAGTTTCTTGGATAAAAATAATATTTGGATTATGAAGTTATGTGCAAGATCATTATGGGCCAAAAAGTGGTGATATGATGGGTATGTGTAGGCTATGTGGCTAACAACATCTTTTATACCCAAAATTGATGAAATGAAAATGGTTTTTAAAGGAGATTCTTATCTTTCCATCAATATAAATTATGCTTTCCTTTCAATTTAATAAATAATAATTATTCATTTCCTATTTGAATTATGACTAAAGTCCTCATTTATAGGCTAATTGAAAAACATCTATAACTTTCAAACAATATCAATTTTTTTAAATTTGAAACATGTGTCACATTCTATGCTTTGCATACTCTGGGATTTTAAAACAATGAATTTCATGAAGTTTTGACAAAGTTAAGGTGGTCAAACATATGATTTTTTATATTTTTAAAAAGTTTTAATAAAAAAATCATAATTAATTATTTAGTTGGATAAAACTTACAAAAAAATATGCATCACATAGGGACATGAGTCCGCTACTTATATCTAAAATATTTTAAAAAGAAATTATCATTTTATTGTGGTTAGGGTGGTCAGATAGACACCTACTATTTCTTCCCTAAAATTTAAGTACTACGTCATTGAAATTTTAAATTTTCACCAAATAGATTTTTTTTTAAAATAAACCTAATAGTTTAGAAACTACATTCAATTTTCTATAGATGTTGTTCTTACATAATTTTGAAATAATATAGATAACTTATTCAAATTTTTAATTCAAGTTTCCTAACTCTGATTTTTCTAAATTTTTCGCCACTTGAGGGCCTATTTTTTCCATGATGATCCTATAGATACCCATGATCTTGAATCAAATCATGAGTAAAAAAAACCATTTTCTCCAATGATAATCTCTGTATATCCTTTTGGGGACCAATTTCTCAGATCATGTGCCTCCAAAAATAGGCCAAAAAAATACAAGCTCCCATGAACTTGTAAATTAAAGTATGCTCTGATAAGTACATAACATCTTCAACAATAACCTCAAGATTGATCACCACAATAAGGCGATCCTTACTCCTTTCCAAAAAACCAATTGGTCTTTATTTCATTTTTGAAGAAAGATTACGTCATGACTCCACCACAACTTGCAGAAGAAAATGAGTGACATCTCCATGTCCTAATCAAGATGAATTCCCATTTAATGTGGTTTTAAAAGACATTTGAGATGGACCCTGGGGTCCCTCAAAGGATTCCATAGTAGCACACCCTGTAGCCCCAAGTCCAAAGTCTTGAATTTGAATGTTAATCAACCAAATCTGAATTTCTTTATCTTTATAGATAAAAAAATATATATAATTTCTAAATTCATCTTCTTTGAAAAAAATCTTAGCCTTAGGGTCTTTTGCTTTCAATAATATTATCCTAGCTCTAGGCTCAGGCTCCAAGCAATTTTTTTTATTACCAATAGGTATAGTGGGATAAGACCAACTAGTGGAATTTCACCATCTAAGTCTTTACAAAAAATTATGCTTAAAATAGCATGCCATAGCTAACTTGTATGTCGACTACCAAAATGGTGAGCTTAAGCCATTATTTTGGATGAGCGATGAGTGCAACTTCTAAATCTTTGGTCTTCCCAATCAAGAGAACTCATTTGGACTCCATGGAATAGAATTTCCCAAATGTCTTGGTTAGGTTCAATCCAAAATCTCAAGCATCTTGTGTAGGCATAACATTGTCATAGGTTCCAAAGTCAATGATATAGTTGTTCAACCTGAACCCATTTACAAATAGTGACACATAGAAATGAGTGGGTTTATCATCAAAAGTGTATGATGAAGACACTTTTCTACTAGATGTCGCATTAGCAGTTGAGTATGGAGAACTAATCATATGTTCATCTAAACCAGCATGGGACTCAACTTGTCTTGGTCTAACAAAGTCAATTTTTCTATCTAGTTCTTTAAGATTCATGTGTAAATATTCTACTTTTGAAACTTTAACTTTAGAGTTCTTGAAATTTTCAACAATATCAAAAGTTCCAGGAAACTTTTTAGCACACAACACATTAGAAGATTTGGAAGAATATTTTGTGGCTATGTGTGATACATTTTGTCCCTCCAAAGTGGCACTAGCTCTAGTAAGTAAAACTTTAGGATAATTATGAGTACCTTTTTTATTAGTGTTTTGTTGTCCTCATGTGACAGGGGCACAAGTAGGCTCATCTTGAGTGATGTAAAAATATTTTCCTCTATCTTCATCAAGTTCTTGAACATGATGTACCCATTTGTAGAGTCACCATACTAATTGCAAGAATTTTCTTATTTAGAAACATTTTCAATGACTTCCTTAATAGTGATGTATATTCATCTCAAAAAAAATTAATCAATAATGGTTAGAAGTAAGGTGAAAGGTGAACATATTCTACTTTTTATCTCCTAGAGGAGATTTTATCACTAACCTCTATCTAGTTTGAGGTAGGGGAAGCTTCTTATTTCCTGGATGATAATTCACCTTTCTTGAGAAATATTTATAAGGTTGATTACTTTTAGGTAATTTCATTTTAAGAGCAATAATGTTATTTTTTAGTCTCTATATCATAGGATCTGATGAGGTAGCTAGCTGAGACTTGTTTGTATGCATCTCCCTTTTCCACTTCCCCACTATTACAAAGTCACCTTCTAGCTTGATAGAAAAAATTTGTGTTGCCTCTAATGTACTCACTAGTTATCTTTTTTAGGAGAAAACCAATATATGGGTGTTGTGCATTGATGAAGAAACACTTATAAACCTCTTTAGAGGGTCTCTTAGCAACATTGATCCAAGATACCAATCTATTAAATTTTGCAAAAAACTCTCTCGTAGGCTCTCTTGCCTTTTTCTTCATTTGTGTTACCTACACTATTAATGAAAGATCATCATCTACACTTTTAAACCTAGCCTCAAACTTACTTAATATAGTTTCCCAATTATTGATTGAACCACATGGTATTTTTTACAACAATTACATCTCAACATCCACTAAATATTATGCAAATAGCTTAACTACCACATATTATTGCTATCCTCCAAGCACACTACAAGTTGAAAAGAAAGCATCAATATGATTCTCTGGTGAGATCTTCCCATCACCCCTGAACTTGGGTAGATTTTTGTGAGATTATTTAGGTAAGTCATGAATTTTTTTTCTCAAACTCAAAGGACCTATAACATCCCCCCATGGGATAGGCAATTGATTAGCCATAATTTGAGGGAATTTTGCAACTACTAAAAGGACAATTATATGTTACACTAGATCTTAAGTAGTTGAATAGTATGGAGGTGTTGTATTTAGAGAAGTAGGTCTACGTCTAGCCCCAACCTGTCTTCAAGAAGGGATAATGTAGGAAAATTTACTTCTTTGCAAAGAATCAAAAACTAGATCTGAGATACCTCTACTTCTTTCTCCCCTAGTAAACCTTTTGGAATCCAAGGTGAGCTAAAGATGTTCAATATGTATAACTAAGATAAGGTAACTCAAATTTTATTTGATTCATCTATTTCCCAATGTAGTCATCAAAAATATGTTGGCTAAAAGATTGGGCATCTTGAGAAATAATGATTTACTTTTCTTGAAAGGTGTGATTATTCCCAACAGCCTTGGAAAGTTCAGAATTTCGTTTGTGACTTTCGTTCGAATTTGGAAAAAACTAAATAAAAATATGTATGCTTTAACCTAAATGCAAGAAAGGAAAAAACTTGATATAAAAAAAATCCTAATATCAAGTGCAAATAAAAGTTGTAAAGATACTGACACAAAGACCAGTTTGCATGAAGTAGATTATGAAATTATTAACAGAAAGATTGGTTTTCTTAAAATGAAGTAATAGAAATATAAACCGAATATCACTTGTAAAAAAAATCAACTAAAAAGATAGATGTATACACCAACACATAGGAATAACATAAACCCCAAGAAAAACGTAAACAAACCTATTAAAGAATATTGAATATCTTTGTAAGCTAGATGCACATAGAAAACTAGAGATTTCATTTCATAGAAAATTTGTATTCAAACTAGCATAATATTAGGTCTTTTTTCTATGTCTAGACAAAGAGAGTTTACAAATAAGCATATATATATAAAGAAAGTGAGTGCTTGCTTCTTTCTGTTCCCATAACTAATTTTTAATTATTCTTTTCAAGAAATAAAAGCATTTGAAAACTAAGATGATGGTACTTTCCTATTAGATTTTGTAGATGTCATGAGTCATTTCTACTAGGCTTGGAAATACTTTGTGACAGTTAGGAGATCCTTCTTGTGTTGAATGGTTATATTACCCATTCATAACCTCCATTTCAACTCACTATCTCAAATGGCTTCAATTATCTATTCATAAGTCTTCATGAATCTTATTTCCTAAAATAGGATAAGATCCAATTCACTAAATTTCCTCAAATGCTCAACATCAAAAAATTGAGACATGAAAATTCCATCAATTATTTTTCAAAAATCACTCTCCAAGGCTTTGGAATTATCATTACTCCCATCTCCTCCCCTATTAGGTTGCAATCCAAGGGAAACGAGGTTTTTATGCATCTACTCTAAGATTGCATTGCATTCAATTTGGATCTCTTGAAGCTTTTGTAGACCCTACTTTGTGACCTATAATTTTCATTCCACACTTTTATTCTTGATCTTATAGTGAGCATCAACAACACTGGGTGTGATTTTATTAGTAGCTAACCTTTTCATTCCAAATCCTATCATTGCTTTGATTTCATTAGAATACTGATTCCATACCCTTTTCCATTTTTCAATAGTGACAATCTCCTCTTCAACTTATATTCTCAAAGCATTTTCCCTTTATAGGAATTTAAGGGATTTACAAATAATCTGATTACCTCTTCCAATTAACTCACCACTCCATTCCTCAAAATCCTTGTTCAAGTTTTTGTAGATCCTCATATTACTTAGTGCCTCTTTTCCTATTAAGGCTATATGATAAGAAGATGACTCAACTTGAGATATCAACTAAGGTGGAAGATCAAAAACTAATTTCATGTATTTAGTTAAGACTTGGATTTTCCTTTTCAACTCATCTTTTATATCTTTAACTTTCTAGGACCTCTCAACCATTCTCGTTGTAGACACTTGGAATTTGTGCACATATCCATCCCTTGTAGTGGGTTCCAAGTTGATTCTGCTGATGTCAAAGTCAATGTTTATCACTCGAGTGACTTTCTTTTGTATAGTGGGACATACAACTTCTAGGAATAAATTTCTTTCCTGATTTGACATCATCAATTAGCCAAGAACTATTTTTGAACTTCTTTGGCTTTGGAGTCCTTTGGAGAAATTTTCCTACCATATCTTGCTTCGAGAGATCTAATTGGACTAATTTCCTCTTTGTTGAAAAAGTATCTTCCATCCAATTAGGAGTATCAAGAACATTGGTAGCTTTAGAATTTGAGGATTTGAATAGCATTTTATTCATGGGAGGGGTATTTATTTGAACATCATGTGAAAAGAGTGGAGAAGATATCTATTCTAGAGGTTCATTAACCTCCCTAATAGGTGCTAACATATGTGATGAAGAGGAAGAATTAATATCAATATTACCTAAGTCATCTTCTTCTCCTTTATCTTGATCCAAATTGGGTAAATTTGTGAGGTCTTCTCCTCAAGTCAGTTGAGAAAATTATTGTTAGGTGGTTCATCATCACCATCACCTTGAGCCCTAGATGGCACTACATCTGAGACAAGCCCATAGGTTCCCATTGTCATAGAAAGTTGACTACTGCTTCAATTTGGTTGGGTGTGTTGTCATCTAGTATTAGGATGGGATTCCTATATCTTAATTTTAGTAATCCACTCTTGAGTTCTTTCCAAAACATCACTAGTCCTTGTTTCAATTGTTTCTCTCTTTTACTGCTCCAATCCATACTAGGAATAGGTTAGTTTTCTATCATGTCAATAAAAATTGGGTTCACTAGGTTTGACTCATCATTTTCATTCCCATTTATATCCCAACTTAGATTATAGAGGATTATTTGTCTTAAGTTAAATATCATCTAGTAATTCATTCTCCTCACTTCAAACTCATCAAAATAGTCCGCAAGTAGTCCTCTAACATAGGAAAATGGAGGAAACAAATAGCAAGTTTCAAATTATCCTTTTAATATAATCCTTAAGATGGAAAGGAATTTTTTTATCATAGGTCTATAGATTGTACCTGGTTATTTCTTTTTCTATGTCGACGACATTTCACATGGACTCACAAGTTTAGGGGATGAAGCCAACTAGAAATTTCACTCACTCTTCTTTTCTCTTGGCATCTCTTGTTGACCTATGCCAATTATTTGCAAACATCAATCATCACAAACTTGTCTTTTGTGCACCTTGGGAGTTTGATGTGAAAAGCATTGAAACCACCAACCCTAATATAGGAGACCTTTGAATTTGGATGAAATGGCTACCATTAAAATTGACAAACTGCATAGCCTTATGTGAAAGTTGCATTTCAATTTTCCCTTGAAATTCTCTAGTCAATCTCATGGTGAATGTGTGTGATATCCTCTTGTGATGAGAAAAGCTCTTATTTAGGTATAGTTTATCAAGGTACTCAGAAATTGGCAACTAATCACAAGGGAGATCACTTGGACTCAAGCCTAACCATGGTCTAGTATTTGCAATGCCATAAATTAAATAAGTAGAAATGAAAAATGCCCTATCAACAAGAAAGTAAACCAACAGGTTGTGGAATGTGTAGTGTAGAAAATTGCATGCTCTTGAAAGCAAGGATATTTCACACTTAATTTGGACTTATTTTAGGTACCCTTGCATTAATCACCCTTTAAATCATCATTAATAGGTCCCTAAGACCCATTATTTTGGATCTCAAGGCTCATTTCACCTAAAAGTCCCATAAAATCATTCAAAACACCAAATATACTGAAAACTCACCTCAAAAAACTAAGGTGGGACTCATTCACCACCTTGGGTGAATGAGTCCCCTTAGGTGTGACCCATTCACCAAGGGTGGTGAATAAGCCCACTTTGGGGTATTTTTCAATTATGAGCGAGAAATTCACCATTTCAATTCAAAATTTTCACAAATTTTGGCCTTTGAGATCTAAATAATAGTCAATTAGGTGTTAATGCCTATATAAGCAAGTTTTCAAGACATTTTTATCATTCTAATCAATTTGAGTAAGCATTTTCAAGAGAGAATTCAAGAGTGGAGTGTTGAGAATATTTCACAAGAGCATTCAAGTTTGAAGAGCAAGTAAAGTTGAAGCAGTGGAGTAGCATTAAAGTATTTTTTTAGGTCTTCAAGCTCACTTTTATTAAAGATCTAGCATTATCAAGGGTTGATAGTGGTTTTTTATGGTGAATCATGATGAATTTTACGTTAGGGAGATGCAACTATCCATCAAGCCAAGACTAAGGACTTGTTTCCTAACTAATTGCATATTCCATTATCACTCAAAATTCATCCTAAGGGAGGTACAAGAATCATTAGGGCTCATTTAGGGAGATTAGAGATATCCTCAAGTGAGTCATTAATCTTCACAATTGCATTCTTGCATCATATTCTTGCACAATAGAATAGTATTGCATCATGCTTCATATTTATTAGTCTTAGACACAATTAAGGCTAGGGTTTTCATGCACATTTCATTATTTATATCAAGTTTTGATTACTAAACTAGGGTTTTGACCAAGGAAAACCCCCCATTAGCTAATTAAGTTTATATTATGTTTTGTAGGTGTTTTTACAAATTCAGATCTAGAATTTAGGTTGGAATGAAATAGCAGGTGTTCAAGTGTAGATCAAGACTTTCAATTCAAAAAAAAGTGGAATGGGACTGATTTTCCAAGTGTGGTGAATGACTCCCACTATAGTTTTTTTCCAAATTTATTTGTAGATTCATATATTGTTTTTGTCAGAATAGACTTCTAGACAAAAATTTTGATCTGAGACTAATTCACCCAAGTTGGAAAATGAGTCCCAATTGGTTAAAAATTCAAAAACTTTAGTGTTTTAGAGTTATTTCTAGTCACTTCAAGGTTTCTAGGTGTACATCATTCATTCCATTTCTTTTCTATTTTGTTTTTTGACATTTCTAAGGAATTTACTAGGTCATTACATTGAATTATGGTTTTGCATTACATCTTTTATTTCATTGTCTTTTCCAAGTTTACACTTGGTGGTGAACCCAACATTAGATCACTTTAATTCCCTATAATATCCCTCTTGTAATATCTCTTTATCCTTTGCAAAGAGATCTCAAGGATTTGTTCTTGAGTGAAATTTAGTGAAAGTTTTTTTTTCTAGGTCATTAACCATCAAGGGTAGAGAAAGAAAACAATTTTCAACCTTTCATAACATGTCAATGATAAGTGTCACCCAAGCTATAAATTGGGTTCCTTTGAGTATAATCTAAATGAAGAAGTACATCAATACTTGAAAAGAAAAGGTGTCTTCATTTCCCTAGACTCTATGTAGGAACATAATCAAGTTGGATATCTCTCCCACAAAATGGTTCCTATGTAATTTTTGATGTAACTAAGATTCCCCCCCTAGATTTTTCCAACTAGTTCTTTGCCATTATGTTTTGATAGTACCCCTTCTTGAGGGAAAACTCAATCTAAGTGGTAGTGAAATACATGGGAGAGTAGGGTTTTTTTTACAGAAATTCTCAAGAATGAGGCAAAGGTGGCTCTTTTAATTTTAACCACCAATTAGTTGTCCTCAGTTCTTATTTATTGGGTCTAATCTTTATAATTCATTATACATTCAAGAATTAGCTCAGTGTATTGGATGACTATTGGGAAGGTTACTACCTCTACAAATACACTTTCTATCACTCTTTGTGTCATAGGTGGTGGATTAGGAGCATTGATTTTTTATCTAAGCTCATTCATATTTACTTGCCCGAGCTCGGTGTCTCCTATCTCATGAATCTCACATGTTAACCTTGAGATGTACTCATAACCATGTCACTTAATTCTTTCCATTCCTAAACCACTCAAAATGACCCTGGATTCTAAGGGTGAAAGTATGCATTGGCATGCTCCCTTTCTTCATGTCTCCTAGAGTGAATGTCATAGTTGAAGAATGCTTGTTCTTTGCATTATTTTCCTTTTAATTCCCAATGAAAAATGTGTAAATAGACAAGAATTAAATTACATTTCCCATCATGTAGGTATGTGTCAGCTTTCACATCACTACCCCATTACAACCAATTTTTGAAAAATTTGGAAAGAAATGGCTATACGAGTGGAGATGTGGGTAGTTCATATAACCTTGTAAAACACCACCCAGTTCCTAATGAAGTTAATTGTTTCTCTCTAGGTGGTGAATGGTAGAGTTCAAAAAACTTAATAACACACTACCCACATTACTTTAGCTCAAAAATAGACCAAAACAAAAATTTTAGAAGTTCCTATAACTGGACAAAACACCATTGGTGCATTCAAAATAGGAAGGACAAGTTACAAGGTAGGCTAGAGGATAGTTTGATACCTTACTTAATAGCACACCTCCTGAGTTATACTACATACTCAAAACATCACCAGCATATGAATTAGCATAAATTTGAAAAATAATTATGTTTTTTTTTTTGTGGGCGAAAGAAAACTAGGTAACAATGTAATAAAAATTGGTGTTTTACAAAGATGAATACTGAATATATATTCTTTTATACTATGAAATATGTGAATGTGTCAAAAATATGTGTATTTAAATTTATTTATCTTGTGTTTCATTACACTTATCCATATCCTACAATATTAAGTTCTTATTCTCTTTTTATCTATTGACAATGGAGTATAAGTATAACATTAGAGACCATAAGTATAGATCATCAATCTATGGCTTGTCTCCCACTAACAATTCTTTTTATCAATTCTTCTTCTCACATTACCATTAATGGTCATAAATCTAATCCTTTTAATAATTTTCACATTATCTTCCAATATGGTACTCTATCTCTTTCCATTAATTTTTTTCTCTAGAAGGCTTTAGTTGTTTCTTTGCTAAATTTTTTTTAAATAACATGGTTAAAGGTATTTATTTTCCTAATTTTGTACCACATATTATTAATGATCACTTAGTAGATGGCTATTTTAACACCCTTCATGTATAAAATAATACTATTCAATCCCTTAGATACCTATGTATCTTTTAGAAGTTGTTAAAGTCAAGTATTCAATGGAAAAAAAATCAATTTTATAGATAATCAAGGCCTACCAAGTCTAGCTAGTTAAATTACTATGAATGGAAATATATTTTATTGCAAGAATTTATTTAATTTCTTATAATTCATTTGATCTATTAGGAACACCCTTTTTCCTTCCAAGGAGCCATTATTTCTAATATTGAGAAGAAACTATCATACAATATTACAAATCTTCTTTCTTTCACAAAGATATTGTTAGCGTATTTAAAAAGTATGGATACTCCATGTTTCTATTACTCTTCTTGTTACATTCTTCATAAATATTTTTACTTGAAGGTTGAAAAAAATATAAAGGATTTCTTATGAGCCTCTTATAATAATTGTACATAATTCCATCATTTGGCTTCAATTTTTTTCCTCCCTCATGATATTGTACAACTTGCATTTGTTTCAATATAATGAAAGGGTTAAGAATTGGGTCTGTGCAGGATCATGATGGGCCAAAAAGTGGCAATATGATGGGTATGTGGCTAATGATTTTTTTTTACCCAAAACTGATGAAATGAAAAGGGTTTTTAAAGGAGATTCTCATATTTCTACCAATATAATTTATGCTTTACTTTGAATTTAACAAGTAATTATTATTCATTTTCTATTCAAATTATGACTAAAGTCTTGATTGGTAGACTGATTGAAAAACATCTATAGCTTTCAAATGGTATCACAATTTTTGAATCCAAAACATGTGTCACATTCTATGCTTCACATACTATAGGATTAAAAAAAGAAAAAATTAATTTCATGAATTTTTGAGCAAGTTAAGGTGGTCAGACACAATTTTTTATATTATTTAAAAGTTGTAATAAAAAAAACTAATTATTTACTAAAAAAAAAAAAAAAATGTGCATCACATCGGGACATGACTCCTCTACTTATATCTAAAATATTATAAAAAATAATTATCATCTTATTGTGGTTAGGGTGGTCAGACATACACCTATTTCTTATTTTTTCCCTGAAATTTAAGTACTACTGCATTGAAATTTCAAATTTTCGCCAAATAGATTTTTTTATTTTTTTAAAAAATATAGTAGTTTAAAAACTACATTCAATTTTCTATAGATTCTATTCTTACATATTTTTTAAATAATATAGATAACTTAAATTCAAATTTTTACCTCAAGTTGCCTAACTCTCATTTTTTTGATTTTTTTGCCACTTAAGGGCCTATTTTTTCCATGATGATCCTTTACATACCCAATTATGAGGTAAATGTATTATCATAACCCTTGAATGGAGTACATTCTATAATTTTTTTACTCCCTTTTTCATTTCCACTAGAGTACTTTATGGGAATTTAGACAATAAAGGCCTTAATCAACATACTCTTATTATTATGAAGGAAACTAAAGAACTTTTATGACTAAAAACATATGAAAACCTTAGAAGCCTACTAAAAATTGGTTACTTTGAAAAGGAACTATATATACTAGGGATATTTATCAAGTTTACTCTAGTATTCTATTTTATGGTATCATAATATTTCTTATTGAGAGAACCCACTTACTTAGACATAACAGTTTTACACCCTAAAATTTTATAATAGGAAGACCAAGACACAACATGAACTATTTTATATGATTATCAAGAGTTTTCTCTCATTTCCTATGGCCAAAATGAAATACATTCTTTTATTATTAGGATTTGGATACTTATTTTTTTAAAGTTAGTTCCCCCTATTGTGCTTCAAAAAAGAGGGTTAAAGTTTCATACCTTCATGCAAGGATTCAAAATGATACCTAGACATGCGTCATTTATCATTTTGTCATTTTGTAGCCATATTCCCCATAATGGTTATGTTTGAATTTCTTTTCAATTTTGCAATGTTATCAAAATAAAATATTATTTTATTAGAAGACAAGCCCGCAGTTCAAGCTAAACTCACTCAAATTTGATATGCTTTTAGGGTAAATTTTTTTAATCACTTGGGAAGATAGAAATTATTTTTAGATGCACTATAGACCTTTAGTTCAATTTTACTAATACTTTAATTTAATCTATTATTCTTAGGATAATTTGAGTCAAATAAAGTAATTCTACATTTGACTTACTGCATCTATAAGATTTCATGTCATTAAGATAAAACCAATATATGCTTAAAAAAAATGTATATAAGATGCACTTTTAAAACATTATTTTTTGGAAGCATAATCTAAATTAATAGATAGGTTTTAAATCCAAATCCAAACCCAAACTTAACTAGAACATCAAACTATGAGCTCAATGCTACATAGGCTATCATTAGCTGATAGGCTATTTTGTTTGAAGTTTCTGCCAAGATTTTCGCTAGCCTAGCCATGAATTGGATTTGCTGATGCTAGGGGTTTGTTGGCCAGCAGGGAGGGAACCTTTTTTTTTTAGGGTGATGTGGGCATTGGCTATTACATGGATTGGTGGCAATGGAGAATATTGTCATTGTAACGGGGAAGGTGAATGGTAAGTGTTCGATGTGAACCTTTGCAAATACATGGGTTGGTGGTGGTGGAGGTGGTATCCACAAAAGGCGAAAGGTGAATGGTAAGTGCTTTCTTTCCTAATGGTTGATGCATTATGTGGTTGTTGTACAATGGAGGTAGATGAAGCAAATGCGATATTAAATATAGAAGTCTCAGAAATTATTTTTTGATTAAGTTGCATTGTGAAAACAACAATTGTGGTGTTGGTTTAATGGCAGATGAATGTGAAAAAAATCATTTCCTTTGACTTTATCACTGGTTTGATTCCAGATTGTTTAGAAAGCATCTTATGCCATATTGAAAAGTGGTGTTCTTCAGAATCCTTATGTCATTTTACATGGGTGGTTTGCATAGATGGTTAATTTATTGTTTGCGTCTTCTTCTCAAAGTTTGTATCTTTGGCATTATACCCATTTTCGAGATTTGAAAGAGATTATCGTTCTGCATCAATGAAGGAATTATAGTTAAATGTTCTTTCTTTCATTAAAAATATGCTTAGGGTTAGCAATTTGTTCATTGTTTGTTTATATTTTTGGTTATCTATGTGTATCTCTCACGTTGTAGCCATCACAATAGGAGCAATTTTGATTTTTCAAAACAACCATTGTGGTATTGGTTTCATAAGAGGCCATTGTAAAAATCCTTTCCTACAACTTTCCCCAGTGGATTAATAGTAGGCCATTGTAAAAATTTGTGTCCTTCAGCTTTGTTGTTGGTTTGATAACAAGTTGTTTAGAAACCATTTTATGCAAGATTGAAAACTCTTGTGCTCTATAATCTATAAGTCCTTTTACATGGGTAGTTTACATATATGGTTCATTTATTGTTGATGTCTTCTTATTATATGAGAAATTGCAGAAAAATATTCTTTCTTTCTTCAAAAAATATGGTTAGGGTTAGTTATTTGTTTGCTTTTGGTCTATTGTTGTGGTTCTCTATGTGTATACTGATTTTTGAGATTTGAAAGAGTATCATTTTGTGTCTTTTTTCTATCAAAAAATATCTTTGGGCTTGGTCATTTGCACATTGTTGGTTTATTGTTTTGGATCTCTATGTGTATCTTTGGAATTGTAGCCATTACCATGGGAGAAATTGTATTTATCTATGTGTAGGGTTTAGAGTTGTATGAAAGCATTAACATATTAGAGAGAAAATTACTTTGGTGGCTATATAGTATTATTCTAGTAGGTCTTTTACAATTTCTCTATTTTTGGTGATGTAGCTCAAATTTTCAATGAAGCTTGTGGGGTTATACTGATGTTTACATGGGTGCTTTGTATAGATGATTAATGTATTGTCAATGTACTCTTGTTTTATGTTTCTATCTTTTGTGTTATATCTGTTTTCAAGAATTGAGAGAGATTATCAGTCTTTGGGGCTGGAGAGACTATAGTTAAATATTCTTTGTTTCATAAAAAAAATATGGATAGGGATACTATTTTTTTGTTGTTGAGTGCTATTATAATAACTCTTTTATAATTTCTCAGTTTCTCTATAATATTTAGTGAAGTGGAGGTTTGTACTCATTTTGTAGAGATTATTGCTACGTGTTGGGTTTAGGAGTTGTATTTAATGTGGCTTCAAGGAAACTACAGTTAAATCTTCTTCCTATCATAAAAAAGATATGGTTGGGCTAGGTGATTTTAGTGGCCCTTGTTTATTCATACATATGCGGACACATATATATACTTTGTGCATGTTTGCTACAACGCACATGGTTTGGTTTACATTATCAATGAAGCTTGTCGAGTTATACTGTATTATATAGGGGTGTTTTGCATACATGATTAATTTATTGTTAATGTATTCTTGTTATATGTTTTTTTGGCTTTATACCTATTACCATATGAGCAATTGTAGTTAAATCTACTTTTTGTCATTATTGGTCTACTATATTGATTATATATGTATATCTTTGGTGTTGTATCTATTAGAATAGGAGGAATTATAGCTATCTATGCATAGGGTTTAGGAATGTATGAAACCATTCAAATATGAGAGATAAAAATGTGTTGGTGGGTGTTTACTATTATCCTAATAGTTCTTTTTACAATTTCTCTATTTGTATATGATATTTACTGTCAGGTGATGTAGGTCAAATTTTTAATGGAGGTTCTTGCCTTATACTAATATTTGGATGGGTGTTTTCCATACATGATTAATTTACTGTTAATGTGTTCTAATAATTTCAATCTTTGGCATTATAGTGATTTTTAAGAATTGGAAGAGACTACTACTCTTTGTGGGTGGAGGAAGTGCAATTAAATGTTCTTCCTTTCATGGGAAAAATATGGTTTAAAGGGTTACTAAGATTTGGTTGTTTATTATTATGCTAACAGGTCTTTTACAATTTATGTAATTTTTCCTATTCTCATAGAGATATGGTTGAGTTGAGTGATTTTTGTGGCCCTTGTTTATTATTTGTAGTTATGGCTATGCAACTTTGGATTTTGTAGTTAAATCTTGTTTATGTCACTGTTGGTCTAATGTCAAGATTATATGTGTATATATTTGGCACTGGGAGCTCTACTTACTATGGGTTAAGGGAAATTTCATTTAAATATTTTCCCTTCCGTGAAAAAATATGGTTGGGGTGAGTAATTTTTGTGGCCCTTGTTTATTGTTTGTAGTTATCATTGTGCATTTTTGGCTTGATACTTGTTGCTATTGGGGCAAGTGTAGTTAAATCTTCTTAATTTTACGAAAAACATCAATTAGTAGAGACCAGGTCTCATGAACAATAAATTAATCATTTATGCAAAATGCACATGTAGATATATATATACATGTATACATATATACATATATATATGTGTGTGTGTGTGTGTGTATACATGTATATATGCATATATATACATATAAACATATAGATACTCATATATATATACATGTATGTATAATAAATTAATCATTGATGTAAAATTATCATGTAAAACCAATTAACTTTTTTTTGGCACAACAACCTTAACTCCCCCCAAGATGTTATAGGACATAGCAAAACCTGACAGTTTTAACAATGGTCTACTACAAAAGTAATACTGCTAATGCAGGAGCATCCAGTGGTGTAAGGGCAATCTTGCATCACCCAAAAAATATGCATTGCATTTATATTTCCTTTGGTTATATTTTCTAGATGTCTTTGCATTTTTGGATACCCTTTTTTTCATTATGTAAATCCCCACTTTTAGTTTTGTTATTCTACGTTCTCTAGTCAATTGCTACTTTTAGCAACTTTTGGAATTTGCTATTATTTTTAGAAACTTTTGAAAATTGAAGGTGTTTTGAAATGAAAATTTAACAAAAAATATTTTGGAGGCAGAATGCCTCAAGAGGCTACCAATCTCTTGATACGCTTTAGGGTAATAAACAAGGTCAAGAGACCTCGACCTTCTATGCTGCAGGTGTCTCTAGACCTAGGTGGGTGTACCTAACTAAATGAAGCAGACTTGACTTATGATTATTTTTTTGAAATGCTTTTGTCCACAATGGTAGATGATAGTGAACAAATGAAGTCAAACTTAATATCAATCTTCTAATCTAAATCCTAAAATGTTTAACTAATGTAAAGAGATTAAGTGAATTCAAAATGATGAAATGCAGAGACTAGTGCCTTGTTGGGTATGCAGAGTCAAATGAAATAGAAGTGAGAAACTTATTCTAGAAGAAAATAAAATTGCAGGCATATGATCTATTCATAACTTGTATAAACAATGTAGGATTATGATTACTGAGCTCTGCTTTAAGAATCTAGATGAATCCCCCTAATTACTGTGATCAACGAAAAGGATTTAATCTCTAGTTGAGAGAACCAATTGATTAATCACACAAATACATCAAATGTGCATTGAAAAATTGAATATAAACTTGTTATGTCAATTTAAACAACCAGAAAGAATCAAATTGGAGACAGCCTCAACAATACTTTTCAATAAGTTCAACATACAATTGACACTAGAAATAACATGCCACACCAGCTGAATTTCATTAGAATTTCCATTTGAAAACATGCACATAGTCTCTGATAAGAGAAAATTATTCTACTATAACCATCTGACTACCTACTACCTCTAATCTAAAATTTGATCCTTATCAATTATAATTAGGGTGTATATTTATACACTAGCAAGAGAAAAACATATTGCATTGAAATCATGTTGATCACCATAGAAATCAAGCTCCAATCAACCAGTGCACTAGTCAGTGAGACAGGGCAGCAGTATGCCGAAAGCAATTATAACATTGATCGCTGTCATCCCATGTTCCTCTATTCCTCGTGCTATTTTCCTTTGCCATGACCAATTGTTTGCTACACTGAAGTCAAGAAGCACCCTTATGTCTCCTTTGTGTTTCTCCATAGCTCCATGATATTGGGGAGACATCAAATTGAAAACCCTATGTTATACCGAGAGCACTGATGTGTTATACTTATTTCAATCACTGAGACATAAGAAAATTTCTTACCGAAAACCACTCCCCACTTACTTTCGCCAAGAAAAACTAGTATCAGGAAGAGGTCATATAGAGTGCCCACATTATACCAAAATCTCATAACCATCCTTGAGTGTTGTTGTGACATTAAGTTTCTCCTACCGATGAGTGCCCATCAAGTGTGTCACCACAGCATCCAACAATTGGGGAGACCTCATGTAGAGAGTTCTTTGTTATACCGAAAGCCAACCAAGATCATTTGTGTTCACCAAGACAACACCCCTCTTATACCAACAAAGGCACCCCTAGTACATTATCGAAAAGACCCACTTGTATCGCTAGGACCTACTCTGAAGCAAACATCTATCGCCGAGACCTCTACCTGATAGCCCGAACTCATACTGATACATTCTCTTAATCTCCAATCGGTGTGACAAAATGACATTGCCAAGACCAAAAGTTGATAAGATAGACTCTGGCTAAAGTGAATCACTCATGCAAAGTCGGTAAGACAAACTGAAATCACCATGACATTGTAATGAAAAGAATAACTCACACTGATGAACCCATACACCTAGTCGGGGAGACATGTTGAAATCGGTAAGACGCAACCCTGACAGCCAAGACATATGCCAATAGAAGCCTCCATAGTTGCTGAAATAATACCAAAGTCCTGCTGAATGTCACCTGCATACAAACGTCAATCTTTGTGACATCAAATGAGTCTTGCCGATAGGAAACATAGACTCATGCAAGCAAAAAATGCAAAATTGATCTTGGAGACAAAAGTGAACCAATGCCGATAAGGACTACAAAATGAAAAAGGCATGACTTGATGGAACAAATGGAGAAATATGGCAAAATATGGGTGAAATTATATGAAAATAAACCCCTATGTTTATGAAAAGGATTCCAATGGAAACTTAGGGTTATGGAAAACATGTGAAAAAATGCATAAATTTATAGTTCCAATAGTGGCTCTGTCTGGGGATGAATGATAGTCAGATCATTGCAAGGATCCAGAATCTTTGGGTGAGCAAACCAGACCAAACATGATGAGCCAGTGAGTAGAAATGGAAATGGAAATGAAGCATGAAGGAATGAACGCAAAAATGAATGCAAAATGGAGATGAGAAAAACCCTAAACTATTGTGCATGGAAAATAATTTTAAAGAGGACATGCACGAGTTGTCCATGCACTGGCGACACTCGATCCTCTGTGTTTCAATTTCACCTTTCCTAAGCTATTACAACCTGAAACTCAAACCACTTTCCCCTGTCAAATACCTGATTTTCTCTTGAGTTCATCAGATTCCTCTTAAATAAATTCATGCAATTCTTCCTGTCACTATTATTGCAAGTCTTTAGAAAATCATCATGCTCAGCTTGGTCCAACTTCACAACAGTATTCAACAGTTTCTCCATCATCAGATAAAACTCTATTATCTTCAATATACAAAATATATGCATATTCAATGAAAAATTCCTCATTTTCTTTCTTATAGTTATGCATTATAAAACATTATGTTAGCTATATAAAAAATTCACAATCAAAGTGCTTCTCTTGAAAAACAAAAAACTGTCATATCATTGTTGTTTGAAGAAAGCCAATCAAAAACCTTTTGCACCTCTTCAGTATCTCTATTCGGAGACAACACTGGATCATGACTCATATCCTCCATATCATGCATATGTAAACCAATAAAATCTGGACTTCTATCATCCTTGGTGTGCAAACAAATGTCTTCTTCACATGGACTAGAAATTTCAAAATCACATACCTCATCCTGAATGGAAACAAACTTTTGATCAATACCACTAGTATCACCATCACTCCAAGAAATACACAGGGAGTCATAAGAATTTTTACACAAAGATTTTTCACTATCAAAACAAAAGTAAGTTGGAGACAAAACTTCACGATCATCATCATGTGCACATCCCTGGTATTCAGAAATAAACAAATCTGCAATCTGTTCACTGACAAGTGAACAAGTCTCAATATTTTCATCACTACAATTATACTCCTCACTTTTGTCATCATCAAACATAGATCCAATACCATTAGAGAATGGGAAATCAAAAACATCATCAATACAATTATTTATTCCATCATTTTGCTTGTCTAAAATTATTTACTCCTTTTCATAGAATGGATTTGAAAATATCTGAAACTTACTCATTGACACACCTTGGAAAAAAATCATCTAATCTTCATTTAACTCTTCATCAAACAATGAGTTTGAAAAAAATTGAAATCACTTTCAAATGTACCAACCTCATCATGATTAAATGTATCTTCATAACTTTCAGCTGCAGCTAGAGGTATTGTATACTTACTATCTGATGAATCAACAACTCCCATTGCCTCTTCATCTAGATCCTCATAAGAAGTAGAAGAATCCCTTGACTGCAGATCAAAATCCTCTGAATCATCAACAGAATAAGAATATTCACTAGATTCCTCACAACATGCACTTCTTTGATTGTGACAATATTTTATGCAAGAGAGACACCCAACACTTTCATCTTCCTCAACCTAGTGAAAAGTGTCTAAAGCCAGATATACTGTATGATCTTCTTCATTGTTTTCCATCCGTATTCCTTTTTCTTGCATTCTTTGGGCTACAACACAATAATCTGGGGAATTTGGCATATCACAAAGTTCACAGAAGTAATTGTTACTTACCATATAAGTTCCCTTTGTCAATGGATCAGGAGCTTCCTTGTTTCCAGGCCTAGCTATTATAGGTTTGTTGTCCTTCCAGTTTGATTTATAAGGCATGTCATGCAACGTCCACCTTTTGTTCTTGTATGTGTTGCTCTATTGAGAAACCCTAGGAATGTCTCTTTTACTGATTATCCCAGCAGCCTTCCTATTTTTTTTGATTGTTTGTGCAATCTTCTATGCTTTATCCAAATCTCTTGGGAATTTATTTCTTAGCTCGTACCCTATCCTTGGATCAAATGCATTCAAATAAATACTCAGTGCTACAAAATTTGGCAACTTTGATCTAGGAGGTATCTTATTTTGTAACCTATTGAATCTCTAATCAAAATCATAAATTGTATCACTTTGATATTTTTGAATCTATATTAATTCATGAAGAGCAGCATCTGATGCACATGGATTCCCAAATTGCTCGAGGAATTGATCTTGAAATCCCTGGAGAGAATAAATAGAGACAGCTGGTAGGCTATTGAACCAATCCCTAGCATCTTCAACAAGTGATATCATGAACAACCTCATGTGTAAATCTTCATATGGCACATCCAAATCTTGGATGAAAGCATTGAAACTTCTTAAATGATCTTCAATAGTGAATGCATCACTCCTTGTAAACTTTGGGAAAATACCTCTCCAACTACCATCCATTGGATAAGAGGATAATTGAATCCCTGACAAATCAAACTATCTGATCATTGTTGTATACTGATGAGGGGGGGTTGCTATGTGGGTACTGATGTTGGTACATTGGACCATAGTGTTGTGTATGATGATATGGCATATACTGTTGACCATGAGGAGCTCCAGCATAACCTCCCATGAACTGAAAACTTCCTCCATTCATTCTTTCACAATTGCAATGTTTCTTTTAGAGTCGCCACCTACTTTTCCAAAAGTAGGAGAATCATTATTGATGATCTTTCCCAGCGGAATCGCCATTTTTTGAAACTTCTCAAATTACAATTTTTTTCTTCAGTGACTCTATATGATGGTCTTCAACTGAATTTTCTGATATTTCCCCAGTGGAGTCTCCAATTTGTTAGCTCTCAAAAACAAAGGTGGAATGCCTCAAGAGGCTACCAATCTCTTCATACACTTTAGGGTAATAGACAAGGTCAAGAGAGCTTGACCTACTATGCTTTAGATGCCACTAGACCTAGGCATGTGTACCTAATTGAATGAAGTAGACTTGACTTATGATTATCTTTTTGAAATTCTTTTGTCCACAATGGCAGATGATAGTGAACAAATGAAGTCAAACTTAATAGCAATCTTCTAATATAAATCCTAAAATGTTTAACCGATGTAAAGAGATTAAGTGAATTCAAAATGATGAAATGCAGAGACCAGTGCCTTGTGGGTATGTGGAGTCAAATGAAATAGAAGTAACTTATTCTAGTAGAAAATCAAATTGTAGGAATATGATATGTTCATAACTTGTATAAACAATGTAGGATTATGATTACTAATCTCTTCTTTAAGAATCTAGATGAATCTCCCTAATTACTATTATCGATGAAAAGGATTTAATCTCTACTTGAGAGAACCAATTGATTAATCACACAAATACATCAAATGTGCATTGACAAACTAAACATAAACTTGTTATGTTAATTTAAACAACCAGAAAGAATCAAATTGAAGACAGCTTCAACAATACTTTTCAATAAGTTCAAACTACAATTGACACCAGAAATAACATGCCACACCAGCTAAATTTCATTAGAATTGCCATTTGAAAACATGCACATAGTCTCTGATAAGAGAAAATTATTCTACTATAGCAATCTAACTACCTACTACCTCTAATCTAAAATCTAATCATCATCTATTACAATCAAGGTGCATATATATACACTAGCAAGAGAAAAACATATTGCATTGAAATTTTGCCGATCACCATAGAAATTGGGCTCCAATCAAGTCGACATTGAACAACATTTAACATTCACATGTCAGCCAATAGCATTTGAAATTCTGTTATTCACTAGTGCACCAATCGGCGAGACAGGGCAGTAGTATGCCAAAGGCAATTATAACATTGATCACTATCATCCCGAGTTCCTCTGTTCCTCGTGCTATTTTCCTTTGTTGTGACCAACTGCTTGTTACACCGAAGTCAAGAAGCACCCTTATGTCTCCTTTTTGTTTCACCATAGCTCCATGATATCAGGGAGACATCATATCGAAAAACCCTATGTTACACCAAGAGCACCGATGTGTTATATTTATTTTAATCACCGAGACATAAGAAAATGTCTTACCGAAAACAACTCCCCACTTGCTTTCGCCAAGACAAAATAGTATCGGGGAGAGGTCATATAGAGTTCCCATGCTATACCAAAATCTCATAACCATCCTTGAGTGTCGCTGTGACATTAATTTTCTCCTACCGATGAGTGCCCATCAAGTGTGTCACCACAACATCCAACAATCAGGGAGATGTCACGTAGAGAGTTCTTTGTTATACAAAAGCTGCCCAAGATCATTTGTGTTCACCAAGACAACACCCCTCTTACACTGAAAAAGGCACCCCTAGTACATTATCAGCATGACCCACCTATATCACCAGGACCTACTCCAAAGCAAACATCTCTCGCCAAGACCTCTACCTGACAGCCTGAACTCATACCGATATGTTCTCTCAATCTCCAGTTAGTGTGACAAAATGACATTTCCAAAACCAAAATCCAATAACATAAACTCTAGCCGAAGTGAATCACTTGTGCAAAGTTGATAAGACAAACTAAACTCGCCATGACAATGTAACAAAAAGAATAACTCACACTAATGAACCCATACACCTAGTCGGGGAGACATGTTGCAATCAGTAAGACGCAACCCTGACAACCAAGACATATGTTGACAGAAGCCTCCACAGTTGCCAAAACAATACCAAAGTCCTATCAAATTCCGCTGCATACAAACTTCAATCATTATGACAGCAAATGAGTCTTGCCAATAGGAAACACAGACTCATGCAAGCAAAAAATGCAAAATTGATCGGGGAGACAAAAGTTAACCAATGCTGATAAGGACTACAAAATGAAAAAGGCATGACCTGATGGAATATATGGAGAAATATGGCAAAATATGGGTAAAATGATATGAAAATAAACCCCTACGTTTATGAAAAGAATTCCAATGGAAACTTAGGGTTATGGAAAACATGTGAAAAAGCTCAGAAATTTACAGTTCTAACAGATTCTCAGCTTTCCACCAATATAAATTATACTTTAATTTGAATTTAATAAAGAATTATTATTCATTTTCTATTAGAATTACGACTAAATTCTTGATCAATAGGCTGATTGAAAAAACATCTATAACTTTCAAATGGTATCACATTTTTTGAATCCAAAACTTGCGTCACATTCTATGCTTCACATACCATAGGATTAAAAAAAGAAAAAATTAAATTTCATGAAGTTTTGACCAAGTTAAGGTGGTCACACATATGAGTTTTTATATTTTTTTAAAGTTGTAATAAAAAATTCATAATTAATCATTTACTTGGAAAAAATTTACAAAAAAATATTCATCACATCTGGACATGAGTCCTCTACTTATATATAAAATCTTATAAAAAAATATTATCATTTTAGTATGGTTAGGGTGGACAGATAATTAGCAGTGATAATGAAACGGTAAACCATATGTTTGTAGGTATATGTATAATTATGTGTATATGTATATGTATATTTATATGTATATGTACATGTATGTATATGTATACATATGTATGTGTATGTATAATTGTATTTATATGTATATGTATATGTATGTACATGTATATGTATATATATATATGTATATGTATATGTATATGTATGTGTATGTGTATGTGTATATCTATATGTATAATGTTGATGTATAGAATTCTTTGTTTTTATTCCTTTTAGATATATATAGTGTTTTGTATATATCATTTCTTCCTTTGGTTGCATTGCTTGATGGGTGCAAAATCGTCAAAACCTCCCATACAGTTCCATTGGTTCGTTGATTTGATGTTCAACAAGTGTTGTGTTTTGTAATCTTCACTACGTCATAGATGTATTCTTGCTATAAGTTGTTTTTCCTCTAACTTTTTGGCCATTTCATACATATCTAGCCATAGATATATATTTTGATATTTTTTCTTTATAAATTTATAATTTAGTAGCTTATGGATATAACCCATCTCGTATTGTAGGGCTAAACATCCTTCAAGGCAAAGCAAAGTTCTACACTTACTGCTTTTCTTCCTACATGGTTACATGCATTCCAAAACATACCAAAATCAGGTATGCCTATATAGTTATTCCTATACATTGTATGCTTTGGAAAAAAACCTTTGTTGTTCCTTTGTTCTCTTCCTTTAAACAAAATATCCTATACTTCATCTGTGGAAGTCAATTTTCTACAGTTCTTTATGAGGCTTTCTCTTATCCTAAAAAATTATGTGAGCCAAAAGAGCTCTAACACAACAAATACATGAATTGGAACATAGAAATTTTTTAGCAACTTAACTATTCTCTAATATAGAACAAAACACCATCACATTCATGGTTGGCATTTCATGCTTTACCTGGCTCATAGTTTTCTAGGGGCCAACAAAGCTTCATGGTTCCAATATCCTAGTAAGTCAAGAACCATGCAATTTTCACTTCCTACACACACACACACACACACACACACACAAAATTGTAATAGAGGATTTGTATGAAAATTATTAGAACAACAATTATTTTTTACTAAATATTATACAAAAGAATTTAGTTCCTCTATATTGAGTCACGCACCTGCACCATTTCCAACCCACATAATTACCAAGCTCCATGTCGCTTAAAAAAAAGCCACACAAGTTCCTATCAGCTATGACATTCCCAGCATCAACAAATCCAATTTAGCCACACCACAATGACTCTTTTGATAGTACGACTTAATAAAAGTGTGCTTTCCCACATGGAAACATTCAATATAGGATTTATTTCTGACTCCACCTTTGTACACCAACCGGAAGATGCATCCACGCTCCTACGAACAAACACTTGCCATTCACCTTTTCTATTACAACATCATTCTCCAATTTGCTTAAAAATGGATCCATATGTGATGATTTCAACAATAGAATGCTACCAAACTAACACCATGATGACCCTTTCAATAGGATAACTTCATCAAAGTATAGTTTCCCATATTGCAATATTGAATATAAATGATAATCTCTCACATGCCACCACTCAATATTGCATTTACATTATCTATCGCCATTGTGCAACAATAGGGAACATTGGGCCTCATGTGAACAAATGCTTTCCATTCACATTCCACATATCCATGACACCATTCTTGACTACCACCAGCCCACGTAATTACCAAAAGGCACATCGCCACACAAAAAAATGGTGGCCTACTTGTCACCCGATAAACCCCCGCCACTAGCAAATCCAAAATGTAGTTGGACTGACAAAAATCTTGGTGGAAACTTCAAACAAAAACCCCCAACCCATGTAATTGGTAAGCTCCACCCTCATGTGAAAAAAAACTCACCTCTCACCTTCCACCTATCTAGCACACCAACTCCACCACTCCCAACCCATCTTTAAATATAGAAAACTAGGTGAATTGTAACAAAACTATATAAACATCAACAAATGTGTGTATCCTTCCAACCTCCCAAATCAACTATTGAAACCTAGTTCCCAAAGGTAGTGCCTATTTCCTCTATGTTATGCAACAATTGTATGATGCAATGATTTGTGTAAAATGCATATAAAACCATAGGCTTAATTGGAAATTTAAGCTGCATTGTTTGGTATTCAATATGATGAACATAATATTTATACAAAATACCCATGTAAAATGACTTATACAATTCATAGCACAACAGTTTCAAAACTCTTAGATCTGTTATAGAATGAATTCAAGGATGACTATTCTTACAATAGCCTCATACAAAAGCAACACCGCAATGGATCTTTCAACAATGCAACTTAACCAATACATTTTCTTGCCTTACAAAGAAAAAAAAATGGAAAAGGGTGATCCCATAATAGTGGTTTACAATTTTTGGCCAAATTGGACACTGAAATTATTATTTCTAACTAAATCTTCACATTCGGGCACCTATAGCGGCTAAATTGTGAGGAATTTGAAGATGGTGCAAACTAGAGTCTCATCAAATTTTTTTTGTAGATTCTAAAAATATTTTTTTCAAAATTTTTGGAATCAAACTGCACTTATTTTTCCATCTCCCACGAAAATAGATTTTTTTCAGAAAACAACATTTTTAAAAGTGCACCTGTATAGCATAACTTTTTTTCCATGAAGGATAAAATTATAATTCTTTCAAATTTAGATTTATAACTCTGATATCTAGTGCTTCCACTTGGTTAGATAGTTTTTTATTAAATATTTTTTCCTTAATCAAGTTTCAAAGTCAAACAAATTACAATTCAGACATGTGATTGTATAACGCGTAACTTTTTTGTATATGTCAAAATTTTATTTTATTTTTTATTGGATCAAGGACTTCAATATCTAGTGCACTCATATTTTTCAATTTTTTTTTGATAATCTTCTATTTTACCACATGTGAAGAAAAAAGAAACTCATTTTCGATGAAAAACCTATGCTTAATAAAACTTAAAAAACAAATACATAACAAAACCAAAACTTATTAAAATTATATTCATTGGATAGCTTGTTCTGAGGAATACCATAATCATTTCAAATAAATTTTAAATGAATTCATTTGATCCCCAAAAATATAAATCAAAAGTAATTTTTTATCAGCATTTTGATAGGTGTAAAGGAGACGCATTTATAGGTATGGTTTAAAACTAGCAAGGTTCTATCCAAGTGGGTTTGATCTAAGGTGATTATATCAAACCCTCTTCAATTGGAATCCTTGAAATGGAACTTTTTAAGGCTTAAATCATTATATTTTCTAAAAATATGTGATTTCAGCTAAAATTCGTTCCTCTCAGGAATTGTAAACCACTATTATGATAGCACCCAAAATAATAGTTTGTTGTAGGAAGATTTGAATAGATTATGGAAAAAGAGTATCATGCAACATATTGGTAGAGACCAGGTAGTCTATATAACACTCATAAAATTTATTAAGATGATACTTAAGATTTAGATGTATGTCGCTCTCTAGTGTTTCTGAGTTAGTTCTTTTACAATTCACCTATTTCTCTATATTATCTAATGGTAAATGGTGGAGCCTAACTTTATAATATATGCATGTATATGTGTGTGTGTGTGCATATATATGCATCTATTTATGTACATGTATATATATGTTTCGATATATGTGTATCTATATGTATATATACTTATTGTGGTGTAATCATCCAGTACAAAAGTAAATGCAGTATTCAATGTTACAGTGTGGGGAAGTGTTCTACAAAATATGAAAGAAAATATATTACTTCAGTTGCATTTCCAGAAGACCCGGGTATGTGCAAGATCATCATGGAAAAAATAGGCCCTTAAGTGGAAAAAAATTTAGAAAAATTAGTGTTACGCAACTTGACATAAAAATTTGAATAAGTTATCTATATTATTTCAAAAATATGTAAGAATAGAATCTATAGAAAATTGAATGTAGTTTATAAACTAATAGTTTTATTTAAAAATAAATAAAATCTATTTAGTGAAAATTTGAAATTTCAAAGCAGTAGTACTTAAAATTTCAGGGAAAAAATAAGAAGTAGGTGTCCGTCTGACCACCCTAACCATAATAAAATGATAATATTTTTTTATAATATTTTATATATAAGTAGAGGACTCATGTCTAGATGTGATGCATAAATTTTTGTAATTTTTTTCCAAGTAAATAATTAATTATGAATTTTTTATTACAACTTTTAAAAAATATAAAAAATTGTATGTCTTAACACCTTAACTTGGTCAAAACTTCATGAAATTTAATTTTTATTTTTATAATCTTATATTATGTGAAGCATAGAATGTGACGGATGTTTCATATTCAAAAAATGTGATACCATTTGAAAGTTATAGATTTTTTTCAACCAACCTATCAATCAGGACTTTAGTTGTAATTCTAATAGAAAATGAATAATAATTATTTATTAAATTCAAATTAAAGAATAATTTATATTGGTGAAAATCTGAGAATCTCCTCTAAAAACTCTTTTCGTTTCATCAATTTTGGGTAAAAAAAAGTCATCAGCCACATACCCTACAAATACCCATAATATTGCCACTTTTTGGCCCATCATGATCCTGCACATACCCATCCATTCTAGTATTATCAATATGTTACACATACTACACAATTAAATATTTTGTTCTTATCAACATGTCAATACTATATGACTCAATGCTATAACTATATAGTTGTGATTTTTATAGAGCATATACAACACTTATAGATGCTACTTTAAACTCTACTTATAATCATAGTGTACATAATTACACATAAACATAATATACAAACCTATTTAGATATACATATGTATGTATATCTTTGTCTACATATATGTATATATATACATACACAAACACACACACACACACACACACACACACACACACACACACACACACACACATATCTTCCTATACTAGTATTTTTATATATCAATTAGGGAATTGAGTATATATATGTGCATATGTATTTGTCTATCTGCTTGGGCACTCAATACAATTTTCCTCTTTCTCTGTGATATTTACTATTAAACAAGTGTTATTCCAATACTTGTTATATAATTTCTCTATTTTTTTTAATATGTACTATCAAATAATGTAGCTTGAATCTTATATTAGTATTTTTCATGATATCCTTTTTCCCTCATCTATTTCAAGCTTTACAAATACTACACGATTAAATTTTTTCTTCTTAGGCAATAGCAACTTCAAACAAATAGCCTATTAGCTAAAGATATAAAGTTCAACAAATAAGACACAATGCAACTATTTCTATCTTTTGTAGTTAAAGTTGCAACCACATTTATTCAACTATTTCATATATTACTTGTGTTGGGTATGTGCAGGATCATCATGGAAAAAACAAGCTCTTAAGTGGCAAAAAATTCAAAAAAATAAGTGTTAGGCAACTTGACTTAAAAATTTGAATAAGATATCTATATTATTTCAAAAAAATGTAAGAATAGAATCTATAAAAATTTAATGTAGCTTCTAAAATACTAGGTTTATTTAAAAATACATAAAATCTATTTGGTGAAAATTTGAAATTTCAATGTAGTAGTACTTAAATCTCAGGGAAAAAATAAGTAGGTGCTTGTCCGACCAACCTAACCATAATAAAATGATAATATTTTTTTTAATATTTTATATATATGTAGAGGACTCACATTTGAATTTGATGCATATTTTTTTGTAATTTTTTTCCAAGTAAATAGTTAATTATGATTTTTTTATTACAAATTTTAAAAAAATAAAAAATCATATGTCTGACCACCTTAACTTGGTCAAAACTTCATGAAATTTAATTTTTCTTTTTTAAATCCTATAGTATGTGAAGCATGTTTCAGATTCAAAAAAAGTGATACCGTTTGAAAGTTACAAATGTTTTTCAATTAGCCTATCGATCAGGACTTTATTCACAATTCTAATAGAAAATAAATAATAATTAGTTATTAAATTCAAATTAAAGCATAATTTATATTGGTGGAAAGCTGAGAATCTCCTCTAAAAACCCTTTTTGTTTCATAAATTTTGGATTAAAAAAAATTCGTTAGCCACATACCCTACAAATACCCATAATATTACCACTTTTTGGCCCATCATGATCCTGCACATACCCTGTTGTGCAAATATTTTTTATTATATTCTTTCCTTTATTCTACATTCTTCTATATATTCTAGTTACCAATCTTGTTCTAACCGTCTTCAAATCATATTATGCTTTATCTTAACTAGGATATCATTTTCCCCTCTAATTCTTAACCCACAAAAAATGGTACAATGTGTGCAAACCCCAATCACAATACCTAGAAAACACAACAAATTAATAAATTAGGAGATGAAATGCAATAAGAACAAGGATTCCCCATGAAATCCATTACCAAATTTTAAAATAGGAAATGAGACAAGAATGAAATGAAAGACCAATAAAGCAAGTTAAATCCTATTGAAGATAATGCAAACTCTCGATCCCATGGGGGAATTGGTGCCAATTTGATGTGGAAATTTTCCCTTTCCCAATTCCAATGATGCAAGTTTGATGAATGTTGATGAATGATCCACTTTGATAAAGAATGGTGAGTACTCCAATAGAAAAATCTGCATAACCTAGCTATGAACTCAATGGTAATGGATATAATTTTCTAATGATTTGAGCATAGTAAGTTTACTTAAAATGTGGATGCTAAAAATGAGGAGATTAGCCTCTTATTTATAGAATGCTAAGATGGATGAATGTCCAAAATAGAGAAATGTGGGAATAACATTCAATCCATGGCAACATGTGACTTGTCAACCTATGAGTGGATGGAGGATGTGCAAGTTTTGAGGACTGTGCCAATAAATACATATTTTTGAATTTTGAATTTGTTGAAATGACATGCGAGAGGGTAGGAAGAATGCATTGAATGTCACTTGGCTCAAGGAAGACTACATGAGAGAGAGTGTAAATTCCTTGTTGGATGTACATGTCAACTTGTATTTTGAATTCAAATTTGAAGAATATTCCTTAAAAGATGCCTTGTTGAAGAAAATAGAGATTTAATAAATCCATTAAATCTATTTTCATGTGCAAGTGGTAAATGCTAGAGGATGGGACATAAGAGGAGACTAAATTAATCAAAGTTGATTAATTTAATGAAGGGGGTTAAATGATGTTACATATTTGACTTAAATTTGTGGATTTATTTAAATAAAATATGAGAAGAATGTGATAAGTGATTAATTACATTAAGATATTTATTTTTTTAATTAAAAGAGATGATGTTGAACTAAACTAAATAAGGCTTTAATTTAGATAATTTAGTAGATAGACTTAAGAGATTTAATGAAATAAAATTAATTATTTAATTAAATATGATAATTAGATCAAAATGGTTAATTTAATTAGTGAGAAGAGGTGACTTAATTAGGTAATTGATTTATTTAATTAAGAGAGGAATATTGATGAATTTAATCACATAAAGGTATTTGATTAAGTAGTTAGACCGAAGGATGATTCAGGACGAAATGATGTTAGTGGTGAGGATCAGATGCACAATATCAATCAGTACATTTTACATGGACCTACATTTTGCCCCTCTTTGAACCAATCCACTTGTTGCATTGGTTCAAAGAATAAACAATCTTGATCAAAGCCAAAAAGAAATTTGTTTTTAGAATCTTTCCCTACTACTTCCTAGTGAGAGAAAACATGGCAATATATTGCCCCCTCAAGAGATCAAGCAAAAAGATTCGATTTGAGGGTCGATCTCACAATAAAGAGGTTCAAATTGGATGGTTATGATGGTGATGCAAATGATATGATTTTAAGATGCTTACTATAACCAATCTATATTATCCTAAAAAACTTAAATGATAATTTATGATGTGAAATGGATGAGATGGATGATGTGATATGCTATGATTATGCAAATGTATGATTTTATGAGATTCTTAGACTAGCAAATATATATTATGATGATGAATGGTTTGTGGATGTGGGATGGATGCACTAGTGATGATGATTAACTATTCATGATGTGACATTAGTGTGGAAAAAGAAGAAATTAGATGATGACAAGAGGATTCAACAAGCCAACTTTATAAGTGATGATGATGAGAAATGGATGATTTTCTTATCAAGGATTGGGATTTTAAAAGGATCACTTACCTTGTATTTGATAACATGCATAAGCACAATGCATCAATGTATGAAGGACTTAGATGGCATTGTACTTAGTGTGATGGATTTTGACTCAACAAATAGATAGGAATATTCTTGTTCACACCTAACATACAAAAACCTTGCTAGGATGCACTTTAGAAGTTTAAACATCTTGGACCAAAACACGGAAAGGTATAACCAATCAATACAATACTCAAAAAGTTGTCCAAAACACCCTCTATGCACATCTAACAAAGCAAGTCTTCACCAAGTTATATTACAAGAATGTCCAACATGTATAGCAAACAAAAGATAATGATCGTTGCCCCATTCCTATCTCTCTAAATCCATTTGTTTAGACATCATTGAAAGGTTATTAGAATGAGCACAAAGAGATAAGTCAAAAGAAAAAGATAAATTAAACAAACAAGCTGATGTTCTACAATACTACTAACCAAAAGGAAATGTGTTTTTAAGGGCAAGAACCAAAACTTATTGCTAAAAGATAATGCCCATTGTAGGAAGGATACATCCTAGGACATGTTAGTGGATGGTGGAACACCATTTCATTTATCCAAAGTGTTCTTTCTAATAAATAATGCCCATTGTATGAATGATACATCCTAGGACATGATGTTATTAAATATTTGAAATGGGATTGATTGGATGATGGGCTACCGATGCAAAGAGTTGACCAACTTGTTTACGTACTGACATAAACTTGAGACTTGACATTTTGATTTTTTACTTTTCACCTGCTAGACTTGTTTCTAATTGTTTTACCAAAGGTTGATGATGATGATCATTTATTATGAGTGATGTTTATTACACATGCAAGCGAGATGAGATGGATGAATTTTTTCAAATATTTGGATATTTTTGATCGTTTTGAGATGTTTTGAGGTTGTTTTTGGTATTTTTAAGATTTTGCAAATTTTTGATGTTTTGGGGTTTTTTGAGATTTTTACCAAGAGACTAACCTAAACCAATATCCTAGGGGCCTTAGGGGCTCATCAAAAAATTAGCCTTGCCTACGTTATATGGGAAGAGACAATGTAGTTCGACTGATGACTTGACTGATTTATAGATGATGATATACATGATGAAGTTTTAGTTTATTATGATAGATTCCTAAAGGACTGACCTAAGTGTGTCAGGGGATGTTGAAAGATCAACCTTGCCTACATTCAAGGCTTAGATACTCGTAGTTCAATAGGATGACTTTGTTTTTGACTTTTTGACTAACATTTTGACCTAATTTAGGATTTTGATATGTTTTGGTGTTTTTGGATTTTCTGATGTTTTGATGTTTTTGGATTTTATGATATTTTTATGTTTTAGGATTTTTTTATGTTTAGGACTTTAAGAATATACACAAATCTGATTCGATGAGAACATGCCCCTAGCATGATGCAATAAACTACTCTGAAAAAGGTAGGACAAGCTAACCTTGAGGATGGGCTGAGTAGTACTAGGAGGGATCATGATATGAACACATGATCAAGCTATGATGTAGATGTAGGTGGATGAGTGATAGATGGAGATCTAAATGTGATGGATGATGGAAACATAATGGATGGATGATGCAGAACAACCCGTAAAGATCTTGGTGGATGGAAAGTGCTTATTTACACAAGGCACCTATTTGCCAGGTTTTCACTAAGGTACTTGTTCAAAGTGCCACCGAAGTGGTTTTCACTAAAGGAAATTTTTTTCTCTTTACTATTTTTTTATTCTTTTTCTATTTTTTTGGTTTTTTGGATTTTTGGATTTTTTTGTTGTCACCAATGCGCCTATTTGCCAAGTTTTCACCGAAGTAACCATTTTTTGGTTCTATACCTTGAAATGTTTTAAGCATTAAACTTTTTGAGATGAGATCTATTCATGGGTTCTTGTAGAGGTTCACTTTTGGGTGTTGATAACTACTATGCCCCTAGCTTATAACTTGTTTTGATAATGAATGATCCCCATAAATTGGGTTCAAATTTTCCTTTTCTACTTGGGTTTGGGACATTCTTCTAATTGTCCTTTAATAACAATTCTCTAACTTGGAAGGTCCTACTTCTGAATTTCTTATTATAGCTCCTTTTGAGTCTATTCTGATAGACTTGTAAATGATTTAAAGCATCTACACACTGCTTATCCAATAGCTCTAGCTCATTTAGTCTTGATATTCAGTACTCTTCATCCATGATGAGGTTTTATAGTGATATCCCTAGTGATAGGAGCTCGATCTCAATTCAGAGTATTGCTACTAATCCATATACCAGGAAGAAGGGGGTGGCACCCATAGGTGTGCATATGTTGGTTTTATAGGCCTAAAGGGAAAGATTAAGCTAAAAATTCTAATCACAACATACATCATGACTATTTTATTGAGGATTTTTAAAATGGTTTTATTAGTGGCTTCTGCTTGGCCATTGCCTTAGGGATAGTATGGGGTGGAGAAGCAATGTTGGGTTTTGAATTTTTTAGATAAGTCATGAACCGCCTAATTTTTAAATGGTGTCCCATTATCTGAAATAATGTCTTGTGGAATACCATAGTGGCAAATGAGATAGTTAAGGATGAACTTTGATAACTACTTCCTAGTTATATACATCATGGGTATGGCTTCAACCCACTTAGTAAATATTTTGTGGCAGTTATGATGAATTTGTGGCCATTAGATGAAGTGGGAGTGATTTTTCCAATGAGATCGAGTCTCCACTATGAAAAGGTCCATGGTGTCATGATAGGATGAAGCTCTTAAGCTGGAGCATGGATGAGGTCCCCATGTTGCTGACATTGTAGATGCCTTTTGACATAATCAAGTGCTTCTCTTTATATTATGGGCCAATAATACCCCATCCTCAATAGTTTCTTGGCTATGGTCATTCCACTCAAGTGCAAACCACAAATACAATTATGTACTTCAATTAGAGCAATCAATGCCTCCTCAGTGTTTAAGCAACATAGTAAGGTTCCTTCTATGCTCCTACGATACATGGTATCTCCTAGGATGAAAAATTGGGATGATTTTTTTACAAAGGTTCATTTTAGGGTTGAAGGTAGGTTAGTAGGTATGACTCCTATTCAGAGGTATGTATAAATGTCATGGTACCAAGGATCATCGAGACCAACAATTTCACACACAAATTTTGATTCTAGTACCTTGAATGCAGGCATGAGAAGTTGCTCTATCAAGAATTCATATTTTGGAATGTTGTGGGGGATGTCTAGTAAGGATCAAATTGTTGCCATGGCATCTACTACTCTGTTGTGGGCTTTGGGTATTTGGTCAAATGTAATCTCGATGAAGGATTATTTAAGAGTCTCCACCAATTTCTTGTATGGAGTGATCTTATCATCTTTAGTTTGATAATCATCATTCACTTGGTTTATTATTAATTGAGAGTCTCCATATAATTTGAGAGCTATAATGTTCCACTACACTACTATTCAAAGACCTATGGTTAAAGCCTCGTATTCTACAATGTTATTGGTGCAGGGAAACACCAGTTTGTAGGACCTTGGTATGTAGTCCCATTGTAGGGTTATAAAGAAGACATCGACTCTTGATCCATGCTATGTGTATGATCCATCAAAGTAGAGTTTCCAGTCGTAAACTATGTTGATATTGAAAATGGATTCATCTAGAAACTCTGAGATGAGAGGATTCTCTGAATAGATTGGTGCTTCTACAAGCTAATCTGCAAATACTTGGCCTTAGATTGCTTTCCATTCTACATATTCAATGTCGTATTTTGATGGTATCATTACCTATTTGGCCATTATTCCAATGAGGTTTACTTTTGAAAATAAGTACTTGAGAGAATGGATTTGGAGATGAATTTTTATATTGTGTGCCAACATGCAATTGCTAAATTTTTGTGATGCAAACCCTACTACTAAACATGCTTTCTCAATGAATGAATAGTTTATCTCATGCCCAACCATTGTTTTGCTAATGTAATATATGGTGCTTTCTGTTCCATTTTCATTATATTGAGCTAGGAGAGCTCGAAGGGCTATTGCTATTGATGACATGTAGATAATTAATGGTTTTATTGGGATTAGTGGCATTAGGACCAATGGTGTAAGCAAATATTCTTTGATTTTATTGAAGGATTCTTCACATTTGGTATCCCATTTGTACACTACTCCCTTGTGAAGTAGGTGAGACTATGGGTTCATTTTTTCCACCAACTATGCTATGAACCTTCAAATGGATTGAAGCCTACCTTGGAGAAATATCAATTTCTTTAATGGTTTTGGTGCCTCCATCTCGAGGATTTCTTTTACCTTTGTTGGATCTACCTTGATACCCCTCATTGATACTATGTATCCTAGTAGTTTACCTGATTGTACGCTGAAGATACACTTCTTTGGGTTTAATATGACCTTGTAATCCTCCAACCTATCAAAAATGGTACTTAAGTTTGCTATGTGATCCTTTCTCTTTCTAGATTTGGCTAGAATGCCATCAATATAATCTTCAATCATCTTATGGATCATGTCATGGAAGATTAATATCATGGCCCTTTGGTATGTTGCTCCTGTGTTCTTTAAGCCAAATGGCATCATATTCTAGTAGTAAGTTCCCCATGGAAAAGTGAAGGATTTTTTATGTTGGTCTTCTTTGGCTACATGATCTAATTATACCTTGAGAATCTATCCATTAGTGACAAAATTTCATGTTTGGCTGTCATATCTATGATTATGTCAATGATTGGAAGTGGGAAGTCATCTCTTGGACATGCTTTATTCAAGTCTATGAAGTCTATGTAGATTCTAATGCCCCCATTGGGTTTTGAGATAGGCACATGTTTGACACCCATTCTAGATAATCTATCGGTTGAATGAATCCTACATCTAATAGCTTTTTTAGTTCCATTTTTACTAGTAGGGTGATTTGAGGGTGCATTTTCCTGAGCTTTTGTCTAATAGGCTTTGCTTCTAGGTATATCACTAAGTGGCGAACCATGATTTCTAGATCAAGCCCTGGCATGTCAACATAGCTCCATGCAAATTTTATCTGTCTCTCTCTTAGGAAGGTTGCTAGGAGCTCTTGTTCCTTTGATAGTAATGACTTTGCATAGAATGTGTTGTGTGTGGTTTCCTCTATTTCTAGATTGACTAGATTGCAACTTTTTGCCAGGGATGCTAATTTTTCTTAATGAAGAGCTCTAAAAGGAAGATTAAATCCCCCATCCTTGGGTGCCTCAGGGAGGTTTCCACTATTGGATGTGTCCTTTATTTTTACTTTTTTCTATTCGGAGAGTGCCACAGTGTGGTTTTCACTCAAGGACTTAGATATTATTCGTAATTTTTCACTTTTGTGACTGTTATCAATTTTTTGCCACAGCTCAATTGGTGGAGCTAGTTGAACATTATTATATTTTAAGGTGAAATTACAAGTTATGTTTAAGTGTTGTTTGCATCATGTTCTTTGTTCGTCAAGTGATAGTTGTGCATTTAAAACAAGAATAAGAATTTTAGAAGTGTTATTTAATATGTTAAAATTAGATGAAGTACAATATTGAACTTATAAACAATATAGCATTCTAGATACTTTCATTTATTTCATGAAATGATTCATATTTACATAGCTTCATTTGATTTCAAGAACTCAAATGATATTACAACATTTCATTGAAATGTTTTTTCTTTTCGAAATGAAAATCCTAAAGATGAAATCAAATATCAACACAACCCGTGGATGTGCATGTTACAGTGCATCATTAATAGCACACTACACTATGGGAGATGCAAAAGAAAGAAATCACATAAGTAGTGACATAATCATCATTGCCTAATTGAACAATGGTTGATGCTGAATGGTGCACCTTTGTATACTCGTGCTCCGATCGACTTGTAAGAGAAAGAGGGGGATGTTAGAGGCTCCGATTATGAAGCTACCTATATGAGTCACCAACAATAATGTAGTCTACTATCAATCATACACTGAAACAATCAGGTGAAAGTGCAAATAAATGAGTTGGAACAGAAACATTAGTATGATCATCATATCTTTTTTTATTCTAACATTGTTTGTTTCCTTATGCAGGTATAGGGAAAGTCACAAAGCTGATCATTATTCAAAGACCAAGCATGTGGAGAAAAATGGGCTCCCACAAGGGTAGAGCTCAACATGTTGCCCTTATTCATTACAAGTGGGATGATAAGAGGTTGTATCAACATATTCATCAAAGGAAATGATATACAACTAAAAGAGTAAAGCATAGTTATCTATCGAGCTATTAAACAAACTGTGCATTCATAAAAATCAAGTTAATGCTCTTTGAAAGCTATAGGTAAACAATGAGTTTAACTCGCTCAATTAATTCAGCTGAGTACATTTATATCAAACATTGTTGTATGGTTCACATTCTGTGTTATTTTTTCATCATGACCATATGTCAGGTTTAGTTCATCAATGTTCTTTTCACAACCAAGGATAGTGAACAACCATACATTATGCCTTAATGAAGGGATTTGTTTAAATTTTCATCTTAAAAGATAATAGATTTATGAAGCAACTTGTTAAGTGGAGCATAAAAATGCATGAAGACTGCTAGGTTGAAGCCCAATAGTGTGAAATAATAGACAATGCATTCAAATAATAAATAAACAACTAGTTCCAGTTTGACTGGTAATACAAATACAACATTAAGGGTTACGAGGTAAGAAATGATCATTCCAGAAGGTGTTTCTGAAGTGTTAATAATGCACTAAAATAATGAAGTAAGATGGAATCCTTAGAACTACAATGTTTTAGTTAAAGTTTTTGCATAAGTACAAGGACAAAAGGTAAGAGTTGTTGTATGGTAGAGTTAAGTAATCCCAAGAAGTTTTGTTTGCAAAGAAAACAACATTGGAATAGTAATACATTTAGAGATGTTTTCCTTCATAAAGAGACAAGTATAGGATTATGCAAATGAACTCATATGGTGAGGTTTCAGAAATTTGTTTCACAAAATGCAGAAATGGGGGAATAGTTTGAGCCTAGTTTAAAAGGAATTATGAACAACTTTTCTTCATTTTAAGCATTTTGAGGGTTTTTGTTTTAAAGGCAGAGTTTCACCATTCTAGTAACAAATGAAATACCTAGTTTTTATCAACTGTAAGTGCAAAATAAATAATGGATTGAGTTAATTTTCATATAAACATTAAGACAAATAGATACATTTCCAACTTACCCATGTAGGGGTTCAATGAGCAAGCTACATGAATTTCAAGGTACCAGCCATGATGGGTCGAGCCCATAAACTAAAGATAAATGAATATGCAGATTTTGTTTTTTTATACAACCACATGGGGTTTTGCTTCTAAAAGAAAATGATACAATAGGAGATAAATACCCACGTGAGGTTTCAAGTAAATGTGCATATTTTCACCATTTCCTAATTACACATATGGGTATTTTTCCTCAGAATAGCAGGAATTTTTTTTATCATATTTACAAGATAAGTGACAAAATAGAGATGGGAATCATAGGGGTCGAGCTTCAGAAGAAAAAATACAATTTTTATTCTATTCTCATGATACCCATATAGGGTTTTGTTCTCAACTGTGGAAAGAGGGGAGATTCTTGTTTTGGGTCAAGTCCAAGGGCTCTTGAAAATGCTCTTCTAAGATGCATATAGTACAACCTATGTATGGCCGTGATTTCATAAATAAGAGAAAAATTCTTTGAGTTCTAAGGAATGTATTTTATGTTTTGAGCAAAGCTTACCACTTCAAGTTTGTAGAATATGCTTATAGTCATGACCAGAGCTATATTAGAGTCTCAAAACTCCAAGTGAAGTATCTAGTGCGAGCTCGTATGGGTTGCCAATGGAGACAAATAACATAGAAGGAATAGTAAATATAAGCACAAAGAGTAAAAATAAATGCATTAGAGGCTGTCTTAGTTGTGGCTATAGACCAAGAAACTCAAGAAGTGAAGCCACAAAAGCAACAAACCAAGAGGCTCACCTTGTGTAGAGTCAAGAAACCATAACCCTCGAGCAAGTCCTTCCATAAGAACTTCAAGTTAAAGCTCGATTTCAAGCTTACAAGGTCGGCCAAGAAAGGAAAGTCACAGGAAGTGTAAAAGAGATCAGAAGCAAAGCAAGCAGGTTGCGGCCTTAATGGCTCTTTTTTTTTTTACAATCAAGTGAAAAGCTACGATAACATACAAATCAAGCTTACCCATTGAAGAGCTCGACTATCTAAAGAAGAAGATGAAGTTCTCAAAACACACAAGCTACAGATTCAACTCAATCATGGTGGCATGCTCTCAGCCAGAGCTCATTTTTTTCAAGTGATGAATGCATAATGAAATCATTTTAGGGTTTGACTTGCTTTGTTCATTCACTAATTTGACCCAACATTATAATTTTCTAGAATATTCACATTTGTCAATAAGCATGTGGGTTAATTTGAATTATGGTAATCCTTGCATTGTAGTTTATTCAAAGTCTAAAGTTTGATATTTGAGGGAGGCCAAAAATTCATATGCCTATGTTGGCTATGTTTGAAGTTTTAAGGCTTGAGTTACATTCACATTTGTGCCTTAGTAAAGTGTAGACTTGAATAACCTATTTTTAGTGATTTAGTGAGAAATCAAATAAGGGTTGTATTGCATTATCTACTTAGGGTTTTATTATAATTGATTTTTAAGAAATCAATTAAGGATCTTGATAGGAGAATGATTTTCCATTGATATTTTTATGATTTTTATAAGAAAAATCAAGCATTGTATTGGTGTGATAAGGTTGTAATTATTTTTGCAAAAAAATTTATAATCTTTAATTGAAAAAAATAGGCAAATAATAAAATCTGCAACCATGTAAAGAAGAATCATAAGGCAATATCTTATAAATTGTTTTTTTGATTTCTTGCTATTTTTAGCAAATTTTATTGAATTTTTCCTCTTGGTTGAGTTTGAGCTTTATCTTGGAGAGATAAGGTGATTTTTTTCCTTTTAAAGTAGATTCAACCTATTTTTAGAGGCTTGATAGTTTGATCATAAAAGTAGTATGCTTTTTCTTCATTTATGTAGTTTTTCAGACAATTTGAAGTTTTTTTCCTTGAGCTTCTTTGTGAGCTCAGATTAGGGTTTCTTAAGAGATATATTCTGAAAAGAATTAGTATTTTTCCCTCCTTAGTTTGAATTTCAGTTCTTAATCATACATATTTTTGAGCTTGTGAACCCTTTTGTACTCAATTCTAGCTATACACTCTTTCAATTTTCAGCAATGCAACAGAGTTTAATAGCTTGATGTATTTATGTTTTCAAGTTCAAACTTTAAATGTCCTATTTTTGTGAGTTTTCTACATAGAAATTCATGTTTCCAGGTTGTAAGATGTATTCAGTGCCTTTGAATCTTCATACAAATTACTAATAAATTCATGTACTAATGAAATTGTGAGAACTATTGTGATAGAGGAATTGTTGGGAGTGTCAGAGTCTAGATTTTTTTAGAAATAACAAGTTAATCATCAATAGTTTTATGTTTTAATTTCATTCCATCTTTCTAGCTCTTCACTTCAGAAGAATATTTAGAATAGAATCGATCATTTGGAGAACCAGGACAATTTGGAGATTTCTTCTTCATTCAAATCACCCACATTTGAAGAAGGGTTCCATGTTTCAGTAGATTGTTGAATCTTGCATCCAACAGGGTGCAAATCTATTGACAACAGTGATTGAGGGATTCAATCATTTCCCCATAATAAGCATGTGCATCTAGATCAATTATGAACCCTACTTTGTGATCTCCACATGGAATGTATCCCACAGTCCCATGAATTCTAAGAGTGCCTCATCCTTTTTGAATGTGTCAAGAACTGGTGGTCATAGTTGATGAGTTGGACGTATACTAGGCAGATTTCATAATTTTGATGGTTTGATTCAAAAGATAGGGTGTTAATCATGAAAAGAGTGGTATCCTCAAATAGCCTGGGTAAGTTGGTCATGGGATCCTTGTCATCACTACTACTATAGACATCAGTTATATCAAATGTGAAGTTATCTATGACTTTACTTGTAGATACTAGTAAGCATAGTTCTGCAGTGGTTTGCTAAGGAGGATTATTAACCTTTGTAACTAGAGGACCTCAAACACATATGGTTATACTTGGAGAGGTACATCTAAGGCCAAGAATTTTCATTCGAGTCTCTAGACTGATAGGTATTATAAGTCCATTGTCATTTTTTCCAAGTCTTCGATTCTTGTCATAGCCCATTGTGAGCATCATTTGTGGACCTTTGCTTCTATTGTCCATTAGTAAATCAGGTGTTCATCTCTCATCTTGGTATAGGAGGTGAGATGGATTTTCTTTGATAACTTCTCAGCCAAGGTCTCCCCAACTTGTGAAGTTGGGATAGTCTTCAGGAGATGTTTGAGATATGGAGGCTTCATTTACTTGTGGATGTCCCTGTGATCTAGGAGATTGTGGTAAATCTCCTAACACAAAATCATTTTTAGGGATCATGTAATTTCCACAACCATTATCTTGGACGATGAACTTAATGTTGAAGATGGTGGGAATGGTGGGAGTGGCAGGTTTCTCTATTGTAGAAGTGGAAGTGAGGGTGGCAAGATCAATGTATAGTGTAGGTGGGCCCTCATCATTTTTTGATGCTTGGGGGATTTTATAGTACTTTTCTTCAAGTAATTTGTAATAGGAGAAGGGTTTGGGATCTCCATTGATAGTGACTTCTTGTTGCTCATGTATGTGAATTTAACACATTGATGGAAAGTTGACGCTATTGCTTGCATTGCATGAATCCACAGATGTCCTAGGAGGATGTTATACAGCAAGTCAAGGTCCAGGATCCACCAAGCGGTTTCCATGATGGTTAGCCCTACTTGAATAGGGATTCTAATTGTGCCCTGAGACACTCTTTCTTGATGATCATATGCTCTTATTGTGATACCCTTTCCTTTGTCAATTTAATCCTCTAATATTTTTAATTATTTGATGAGCTTGATAGAACATATATTTAAACCCGTACCTCCATCCACCAAGACCCATTTGACTTTTATTTTGTGCACTATGACTTCTAAGTGGAGCGCACGATTATGAGATGGTTTGGTAGGAAAATCTTGGTCAAAGAATGTGAGGATATTTTGTGTAATGATATTTTTCACCATAGCTTGGAATTGTTTTGAATCAAGATCTGCAAGGATAGTGGATGAAGCCAACACTTCCTCAAGGATTTTCTTATGGGTAGATGATATTTTTAGTAACTCCATGATGGATATCTATGTAGGAATTCTTTTGAGATAATTAAAGACATTATAGACATTGGCCCAGATAGATCTAGGTGTAGGGATTCTGTTTAGTTGGGATGATCCTTTGATGTTAACTTTTTCGCCTCTTGTGGTGACTCCACAATGGGAATGGGCTCCTTTGATGGTAATGGTAGTGCAATAGTCATCCAGTGATGGAACGATAGTGTCATACACATGATTTACATTCTTGAAGGTTTCTTTTCTCTTATCCTTGTTATTATTCCCTTTATTGCCATGGTTAGGAATCATATTCATGTATATCTTAAGGTTTTGGTTTCCTGTTGGTTGTTCCACATTGATAATTCTTTGATCCATGAGATCTTGAACTATGTTTTTTAGCCTCATACAACTATTCATGGTATGGCCTTTTATTTTATGGAAGTCACAAAGTTGATTCTCATTATACCAAGGAGGTTTCACATCCAGTTCTTGGTAATTCTCATAGGTGGGTGCTTTGATGAGTTTTTCATTTATCAACTTCTTCATGATGACTTCAATTGGTTCCCCCAAACCTGTGTACTTTTTCTTGTGGTAATTCTTGTTCCATTGGGGTGGTCCCCTTTGATCATTTAGATTGTTAATTTTTGAATTTTTATTCAGTTCTTGTGTTATTTGATGATTGTTTTGGTGTTGGATTTAGATTTGTGGTGTAGGTGTATTTTGGCAAGGGCACTGATGACCACCTTGGAATCGATGACACCATCATTAGTAATGTTTTTGTTTCTTTCCCACATGTAAGGTTTGTCATTGTAACTGGTAGGTGGGTGGTTGCTTTATTGTTTGAGGTATGAAGTTAATCTTGTGGGTTGTGTCATAAGTGCTCATTTGATGCTAAGTGCCTTAGAGATTAACTAGTCATATATGGTGATCCCTTGTACCTTGAGGTGGAATTCCAAGAGGCCTTCAAGGTTGGATATGATGGTGTAAACTTGTTGTTCCTTAGGGATGGTCCATTTCCTCCAATTAGCCTTGGATCACCATCATTGTAGGAATGAAGCAAATGATTCATCTCACCTTGTTTCAGACTTGAGAGTTCTTCTAGATTGACATCCATTACAATATTACATGCATATTAATGAATGCATCTATAATTCCTTGGAATGTTTTGATGCCTATAGGTAGGTGACAAAATCATTCCATAGTGTGGCCAACCAAACTCCTAGGAAATAGCCACATTAGATAGGTATACTTTAATGTGACTTCCATGCAATGAACCTGGAATTCCCTGATGTGATATTTAGGGTTTCCCATCCCACAATACTTGTTGAAATTGGGGAACTCAAATCCCTTCGAGAATGATTTCATCACCAACTCCTACCAAATGGATAGGGGCACAAGTTTCTTGGTGTTTTTGTGGTTCACATTAATTAAAGATCGAGAACTTGTTGCGAGAGTAACCTAATTTGTGTCGTTACATCATTTTACAGATTAGGTGGTGGGATGAAGGTGTTCTTAGGTGTTTCAATTATGGGCTAGATGGGTTGGTTTTTTGGTGTGTTGTTTGATGGTATTTGCATATTTTTTTGAGCCAAGTATGCTTGCACTTGTTGTTATATAAACAATTCTTGTTGTTGATCTTGTTATTGTTGTGCTAGGAATACCTCTTGTTGTTGGTGTGCTAGGATTTATGGTTGTTGGGCTGCTAATTGGGTTGCTTCTTCCTACTCTTGATATTGTTTTATTGCTTGCCAATATGCTTGTAGTTCTACTGCTATTTTTTTTTCAAGAAGTTGTGCTTGTGCTTGTGCTTGTTGTGCTTGATATTGGGTGTGCACTTGAACTTGAGCTTGGGCTTGTGCCAGTTGTTGTTACAATAGAATTTGGGCTTGGGCAACATCTTGTTCTTGTAATGCAGCTTGGGCTGCTTGAGTGGCTTGTGCAACTTAAGTAGCTTCTTCTTCTTCTTCTTCTTGCAATAAAGCTTGGGCTTGTGCAGACTGTTGCACTTGCTATTCAATTTGAGAAGCTTGAGATTTTTGTGCTACTTGTGTAGCTTGCTCGATAGATATTTTTTTGGATTTTTGCTTTTTCACTTTCAAGAATTCCCTTTGATAAGTAGCTTGTTCAGTAGCTTGTAATGCCATGCTATATTGGCTTGATAAATTGGAGTCTAGTGGTGGTGGGGGTGGTTGTATATTTGGAATGGTGCTTGTGGTGGTGGTGAGAGGTGATGTCATGTTGGTGGTTTGAGTGGTGGATGGTGCGATCAATGTGGTTGGTCCTTGAGAGCCCATGCTATGAGATGTTAGGGGGTGGTCGATGATGTTGTGGTTTCTTGTGTAGTTGTCATCTATTGTTGTGATATCAGTGACTAGTTTTGAGAGTTTGGCATGGTGTTTGATTAGTGTTTGGAATATTGGTTTGATTTTGATTGATATTTGGTAAATGTGGGAGACCCAATCCAAGTAGAGGTGTGGATAATGGTGGTAATGGCAGAAGAGGTGAAAATTTGAGGTGTGTGAGTTCTTGAGAAAATGATGTGGTGTTGAAAATGGCCCCATGTCCGAACATGTCACCTTCTTGTGAATTTGTGAGGAGAGAAGTTTGAGGTGTTGTGCAGAAGGATGATGATGGATGGATCATTAGGATTATGGAAAGTGAGAGGAACATACTTATGTAACATATTTTGGGGTACATTTTGTTTCAAAATGATAATTACATCCATGTCTTTATTGTTAACAAGGGGATGTATTTGAATAGCATTAAGAAATGTATTTCCCTTATTAACATTGGGTTGGGTTGGAGCAAAAGATGTTGTGATTTGTGAAATGTTTTGACTGATGCTTTTGGATGGGGGTGTAGATGAGATGGGGAGTGTGGATGAAATTAGAGGCATGACCTCCAAAGATGGTTGCACTATAGAGCTCATGTCAAAATCAGAAGGTAATTTGGCCCCTTGTTTCACTAGTTCAAGCATGTATAGTGAAGGGTTAAGCTTCATCATGATGTTGATGATCTTATGGTTTTCTAGATTTTGGAGCATTTCTGTCATTTCCTTATGTGACATCCCAAAGGTAAGATTTTCTTCTTGAATTTCCTCTTGTGGGTTTTTTGACGATGAGATATTCAAAGGATTGCTTGATTCAACATTATTCATTTCAGTGTTCATTTGGCTTAGGTCACTTGAAGCGAATGTTTCTTTTTCAGCTTCCATGTTCTTCTTGTATTGAGATCTAGTTTGAACCATAAAACAAGGATCATTTTCAAGAATATGGGAAGTGAATCTCTTAATACTTTTGGATTCATCTTTATTTTATGTACAAAAGAGAAAATTTTAGGATATCTTGAGGATCAAAAGGTGATACGATGATGATGCAAGAGATGGATGATGTGGATGTTTCATCTCTTGATAAATATTGAGGGGAATGCTTTACTTTTAGGACTTTTGGATATGTTTTGGATTTTGATTTTGATTTTTTGGATTTCCCTTGACTTGATTGATTTTTGTTTTCTTTGATTTAAAGAAATATACCCTAGGATGCTAGATGATTATCTAAGGGGTAGACTTGCTCAAAGGATGATAATTTGAATATGTGTAGGAGAAGGATGCATCTACCCACACCTATTCAAACAAGATGGTAATTTAACCAAGCATATGAAGAAGGATTCATCTACATATACCTAGCTAAACAAGATGGTTTGATAACTTTGACTAAGCATATGCAAAAGGATGCATCTACATATACCTAGCTAAACAAGATAGTTTGATAACTTTGACTAAGCATATGCAAAAGGATGCATCTACACACACCTACCCAAAGATGATTTGATAAATATTTCAATGATTTTTTCTCAAGGATTTGATGATTTTTTCTTTTTTCCAAAAAGCCTAGCATGAAGGATAATTTCAAGATTTCTCAAAAGATGATGATGAGATGATTTTTCATTTGATGTTTGAAGGATGGATGAAAAAGGATTTTGATTTATTTTGATCCTAAGATGAACCTAAAAAGGACACTTTGTTTTCCTAGACCTCGGTATTGAAGAACGTGCAATGTTTCTAAGGACCTCTATAACTAAGAAGTGGTTCAAATTGAGCATACATTTTTGGATTGTTCAAAGGGATGAGTCTATAGAACCTTGTGAACTTTTTATTTATCTTGATGTGTTGCTTTTGATTGCACTTTCTGTTGTATCTCATGATGATCTTTTGAGTGTGACTCCAAAATTTTGAACTTTGACTCAAGGAATTTCATTTTGGGATTTTGACTTTCTTGGAAATCTTGAGGTTTCAACACATGTGGGGGTCAATTTTTTTATCTTTGCTTAGTGACTTTACTTTACCACAAACACTTCTTTTAATTAGTATTTTCAAAATATATGTACAATGTATTAATTTCTTTGAATCCCACAAAGTATGTTATGTGGAAATTTGATGAATTCAATGCAAGGGTTACCTATTATTTAACTTTAGTACACAAATCAAGATGTAATCCAAGTGTTTAGAAACCTCTAAGGATAGAATCCCAAGGGAAAGCAATAACACATGAATTGGGTCAATTGTATTTGTCTCCTAAAGGGTTTGAAATTTTGATGATGATGTTTAAGTGTTTGTTTCCAAGATGTTTTTAGACAAACAAAGAATTTTATAACCAAGAATAAGTACGACCCTATGGATATTAAAGATGATATTTGTTGAGTCCCCACTTGGAAAAGTCTAGCTATGCTTATCTTTAGTGAATGGTTAGATGCTTAACCCCACTGGCTCCCCTCCATAGCACTCACTTATACAGGACAACCAAGCATCAACACCCCTGAAACTCCCATGGCATGCTTTCCATTTCTACTAAAAGATTGTAAAAGTGTGGGGCAGCTTAAGAATGACCGATCTTGCACCAACAAATAGATAAAAGATTTTGGCAATTCTAAAACATGGGTTTTAATTAAGACTTTCCATTCATGGAAATTGACCTAAATGGTGAGATTCCCTTTTCAGTTCCATCTTGTCAGAGCCACCTACATGATATTGGCATTTATTCCAATACCCACATTTATATCCCGACTAGAAATACTCTTGGATTTAAAGTATTACTGGTTGAGTCATTCCCTTAGGTGAGTAAATTTTCCCTAAGGTAGGCCCTCTAAGGTAAACAAAAGTGAGTAAAAAAAATATCCATAACTCGATCAATCTTTTTTTGCAACACAAAGAGAGAGAATGTACGCAATAATGCTCTACTCACACTTGCACAATGTTTTGTTCAATTTTAAGCCCAAAATGAAGTGTGGAGGTGACTACTTTATCTCAACCTAAGACCATAAAAAAGGTCCTTTGATTCTCAAGATCAATATAAAGTGAGAGAGAAGCACATACATCCTTTCTAATGATGTTAGTTTAAGTAAGAAATCACAAAGATAAAGTTGCACATGTTCATTTTACCATTTCAAAGTAATTGTGAGTTTGTTCTTTTTAAAAACACCAAAGTAAGTGTGACAAATTGCCTTGTTCAATTTTTAGTCCCAAAACAAACTCTAGTAGATCCTAAGCATAAATGATGAAAAAGTTACCTTAAGAGGGATAATAAATCCTAAAAAGTGTTAAACAAACATTAAAGTGTTTAAAAACACTTGTTTTTGTGAAATGAACTCATTATGCTTCTCTTCCTCTTCATCTTCTAATCAATTCAACCTACAAGAAAAATCAATTATATTTTGCAAAATAGGGGTCAAAAAGACATAAAATAGACAGAAGAAGCATAATTTAAAGAAAAGCACATACTGAAAATTAAATTTTACTTCACATTCCCTTTAGTGGTGTAATGCATGAAGGCATCATAGTTTGATTTCTCCAACAGTGCTATATAGTGCTACATACCAATCAATGTCACTCTGTATTTAGGCCATTGAACGTGAATGTGTCACCCTTTTGCTTAGTAGTACAATTTGATTTTTTTGAAAATTCCCACAAGTTCGATTGGTCAAGCAGTGTAGTTTCGAATTTAAAATCATGGGTGGGAAGGCTTCAGTGTCAAAGTTTGAATTTCTAGTGGTCTTGTATAGTGACGCTAGAGAACTAGTAGTGTTGAACAATGATGTTAAACTTGTAAACAAATAAAAATGCATAAATTTGATAAAAAAAACATGATTGAAAGGTGAGATTTCCCTCCTTCTACCACCAAACGTGTGAAGCCCAATCCCAATACCTAAAAAACACAACAAATGAATGCATTAGGAGATCAAATGAAAATAAGAACAAGGATTCCCCACAAAATCCATTAGAAAATTTTAAAATAGGAAATGAGACAAGAATGAAATGAAACAACAATAAAGCAAGTTAAATCCGATTAAAGACAATGCAAACTCTTGATCCCATGGGGGAATTGGTGCCAATTTGATGTGAAAATTTTCCCTTTCCCAACTCCAATGATGCAAGCTTGATCAATGTTGATGAATGATCCAGTTTGATGAAGAATGGTGAGTGCTCCAATAGAAAAATTTGCATAACCTAGCTATGAACTCAATGGTAATGGATAGAATTTGCTAATGATTTGAGCATAGTAAGTTTACTCAAATTGTGGATGCTCAAATGAGGAGATTAGCCTTTTATTTATAGAATGCTAATATGGATGAATGTCCAAAATAGAGCGATGTGGGACTAACATTCAATCCATGGCAAGATGCCACTTGTCAAGCTATGAGTGGAAATTGCAAGTTTTGAGGATTGTGCCAATAAATGCATATTTTTGAATTTTTAATTTATTGAAATTACATGAAAGAGGGAAGGAAGAATGCATTGAATGCCACTTGGCTCAAGGAAAAGGACATGTAAGAGAGTAAATTCCTTGTTGAGGAAAATAGAGATTTGATAAATCCATTAAATCTATTTTCATGTGCAAGTGGTAAGAGCTAGAGGTTGGGACATAAGAGGAGACTAAATTAATAAAAATTGATTAATTTAATGAAAGGGGTTAAATGATGTTGACCTATTTGACTTAATTTTTTTGATTTATTTAAATCAAGTATGAGAAGAATGTGATAAGGGATTAATTAATTAAAGAATTTGATTTATTTAATTAAAAGAGATGATGTTGGACTAAACTAAATAAGGTTTTAATTTAGTTAATTTAGTAGATAGACTTACGAGATTTAATCAAATAAAATTAATTATCTAATTAAATAGGATAATTAGATCAAAATGGTTAATTTAATTATCGAGAAGAGGTGACTTAATTAGATAACTGATTTATTTAATTAAGAGTGGAATATTGATGAATTTAATCAGATAAAGGTATTTGATTAAGTAGTTAGACCGAAGGATGATTCAAGATGAAATGATATTAGTTGTGAGGATCAGATGCACAATATCAATCGGTACATTTTACATGTCTAGACAATGTTATAAAATTTGGTTCAAAACAACCATCATTTTGCACATTCCAATCACCTCACATATATATCGAGATGACTACGGGTTTAGTGCTTTTGGGTTCTACCATTGTATATTTGTTGTTGCTTATATACATAGACACATAAATTATCACACATACTATCCCATAAAAAAATACTCTATTCTATTTATTGTACTTGACATTGTTTTGACAACTATTTTTTCAATATTTTTAGTACATTACTTATACATAGTTGTTTTCCACTATCCCATGTATTCAAAATCTCTTGTTTTATCTCTTTCTCTTTACAAAAACAATGCTAACCTATTTTATTCTATGTGTATTTTTTTTATTTTCTAATGTTACACTAAAGCAATACACATCAATCTATGTGGTTATGTATAGAAACCAGACACCACTCTCATGTGCTTCTAAGTGAACAAACAAACTATTCATAGCATCACACTATTTTTTCCTAGTAGCACATGAGACCGGTTTATATTATTCCATTCCACTAAAATGAGCAATTTTAACAATACTCTTCCATTGAACCAACACCATACCACTGGCAACCCACCTAATTTCCATTAAAGAATGTAGGTCAAGTCACCACCCATATAAGTTGACAATGATAAGATTAAATTGTGATAAAACCATGCATATAGAATGATTATGACTTTCAAGTCTCCAAAATGGGTATAATGCTAAAAATATAAAAAAATAACAACAAAGATTTCTTACACACAATTGTTCACCAACATGATATTTATTCAAAATGTTTCATTTTATCCCTTTTTGATTTTTAACAAATATTGCTAACCTCTTTTAGCCAGTGTCTATATTATTTACTTTATAATGTTGCACAAATACAATAGACATTCAACAAAATTATTGTGTTGTAAATTCTCTATTCCACATCCTTTCATGCTCAAACAACTTGGCCCAACCATCTTTTACCTGTAATTCATTTTTTTTCTTCCAATAGTGGTTTCTAAATGTCTCAACGATTCTTATTGTGTGATATATGGTAAGAGTCTTTGAGATTTTCCATGGACCTTAACTTCTTTTCTATCTTGGGGGCTTAGCTAGAGCCCATGAGGCTTCATGATGCCACATTAGTAGAGAGGACAACAAGCGTGGGTTTATTGGTTTTGAAATTTATTGTCAATATATTTGTTGCTCCTTATATACATGGATAAACAATGCTAACCTACTTTATTCTATATTTATATTTTCCCCTTTCTAATGCTGCACAAATACAATAGACATTGAAGGAAATTAGTGCTCTTCCAATATTTGTTTTAGAATTTTTTTTTTGTGTGTCATATATACTAACAGTCCTTGAAATTTTTCATGGGCGTTACTTTCCTTTTTGCTTGGGGGTTCTGATAGAGCCCATTAGGCTTCATGGCCAATATGGTAGGGAGGACAATGAGCATGGATTTAGTGCTTTTGGATTCTACCATCGTATATTAGTTGTTTCTTATATACATAGACTCACAAATTCTCACACACACTTGCCCATCAATAAAAACATTCTCTATTCTATTCATTGTATTTTTCATTGTTTCAACAACTCTCTTTTCAACATTTTTAGTAGATTACTTATACACAATTATTTTATAGTATCCAATGTATTCAAAATCTCCTATTTCATCTCTTTTTATTTACAAGAAACAATGCTAACTTATTTTATTCTATGTCTATATCTATTCCTTTATAATGTTGCATAGAAGCAATAGGCATACAAGTGAATTACTATATAGTAAATTTTATATTCCATATTCTTTCCTGCTCCAAAAAGTTCATCCAATGTTGCTCACTCTTCTTGAACACCAACAACATGACATGTAAGTACAAAATTTTTGTATTATCAATAAATAGATTTCTTTAACCATCTCTAAATATTGTTAATTATTTCACTTACCCTTTTTTTGCAATGAAATGTGATTGTGCCAAGAATATAACTTTTTGTGTACACTAATTAGGGGAACTCAATGACATGTTTTTTGATTCAAAAACATGAAACTATTCTTTGCTAATGAGCATCTTCCTTTTGTAGGTGGAAATATGCATATTTATAATCATCAAATATGCTCTTTATTGGATAGATATTTGTGTGGCACATACTTCATTTAAAATGGTGGATATAAAGAACTAAAAGCAACAATCTTGTCCTACAAGGTATGCAAGGAAATGTTATAAGATTTGTAGCATTTTCCATGTGTTTAAAATTCATGATGTTCATCATCAAATTATAAGTTATGGAATTTTCCATGGGTTTTATAACATTTATGACTACTCACCCTGTTAGCCAAAAGTTCTCTAGTCTATACACGTTACATATTCCACATGGAAATTCTCTCAATTCAATGTTATGTATACGTTTGCTTAAACATGAATGCTCCACAAAAAAAAAAATTCTCTCCAAACTATATAATGCTACCATCTCAGTAAATAGATTCAATAAACCAACCATAAATACCATTAATTATTTTTACTTTTCCATTTCCTTTAATCGTTCTACAAATATACTTAGTTAATTTTAATGCTTTCCTTTTTTATTCCAATGGCTTGAGTACACCATATTTTTGAAAGTCAAATAAATCATTATTTGATTAATATATTATTCATGTATTTGGTTCTCTATTTATTATTTTTTTTACAGCAAGTTGAAGGGGTTTAACATTGATTCACAATGAAATTTACAAGTAAGTATATTGATTAATTTGCATTTTTGAGAGATCCATTGTGGTGTTAGTTTGATAACACATTATTTATTTTTCATGCCTTTTGTTCAATGCTTATTGTTACACTCTACTTTGAAACATTTTAGTGAAAGAGAATGCCTCATAAATAATTGTAGAAAATTGCATTTTGTACATGAAATACAAGAAATTTGTTTAAAGGAAGAGAACAAAGAAGGGTGGAGAATGATCAAGGTTTTTGTGGTTTCCCATTTCACATCATTGATTTTTTATTACATACATATATGTTACCCATATAGGCAGATATATATATACATATATGTAGACAAAGATATACATGCATATGTATATCTAAACAGGTTTGTATATTATCTTTATGTGTAATTGTGTACACTGTGATTATATGTAGAGTTTAAAGTAACATGTATAAGTGTTGTCTATGCTCTATAAAAATCACAATTATATAGTTAAAGCATTGAGTCATTAGTTTTCCTGGTGTTACATAGTAAATGTCTTTTTGATGCATTTTTTATCCTTTAGGTATTTTTCTATTCCATACATACATATATGCATATGCACAAATTCTTGTATAGATTTACTATTGTGTTTTCCATATTGCCTCAAAACAAGGCCTTCCTTCTAATTCATTTAAAATAATAATGTCTGTTAAATTTCCATGGTATCTCCCATGCATATTTCATTGGGAATCTCGATATAGGCCATACACCCTCATTATGCCATTATGGTAGGAAGAAAAACAAGCATGGGTTTTGTAGTTCTACATTTAATGTGACACATTTGTTCTTATATATATATACTAAATGTTGTATACATTTGGTGACATCTTTCTAATGTTTACCTTCTAGTTCAATTAACATTCCTTGAAAAAGTATGCATTTCATTCGAATCCTAAAATTGTGGATTTAATACTACTTATAACATCATCACTTTTTGCAAAAGTCACTCCTGATGACCATTATACCTAAACTAATAGAATCACTTTTCCAAAACACATAACTCTACAAATGGAATCACTTTTTCAAAAGCATACTTGTTAATTTCATCTTAAGAAGATAGCACATAATGTAAAATTTGGTAGCCACTTTGTAGTTGTTTAATCCTATTCCCAAAAACAAGAGACATTTTCCCATTTTAATGAGTCAAACAATTGATTTCCCTATACAAAAATATCAAATATACACTCTATTAACATAAAATATATAATACCTTAAATTTTGGACAAAAATTATAATTATTAAGAAAACTAATACTTTACAAATTTCAATTATATTCAATTCAAAAAATGTGATTTATAGAGAAATTTTTTTTTAAAAAAAAAACATTGAAAGACATGAACAATAAATTACTAATTTCAGAAAAATACCCATAAAAAATGACTTCCAGATTTTGAGCCAGAATAGTTTTACAACCCTCCAACCTACTACAAAATGAATCTAAGGCCAACAATCTTAATAGTTATCTATTGTCAAACCCACACCACAATATCTCTTTCAACAATACAAGTTAATCAAAGTATGCCACACAAAACGCACGTGTTTGTTGATATGCCAGTTGACCATATTCATTATTCTAATATAATGATGTCAACTATTTTGGTTTCCTTGTCAAATGACAAACTTTGGTGTTTATGTTATTTAAACCACAACTTCAAGTTTTCCATCTATTAGTATTCATATCTACCTCACAATAAGTAAATCATAAACAATCAATTGATTCATCAACGAGACAAAAATATCACATATAGATGTCAATCTAAGCTTAACAAGTATTACAGAATAATATAAAAACTAATTTATTCAAAAAAATGATTATTAGTAACAAAACTAATTACAGTATCGTATGATAGCTTACATTTTTTACAAAAATGATTATTAGTAAGAAAACTATTTATTTAAAAATTTACATTGTATTTAATTTTCCACAACTAATTTATTAAGAAAAAAATTATTCAAACATCATTCACTTAAGATTATTTTCATAATCAATTACACACTAAGAAATATTAATGTATAAATCCAAAGATCAATTTCCCCCACTATGCAAATGATTATTAACCTCTCGCATTATTTAAAGATAATTAAATAATAATCGATTGATTTACTGATTAATGTACAAAAGTATATCAAACATGATTTTCTATTAAACTAAAATACACATAAAATTATATCATATTTTAAAATTTCAAGCGAAATTATTAGTATGACAACTAATTATTTGAAAAATTTACGTTGTATTTAATTTACCAAATGTGATTAATTAAAATCACTTTAAAAGAATTATTGTAATTAAAAATATTCATGATTAATTGCTTCAAATTAAAAAAATATTATCCTCCTTCACGTCCTCTTATTCCATATTCAATTATTAACATGTTTTCTTTTTTCTGACTTTCTCTAATACTTGCAAATATTAACAACCTTTTTCCTTGCTCCCCACTCTTTACCAACTTACAATAGACCCTTATCGAATTGTCGACTACTAGTTTAATATTTCTCAAATCCCTAACAAATTGACAAGTAGATTTGAGACATATGATATGATAAATCTATATCATCCTTCAAGTTACATGCTTTTATTTTATTAAGTAGATTTATTTTAATAATATAATCAATCATTTAAATTTATTAAATAGTTTTTTATACTAAATAGTTGCTTCTTAATTATTTATTTACTCTAAAGTTATTTGAAAGTATTCAAAAATATGTATTCTAATAAAGTAAAATTTAAAAAAATTAAAAATTAAATATTGTTTCATCAATATTTTAAGTAGCACTTAATAATGTATAATCATTTCTAAAACTAAAAATCAAAATTTATAAAAGATACTATTATAATCATTTAAATTTAACTTCCACATACGACTGCATAGACTAGGTCTACTCATAAAGCCTTAGAACTTTCTCCATATCAACCCAAATTTGATTCATGATTGAAACTCCGCAATTATAATCTCCCCTCCCAATTAAGTATCCAAAATATAAAAGATAAATATAAATATAAATTACTTTAAACGTCATAGACTTTAATTGTAATCGAACAGCAATAGTAACTGCAATCATCGAAAGTGTGTTAACATTAGACGAATGTGATATTTTTTTATCTTTTAATTGTTGTATACAAAGTATTAGATTCAAATCATATCAAATCCCTTCGGAATGAAGCAACAGAATTTTAGTAGGTGGCTTTTGCTTTAGCTCTTTATTCTGTTCATTCATTAAAATCTGACGTACAATGCTTTTTCTCAATAAACGTGAATTCTGTCTAGCTTTTGCTTTAGCTATTTATTCTGTTCATTCATTAAAATATTCTCAACTACGACTAATGTTTATGTGTTCCGAGTTTCTTTATTCTAGAATTTAACTTGAATAAAAGTTTTTTGATTAGGTAAAAATATGTTAATTGGAAACAATAAAAATAGATATTTTTTTTACTTCTAAAAATTAATTTAAAATGTATATTTGTGCAAATTATTGTGCCATAACAATTTTATTTAATTATAAAAATTATGATTTAAATCATAATTTTCTTATTTTTTTTCTTTACATACGAAATGGTTTTTACATAGATTGCCCTTAAGCTCATAATTTTATTTGAAGATTAATAACATTCGACATGTTCACTAGCTTCATTCCAAAGTTTTTCTAATAAAGAAAAACCTTTATTTGATGATGTTCTACAAATTTTTATAAAATTCACTTTTAACATGGTTTATAGTTGAAACAAGGCTTTATGCTTTTACTCAATATCAATTAGGTTACATGGACCCTATGAGCCTTTCAAAGAGTACCCATTGAGTGTTTGAATATTTACTTTACTTCAAAAACATGTTTGTGAGTGCTACATACCTAGAAATTGATTCATTTAGAATTGACATGCACACCAAGGTGTGGGAAGAAAACATTGTTTAAAAATACATCTTCAGGCCTTTTTCTATTTAGTTTTGTGCATATTTTGAGGCAACATCTTGATACATGTTCACATAATGGTAAATGACATAATCTTCTAGTACAAATTTGAACATATTTGCATAGAATTTGTCTTATTCTTATCCTCACAAAATTTCATGTTTGTTAGTATGTCTCACTCCAATTGGCACATGGTCCAATGCATTTGGCTTATTTATCTATCTACATTAATCTGTACACTAATCCTTTAAAATAAATTATTGTAATATAGGTGGATTCACTACTCATGAGTTCGCTTCACTTAAAGAGCCTCATGGTGTAAACTGTCCCAAATTACCTCAATGGAATAGTGGTGAGAGTTTCAAAATCTGAAGGAGCAGGTCACAAAGAGTTTTTGGATACACTATCTAGCTCTTAGCTAAAGGATGTTAGTGCAGAAAAAAATGACAGTGTGGTGCGCTAGCATCCTAGAGGCACACTAGCATCTTGTATGGACTAGAGAACAAGAATGTCTTAGAAAATACCTAAGTGATAACTTACACTCCAATTTGTGAGAACTTCTAGAATGCAAGAAAGAAATAAGAAATAATAAGATTGAAATGGAATGGAGATGATAAGGGGAAGAAAGGAAATACTTACAACTATGTGAAGGATGAAGTTTCCAGCTTGTGAGTATCTTCAGTACCTGGACATAAGAGGGAGAGAAAAATTGTTGGGTGGCTATATAGGGGCTCACCTTAGTCAGACCCCATTTTGGTGTTCCCACCTCCACGAACAGCCAAATAGATAGAGAGAAAAGCAGAAATAAAGTAAAGAGAACTTCAAGCACTATAAAATAGTGTTATGCTACTCAACCAAGTAATAGAGTAGAGAACTAGAAGCTTACCACCTCCACGAAGAGTTCTCAATGCTAATGTGGGAGAAAATGAGAGGAACTCAAGCCTCTGTTGCAATGGTTTTGTTCCACACTTTCTCTATTTAAGTGGTGGAGTATTGATGTTGTTGCTATGAAGTGTAAAGTTTTTAGAGATTGAAGAGATGGTGAAGAAGCTACTTAGAGCTTGTGGAGAGATTCTGAAGCTTATGGATGAAACCCAAAAGTGGTGAAGAGATGTGTAGAAGATGGAAGAAGATGGTAGAAGATGAAATTATCATTCAAGGGATGAATTTGAAGAAGAGATGAAGATAAATGACCATATTCAGGTCGGTCAGCTAAAGAGGGCATTACAAATCAACCCCTAATGGGAAGTGTAATGCCTCTATAGGCTCTAGATGCAGGAATCTATCAGGGATGTAAGTGCATCGTGAGGACATTTGCATTCCAAATGGGCATCCCTGGCAGAAATGTCTCCATTAACACTTAAAGTAGGTTCCAACTATGTTCCAAGCAGCAAGATTAGGTTGAATTAAGCCTTCAAACTTGATTTTCTAAGGTGGATAAAGGAAAAAAAGTGATTTGCATAGGGGGTACAAATTCACTCCTATACATTCTTCCCCCACTTTATCGAGCATGAATACTGATGAGTGCTTGGTAAAGTAGATCAAGAAAGAGTAGGGTTACAAATGTATACCTAAATTGTTGAGGAAGCAGACCACGATTTGGCAAACCTGAGAGTGCAGGGTCAAAATAGGACTTCATTGTTTTGTAGAACTATGAAGTTGAAGAAAGAACATATACTCAAGATGAAAAAGATGTTGATCTTCAATTCAGTATAGAGAACTAAGAAGGTAAAGATAGAAATGAAAAAATGTGTGGTGAAAGTAAAACTTTCTTAGGAGTAGTACTCACACCACAAAGTAAGTGTGTGATAAAAGCAAACACCGCTCGAGGAGAGCCCGTATCACAAAAGAGGTGATAAAAGTAAACCTCGGTTGAGGAGGAAACCCACATCACTAAGGAAAAGCATGTGGTGAATGAAAAACCTACTCAGGAGTAGAATTTACACCATAAAGTAATCATGTAATAAAGGAAAACCCTACTCGAGGAGGAGAACTCATATCACAAAAGAGGTAATAAAAGAAATCCCACTCGAGGAGGAGAAAATGTATCACAAAAGAGGTGAAAAAAGAAAACTCCACTTGAGGAGGATAACCTGTATCACCAAAGAGCACATGGTGAAAGAAAAACCTTCTTAGGAGTAGAACCTACAGAATAGAGGAGGTAACTAAAGAAAACCCCACTCAAGGAAGATAAATTGTATCACCAAGAAGCACATGGTGAAAGAAAAACCTACTTAGGAGTAGAACCTGTGCCACAAAAGAGGTGATAAAAGAAAACCTCACTTGAGGAGGAGAACTCGTATCACCCAAATAAGTATGTAAAGGATCTCTACAAGTTTTGGGTCATGCAAAGCAAGTAGACAATCACGCAAACCATCATCAAGTTGAAAGGATTTCAAAGGGGTCCCTCGAGAACCCAGTGTGAAAATAGAGGAGTCCACTCAAGGGATGCACTATTTGAAAAGTGAGGTCTAGTTAAGCTACTCCCAAGCTAGACACAAAGAACTCATTCAAAAAAAAGGCTTTTAAAGAGGTCCTTTAGGGACCCTTCAAAGGAGCAAAGGGGTCCACTCAAGGGATGGTTCATTTTAAAGATATAGAGAAGAAGAGAGGGGGTCCTTTATGAGAGCCACACATCTCTAGAATAAGTTATCACTTCCCCCAACATATAGGGGAGGAAACCCATACAAGATTCTTAGAACAAGATAGAGGTAAACCCCAATATCACTTGTCATATGAAGAAGAGGTAGGTGCATTAATCAAATGGGAGTTTGATGGCACATGAATCATGAAGTTGTATTTTTTCCTTCAAGGCCTTACATTCACTAACATAATGCCTAGACACTTGATGGTATGTACATAAAGAATGTTTATTATGTTCATGAGATTTCTTGTGTGTAGGAGAAGGAAAAGTAATTAAGTAGGATTTTAGAAGCTGAAATAAAATATGATCTTGCTTAGATAAAGGATGAGGATTCAAAAGAAACCCTTTCTCTTGTGGAAAAGGGTTTGACTTCTCATAAGAAGAAGAAGAAGGCACAAAGATAGAATACAAAGGAAGAGGATCCCCATAGAGACCATTATTATGCGAAGTGGGATCACACTCTCCTATAGGATCACCATCATCCTCTTTGATAGGACTACCAACATTAACCTCCTTAACATAACTGTGATCATCTTCTTCAAAAGGAGGATCAACACCAAGAAAATTACAATTTGTATCCACATTATCTTGTGATGTAGAAGAATGACCTTCTTTGGTAGTGAGTGTGGATGATTTTATCAAAAGTTCCAAGTGGATTAGGTCAAATTTATATTCCTAAATAAAGGAATTTGTAAAGTCTAAGGGATCCAGATTATCACCAAAAAATTCATTCTTTTGAGAAGAGGTAGAAGGAGTAGTCTTAAGATTTCTTCCTTCAAAAGGATCTTTCTTAGGGACATTTATCTGAAGAGTATCCTTTGTAGTAGGTACTGCTCGAGTAAACTTTGACACAATAGAAGACACTGAAGGAATATGAATAGGCATAGCCAAAGCTCGACCAATAGCTACCATCTCACATAAGTGCATTGCATCAAGGTCAACCTTAACTATGAGTACACAATTGTTACAAGTGAAATTAAGAGGTTTATGCAAGGTAGATAAGACTACACCCATAGTGGGGATCCACAGTCTACCAAGAAGAAGGTTGTAAGGTAGCTTTTCTACCATGACATATACAAGGGTAGGTATGGTAATGGTTCAAAACTACGAAGGTAACACTATTGTACCTAGATCTTGTCACCCAATATTATCAAACCCATGAATAAGAACAAAAGAAGCATTAATAGAAGATGAGTCAATATTAATCTTAGGAAATAGATCGATGTTGCATACATTGAGTGTTGAACCAACATCAACAAGAGTACGTATAATGCCAATTTTATTAATGTTGACTATAATAATCAGAGGATATGCTTGCTTCTTTACTTCTAGAGGTGGTAGCTCTTGTAGATAGAACATAATATTCAAAAAATATGCATGAATATATATCATCAATGCATTAGAATCCACTAGCCTAGTAGAAGAAGGCAAGAGGATCTTTTTCAAGGCTTCCTGAAGCATACCTTGGTAAACTGAGGCAGACTGAAGCAAGTGCCATAGTGAGATCTTATATGGAGGAACCTGAGGTTGCTTGACAAGATCGTAATCATTAGGTGCTTTAGTAATAGGTTTAGGACCTAAAGGAAGACTTTATTGTTTATTTTTTTTATTCTCATAAGTGTGGGCTACCACTCTATAAGAGGGAGCCTTAGAAAGATCAAAAGAATCACTACCAAATGGAACACTATTAATAGAACAAACCCTTTTAAAAGAAGGACTAGCCATAGTCACATCAATAATCAATCTCTTCAGCCTTTGATAGGTAGTAGAGACACAAACTACATTTACAAAATTGTCACAGCTAGTAGAACAATTACTTGAATACATATTCTCAACATCAATCCAAACAAGATCAAATATGGAATATTTATTTGAAGGAACATTCTCAACATCGATCCAAGGAGAATTACATGTCGAAGGAAGTTCATCATTTGCCAATGCACCATATCTAGAAGAGAGTAGATTGGAATAGAGACAAGATTTATCATTCATGAATGCATCATCTCTAGAAGAGAGTGCATTGGAATGAGGTGAAGGTAGAGTAACATTAAGGAAAGTATCAATGATTTTATCTTCTTGCAACAAAATATCCTCTGAAATAAGAGAACATTTGTGAGAAGGATCAAAGGTACCAAGTGACATAGGCAAAGCCAAGTCACCATCACATGCATGAAATAGAATATCATTTACATTTTGAATAGAATTAGATACAAAAATAATAAAATAATATATTAAATCGATTTTATGTTTTTTAGTATTTTCAATGTTTTAGTAATTTGCATTTTTGGAGGTCTTTATAGTAGAATTTGAGGTTGGAACTTGCGTTGGTCCCTAAAATTTAACTATTGAAGGAACTTGTATTTTAGGGACTAATCAAGTTCTCTAGGAGAGCTTTCCAATAGTGCAAATGGTTTTGAATTTCAAGCACTGAGGAAAATGTTATGACCTCACCAAGTAGTGGTAAATAAATTCCTATTTTTTCAAAGAACACTATTCTTCATGTCGGGTTCACCAAAATGTAATATAGGGTGATTCAATACTCACAAGATATCTTCACTCAAATAGCTTCACAAGGCGAACAACCCCATATTACCTCAATGGAATAGTGGCGAGAGTTTCAGAATCCAAAAGAGCAGGTCACAGAGATTTTCTAGATAGACTATCTAGCTCTCAACTAAAGGACATCAGTGAATAAAATATACAATAGCGCGCCATGCTAGCATCCTAGATGCACACTAGAATCTTGTACAAACTAGAGAACAAGAATGTCTCATAAAATAGCTAAGTGATGAATTACACTCTAATTTCTGAGAACTTCTAGAATGCAAGAAAGGAACAAGAAATAATAAGATTGAAATGGAATGAAGACAATAAGGGGAAGAAAGGAAATACTTACAACCATGTTAAGGATGAATTTTCCAAATCATTAGTATCTTCAATACCTATACACAAGAGGGAGAGAAATTTTTTTGGGTGGTTGTATAGGGGCCTACCTTTGTTAGACCCTGTTTTGGTGTTCCCACCTCCATGAAAAACCATATAGATAGACATAAAAGTAGAAATAAAGTAAAGAGTAGTTAAAGCACTAAAAAATAGTGTTATGCTACTCAACCAAGTAATAGAGGAGAGGAGTGAAAGCTTACCACCTCCACCAAGAGCGCTCAAGGATAATGCGGGAGAAAATGAAAGGAAATTAAGCCTCTACTGCAATGGTGTTTGTTCCACAACTTCCCTACTGAAGTGGTGGTGTGTTGATGTTGCTACTGTGAAGTGTAAAGTGTTTGTAAATTGAAGAGATGGTGAAGAAGTTGCTTAGAGCTTGTGGAGGGATTGTGAAGCTTGTGGATGAAACCCAAAAGTGGTGAAGAGATGTGTAGAAGATGGAAGAAGATGGAAGAAAATTAAATGCTCGTTCAACGGATGAATTTGAAGAAGAGATGAAGAGAAACAACCATGTTTGGGTTGATTAGACAAAGAGGGCATTGCAAATCAACTCCTAATGGGAAGTGTAATGCCTCCACAAGCCGTAGATGCAGGAATCTTTCAGGGATGTAAGCACATCGCACAAATGTATGCATGTCAGGTGGGAATCCTTGATAGAAAGGCCTCCACCGACACTCAAAATAGGCACCAAGTGTGTTGCAAGTAGCAAGATTAGGTGGAATTAAGCCTCCAAACTTCTATGTCATACTCTTAAACAATTATTTATCATTATCCATTTTATTTATATAAATTTCTATGTCATACTTTGTTGCAAGTCTAAGCAGTTGGTGTTGTCATTCATGTCAAAAATCTTGTATTGTCTTTAGTTTCAACTATATGATAGGAAGATTTTTGAAAGAGGATGTATAGTTGGTATTGAGTTGGTACTATCATTAATGAGGTTTTTGATGGTGTTTTGGTTAGTTGCATTATGTTGTCATTTGTAAGATACTAGTGTCAACCTGTAGTGTTTCTTTGATTAGCTTTTGTATATGGATGTATGGTTGAGTTGCTAGATTGCAGTTGGTTCAATACTATTGAGGATGTCTTTCTAGTGCTTGATTTCCAAGTACTTTTGAGAATTTGATAAAAAGAGGAAATAGTGTGTTGCAATGGTGTTCTGGGTTGTAGAGTTGTAGTATGGTGTTGCTCTACAATTCTTCTAGGTTGAAGATCTTCTTGTACATTTTGGATATACTGATCAAAAAAATTTAGAGGTGTTATATCAAATTTTTTGTGTGTTGGATCATCGTACAAAGAAATTTGTGTTACAAGTTTGTGATGTATGCATTACAAATGTTTCTAGGAGATATTTTTTTCTCCACATTTCACCATAGTTTTGTTTCAGGTCATACCAATCTAGAGATGTGTTGATAGTGTTGGTATCCTTCTTCAGTTGATTTTTTTCAAGATTTGGTGCTTCAAAAGTCAATTTATTAAGGTATAGCATATGGAAAAGTTGTTTGAGTGTATTGGGTGTGTAAATTCTTCAAGTGAAATTTGTCACAAAGGGACTTGTTTGATTTGTGGGTATTTGAGTGGAATATTCATGATTATTTTTAGGTGACATTTGGGTATGTGCAGGATCATCATGAAAAAAGCAAGCCCTTAAGTGGCAAAAAAATAAGAAAAATCAGAGTTATGCAACTTGACATAAAAAATTGAATAAGTTATCTATATTATTTAAAAAATATGTAAGAAAATGATTTGTATAAAATTGAATGTAGTTTCCAAACTACTAGGTTTGCTAAAAAAAAAAAAATCTATTTGGTTACAATTTGAAATTTCAATGTAGTAGTACTTAAATTTTAGGGAAAAAAATACGAAGTAGGTGCCTATCTAACCACTCTAATCACAATAAAATGATAATTTTTTTTATAATATTTTAGATATAAGTAGAGGACTCATGTCCCGATGTGATGCATGTTTTTTGGTTTTTTAATAATTGGGTAACTATTTTTTTTATTAAAACTTGGTCACACTTTGGTCAAAAATTCATGAATTTTTCTTTTTAATCCTATAGTATGTAAGCATAGAATGTGACACATATTTTGTTCAAAAATGTGTCTGGTTTGAAAGCTATAGACGTTTTCAATTAGTCTATCAATCAAGACTTAGTCATAATTTGAATAGAAAATGAATAATTACTTTTTTATTCAAGGGGTAAACGCTTTTGACCGGAGCTATGAACCGGAATACAACCATTCAACAATACTGCCCCAATGGGGTTTGAACCTTGGTGACAAGAACAACAATGCCACCTTTAAACCAACACACCATGCCAATACCGGCAGAATAATAATTACTTATTAAATTCAAAGTAAAGCATAATTTATATTGGTGGAAATATAAGAATCTCTTTTAAAAACCCATTTTTTTCATCAATTTTGGGTTAAAAAAAAGTCATCAGCCACATAGCCATCATATTGCTACTTTTTGGCCCATCATAATCCTGCACATACCCATTTATTTTTCACAAGTTTTTGTTGGATCAAAGGAAGCGTGTACTTAAAATATTAATGGTGTTTACATGGGTAATGGTCGACCTTGGTGTTTACACTAAATGTGAAGTTGCTTCGATGTTTGTGCAAGTGTGGCATGGCGTATATGAATATATTTGGGTCCTAACTAACTTGTGTTGTGGTTCACCTTTATTCCTTTCCTCTGTGGGAATATTTTGGTGTCAACCAAATTTGAATTTACACAATTAAGGTCCATAACTGACCTTGAATAATACAATCAAGGTTGAAGATGGTATAAGTAAGAGTTGAATTATTAAGAGATGACAAGATAGACAAGATAGATGAATATGATGTGAATTTCAGAGTTGTGAGGTGTGAATTTGAGAAGTACAGTGTGAGCTCTCATGTACTAAATTGTTGGATGTAGTTAGCAGAAGGTGTCTACAATTCTTCAATCATTTATGAAGGTGTTTGTATTTCTGTGGTGGGTTTTCTTATTGCATCAAGATAGATTTATCACTATAACATTCTTCACTATCTTCTTTTTTATTCTAGAAATGATCCCTTGGTAGTAAGTCTTTTCTTCTTCTAGACTATGATCCCTCTAGCAATGAGCCCTTTGTAACCAGTGTTGATATTATTTTATATTATGAGCTAATCCTTACCATTTCTTTTCCCATCTCGAGTTTTCCATATAAATATAGTGTTGTCTTTAGTATAGTTTTGATTATGTTTCATCTTTTTAATTTTTTCTCATGCTAAATCATTATAACATTTAAGTGTTCATTGGATCAATGTGGATTTAAATGTTTATGAGGGTTTTTAATTTTTAAAGTATAATGAATTCACCCCTACTCTTAGTTGTCTTGTGCATTCAACAATTGGTACTAGAGAAATGTTCCTTGGAAGAAAGATTAATGTCCTTGAAGTAGATCTCAGATGGAGCACAAGAAAGAGGCTCTTATGTTTGATGGAATGGACTATGCATTGTAGAAGACAAGGATCAAAGAAATTATAGTTTATCTTGGATTTGATGTCTAGAAGTCAATTCAAAATGGATATACTATGCTTGTAAATGGTCTGAGCACTAATGATGAGATCAAGGGCTATGAAAAAATGGTAAAGTAAGGTGTGATTTCTTAAGTTGTCTTACTAATTTTGAATTAGTGAAAATTATAAATCTCAAAATTGCTAGAGAAATTTGAAAGTTATAAAGCATTTATGAAGGAGATGATAAGGTCAAAAAAGATAAGATGTAGAATCTAAAGATCATGTTTGAGAACCTATAGATTTCTAGGGATAAAAAATAACAAGTTACATGTAGAGGGTTGATAAAATTATCAATGGAACAAGAGGTCTTGGTGGAAAACTCAACGAACTAGAAGTGGTAAATAAATTATCATAACTCTTCCTAAATCTTATAGTCATAAAGTTTATTCTATTAAGGAATTTGAAAATCTAAAAAGGTATACTTGAGGTATATTGTGGTTCTTTAACTACTTTTGAGATGACCAAATTTAGTAAAAATAATGGTGCAAAAGTTATACTACTTTTAAAGATAGTAAATTAGAGGAGATTAAGGAATCAAATGAGGAGGATACTGATGATGTGGAGGCTAAATTTCTAAGGAAGGATAATGAAGAAGGGTACTAGTAATTATAGTGGTAAGTTGCATTTCAAATGTTTAAGTTTGGGAAAGATAGGTCATTATGCTTAAATATTTCTAAATAAAGCTTTGAGTTTAACAAAAATAAGGAAAATAAAGGTAAGATGGTTAAGAAAAGTTACTATGTTAGAGAAGATGCAAGTATATCTAATGATGAGTCTAATTATGGAGATGATGATGATTTTGAATGATTTTCATGTCTTTAAAAGATTAAACTAATTCTACGATCTCTAAGAGATGTGTTAATGAAAGTACTCCAAAGACAAAGGATAATACTTAAGGAACTTGGGTATCTAATTTTCATTCTAGATAGGAAAACAATGACTAGATTATTGATAGTGGATACTCTAATCATATAAATAGTGTCAAAAGTAAGTTTGTTAAACTTGAAAAATATGGAGGAGGATTTTTTAGATTTGTTGATGATACATCTGCTAAGATATGTGGAAAAGGTTCAATTTGTTTTGATGGCAAGCATAATATTGATGATGTTTACTATGTTAATGGTGAGAGGCATAACCTATTGAGTGTTGAAAAAATATGTAGCAAAGGATATAATATTATGTTTTAGGATGATGGATGTGACATCAAAAGGGCTCCAAAACTATATGATTGGTGCTTGAAGAAGGATATATCAAAATATTGTTGATGGTTATTGCATGATGATTCAGATTAATGAAAGTTGGCTATGGCATAGGAGGATCTATCACATGAATTTTCATAAACTAGTAATAATTAGTTCATTTCAAGCTATGAGAGATATAAAAAATATTATAAAGCCTATAAATGTTGTTTATAAGGGATGCCAAGTTGGAAAGAAAACAACAAGAAGTTTCAAACTCAAAGAAAAATCTACTACTGAACTATTAGAATTAGTGCATACAAATCTTTATAGTCCTTCAAGAGTAATAAGTCTTCAAGGTGATAGGTATTTCATGCTATTGATTGATGATTATTCTAGAATGACATGGGTTACTTTTATCAAATAAAAATTAGAAGCTCTAGATAATTTTAAAGTATTTAAATTTATGGTTGCAAATGAAATGGATATGAAAATATTTTTTTTGACATTTGATAGAGGTGGAGAGTTCACCTCCACTGAGTTGAACATATTTTTTGAAAACCATAGAATAAAGAGGCATTTAACTGTCCCTAGGACTCCTCTAAAGAATGGATTGGTTGAAAGAAAAAATAGGACTATTCAAGAAGCTATAAGGACAATTATGAAAGACAAAAATATACTAGAAGTCTATTGGAAAGAAGGAATTCACACTTTCATTTATATACTTAATAGATTTCAAGCAAAATAAAACAACATAAAGACTCCCAATGAGATAAGGTATGAAAGATCCCTATTATCAAATGCTTTATAGTGTTTGGAAGAAAATGTTAAATAAGAAGAGATGAAAAAAATTTAGAAATGTTTGATGCAAGGTTTGATGAAGGAATCTTCCTATGATATTCTACTAGAAGAAAAGCTTATTGATGCTATAATAAGAGACTGAGAAAGACTTTTAAGAGTGCAAGTGTCAAGGTTGATGAATATCTACATAAAAATTTAGTAGTCATCAATTTATATGAATCAAATGATTCTTCTTTAAAAGAATAAGAAAAAGATGGAGGGAAAAAAATACAAATTGAAAAGGAAGAAGCTCTTGAAAAGACTCCTGAAACTTCAAATTATATGCAGAGGAATCATTCTAATGTTTGTATCATTAGAGATAAGAGCATAGGTATACTAAAAAGAATAAAAGTTGTCGAAGAATAAGTAAATCTATTTTTACTTTTTGAAGTTGAACCTAAAATAGTTATTGAGGCATTCAAAGATGAATATTGGATCAAGACTATGGATAAGTTTACTTAGGCTTTATTTAATTCCCAAGTTTTAGGCTTTCATCTTTATCTTATCGAGCTATCTTGTTGCTAAAGATAAGATTAGGTTTAGACATCTTTGCTTTTATAAAGAAAATCATATCTTGTAATTAATTGAATTCTTGAATAATAATATTTGCACATCTTCTTGCAAATCTCTTGCTTTTTTGTTTTTCTCTTATGTGGAAGGCTTTTCTGGTTTGTAAATCTAATCATGGGTTTCTAACAGACTATTGTAGATTGAGAAGAATTAGACTTGGGAACTTTCCCAAGACCATCAAACAAAAATGTGATTATAACTAAGTGGATATTAAAAAAAAAAACTAAATGAGAAGTGAGAAATGGTATGACACAAGGCAAGGCTTGTATGTAAAGGCTACTCACAAGTTGAAGGAATAGATTTTGAGGAGACATTTTCTTCAATAGAAAGAATGGAAACTATCAATATTTTTTTGGATTTTGTAGCAAAAAATAATTTCAAAGTCTAACAAATGGATGTGATGTCTACTTTCTTGAATGGATAATTGGAAGAAGGCATATACATAGAACAACTAGAAGGATTCTAGCTATTAGACAAACTAGATATGGTCTATAGATTGAAGAAGGAATGATATGGATTGAAGCAAGCTCCTATAGATTGGTATGTAAGGTTGTACATGTACTTAATATAGTAAGGATTCACTAAAGGTACCATAAATAGAAATTTTTAGCTCAAAGTTAAAAAATATTAAATCTTGATTATTATTGTGTATGTTCATGAAGAATTGTGCAAGAAATTTACAAAAGAGATGCAAAATAAGTTGGGAATGTCTATATTTTGGTATGTGAATTTCTTCATTAGACTACAAATCAATCAAACAGAGAAGGGGATTTTCATTTCCCAATCAAATTATGTAAGAGAAATGTTCAAGAAGTTTCGAATGGATGATTCTAAATTGGTATGTATCCCTATGGTTACTAGTTGTAAGTTGAGTAAGAATGACGAATCTACTATTGATGAGTAGAGAAAGTATAGATCAATTATTGGAGGACTACTATATCCAAATACTACTAGTCTAGATATTATTCATGTAGTTTATCTTGTGGCTAGATTTAAAGAAGATCCTCAAGAGTCAATTGTTCCAACAATGAAGAGGATATTCAAATATTTGAAGGGAACTCCAAATCATGGCTTGTGGTATCCAAAGGATACTGTAGACATTCAAAATTTATCGTCACAATAATCCTATCACTCTTCTATTAATTAAATGGATATTATTATCTATTTATTAACTAATTTGACACTCTCTTCTATTCATGAAATTAATTCAGTTAAATCTGTAACATATTATAAGCATTTATCCATTTGCATAATCATTTATTCATAAATAATTTATCCATTTCATACACACTTTATTCATGTATAATAATATTCATACATTAATTTAAATTAATCTTATATGCATTTCATATTGTAAATCATTTTCATTTTCATGTATAAATCAATTTAAATGTATATCACTCATCTAATTTACAAATTCACTTTAATTCTAAATTCCTAAACATCCACTCTGTCACAAATCATCCTATTTATTTCTTCCATACTCATCAACTTCATTTGATTAAATAGTATGGGATAACTATCAATTTATCCATTTCATTCTTTTAATCGCACATCTCTCCCATAATTGGGATCTATCATGTGAAAAAATCTATATAAACCCTCTCTCTTCTCATGAAAAGTAATATTAAATTTTCAATAGCATATCCATTCATCATAGCTTCTTGATGCATTTGTTCCTGTGTAAATCTAAGAGCATCAAATGTGTAATCCAAGATCTTGATGATAGGAAAATGATAGAGTTATTTTTCCTATGAATGTTGATGTTTTGTTTTTCCATTGTTTAGTGTTATTTTTTCACATTTTGTTTTATTTACAAAAAGCTTCATTAATGTTATTGTTACATGATTTTGCTTCCATGAGTTTTTTTTTTACAAATAAAAGATAAAAGTTATACATTCACTCTTCTATGTTATTTTCATATGCACAAAAGAATTATAAAATATATTGCATTCCATTATGTAAATATATAAAGAGAAGAGAGTGAAAAAAATTTGCATAAGAGTTGTCTTTATTGATAATCACAAATGTATGGTGTCCCACACAAGCCGCAGGAATGACTATTTCAACATAATTAAAAGAATAAAATAGCATATGGGAAGATTAGGGATCCATCATTTCTTGAATGACGAACCCCAAGTTAGTTTTTTGCATCCTTGTCCAGCCCCTTCTACTTGATTTCTCCGGAAATTTCTTGGTTGCTTTAGAAGTTACATGATTGCTCCTGAAATGCCTGCATAAGATGAGATTGTTTTTGTTAGATCTTGGGACCCATAATATCTACATATGCCACATCAAAAAATATATAGCCTATTCTCATAAGGCATTGAAATTATTTTTGCAATATCATAGAGATCAGAGAAACAGTGTAGGATTATAATCAATATCCATCATATTCTGAGTTTCACTATTTTTACCTAGCATGTTTATTCACTATGTAGGTATAGGTCAAATTTTTATTACTGAAGTAGTCTCACTTGATATCATAGCATGTGGAGTGAAATGGGCTCCAACAAGGGTTGAGCCTAGTATGTTGCCCTCTTGTGTTTTAAGAGGGGTAATAGTGTAATTCTTCTCACTTTCCATCAATGGAGTAAAAAAACATCACTCATGGTAGTGAGCTAGTAGTTCACTATCATAAATAACACATACTTGCTCAGTTGGAGTAAAAATATCATTCAATGTCTTGAAGATGAAGACTTGTTGTAATATAAAGACTATTCAAAAGGTAGCTTGCAATGGAAGATAAACTTAAACAAGCATACTTCATGAGGTACTACATAGTGCATTCCATCTCATGATAGTGGCAACCATTACTTGCATCAAAGGACAACAAATAGTTAAAGAAAAAAAATTATTTGACTATCAAGTCATAAGTCAAAAGATGGCATTCATGGCAACAAGAGTATTCATGATTAGATGTGTTTTTAAGGGCATGAAATGTTTTAAGTAGCATCTATTTGTATAATTTCATAGAACAAAACATGGTGCAAATTTGGAAAAAAGTAATGCAAGTTTATAGGTTGTAGATCTATCAAGTCCATGAGACTTGATCATCATTATAGTCATGTTGAAACCAAAGGCCTTGTAGCTCCAAAAAATCACAACAATGAGCAACAAGAGCCTCAAGTCTATTCACAATGATTTGATGCAATGGAGTGACATGTCTGATTAAAGCAAAGATAGAGTACCATGAAAGTGATGATAATGAGCCTCAACAATATTCCTTATAGTGACTTTGCACATAACCAATCATGAGTCCTTAAGCTATCATGGAAGTTTAAGGAATATTGCAAGAAGATATTATGGTAGGGTGGTTAACTTGCTCATTAGATGTAAAGGATAGTATAGAGAATGATGCACTTATTGAAACTATTTTCAATTATGATTTACAATTTATGCATGAATGTTTCTTGTGCTAAGTCATCATAAAACACATATGGAAAGAAATAATCATATCTCACAAACTACAAGTTGGGTTATTGAGATATTTTGGACATAAATTAGAAAAAAAAAGGACAAAAACCCCAATAAATTTTTGACCAACCCAGTTCGTAGTTTGTGATATTGTTTCACTAGTCTAGAGCAGTGAACAAATTTTGTTATCAATATTAAGGAATATAACCATTAACAAACCTTGCAAAAATAGAACTTTTTAAAAGAGGTTGAGCCAAGATATGCAGTAGAACTTTTTAAAAGAGGCTGAGTCAATATATGCATAGATTTCTTTATATTCTTAGAAAGTATAATGCAAAACATGGTTAAAATGGTAGTTTATAAACCATTTTAATTAATGGTATTTATTGTACAAAAGGAATATAAAGAGGTGTTGTTTCAAGATATGTTTCAAGATTCCTTGTGATATTGCAGTAGAACTTTTTAAAATAGGCTGAGTCAAGATATGCATAGATTCCTTCATATTATTATAAAGTATAATGCAAAAAATAGTTAAAATGGTAGTTTATAAACCATTTTAATTAATGGTATTTATTGTACAAAAAGGATATAAAGAGGTGTTGTTTCAAGATATGGTGAAAGGGGGTAGTTTGAGGATTTATGAGTATTGCCAAGCATCTAGGAAGGGGTTTGGGAAGTTATCAAACATGTGAAGAAAATATAGGAGGCTATTTTGACCAATTTGAAGCAATTTGAGAGAATCTTGGAGCAATTTTAAGTGCCTTTTATGGAAATAGAGGTCAAGCCTTGACCTTTTCTTCATTTTAAAGCCTTTTTAGAGTCTTTTAAGGGGCTAAAAAATAGGATTTATTGTTATGCACGACCAAGGGATCAATTTTATTTTCTTATATTTTTGGAGCTACTTGGGAAAGCATAAGTAACTTCAAACTTCATTTTTGAAGTTTTCACTTTTCATTCTCATGCTACATTGTAACGCATTTTGGAGTTCGACTTCAGCAGAAGACAATATTGTAACTCTTTTATAGACATGCATAGCAGTGTTTTCAACTTTTTAGATCAATAAATATAAGCATTTTTTAGTTCTCATTTTTTATTGTGTGAATCTTAATTATTGATGCGATTACATGTGAATTTGTTGTATTCCTTATTATTTTGTCTCATTAGCATCACCTTGTGAAGAAGGATATGTGTATTTGTAGGTTGTAAGTTGTAGAAGTTCTTTTCCTTCTTCAATTGAGTGTAAATTGGAACCTTATGAAATATTTATGCAAAGGATATAAGTATTTGAGTTGTGCAAGTTAAGCTTGCAATTGATTGAAATTTTGTGTAGAAGCAACTTTACAGATTTTAGATAGCATCTAAGTGCATCACCATAGGAGTTTATTTTTGTTCATGTTTCTTTCTACCCTTTTACAAACAAGAAAATAGTTTAGATGAGTACCATAACATCCAATTTTCTCTGGAGGTTCATTTCTACTTTAGGTGACCCGTAGCCTTAGAAAATTTCTCATTTTCCTCCAATATGCTAAGTTTTACAACTTAGCAAGGGTGCAATATAAGGAGATGTCAGTTATGTTGAAATTTTCATTTTGGGTTTATAGATTTAAATCACTTTCTCATTTTTTAGCACAAACCTAATGGTGAACCTAACATGCAATTAGTTTATGGTTAGATTCTTATAGTTTTATAATTTTCAATTAGTGTAATGATATATGATTATTTCATAATTATTTTGCATGGGGGATGTGAAACAATAATATTGTAGGCTAAAATCTATTGAATCCAAATATTCTCCAATAATCTAATGTTTTCCCATTATGTTTTAATTAATACCCTACTGTATGATTGAATATTTGGATCAATATTCAATAATATTCTACAATATTTAGACCTTTGGAATAATAGTTAAATACAATTTTTTGTAATAAACATTGACATGAATTAATGTTTTGGATGATAATATGAATTTGAAGCTAAAAATTTCTGGATGAGTATTTTATTATTGTTTCTTTTTCTAGTAAAATAAATCAAAGAATATTTGCTTCTACTTCCATTCTTAAAATCTTCCTCTATTTTCATCTCAACGTATGATTTTGGAGATGTAAAAAATTTTTTTGGCATCCAAAGGCTTTCTTACACTTGAAATTAATGTAGGGATGAATGGAATATGCCTAAATGAATAAACTAATGAAAAATATAAGTTATTAATGCAAAGCCTAAGAAATGCAAGTTGTTTGAAAACAAATTGTGATATGTAGACTGATAAATTAAATG